>VWZS01010151.1:81050-116066 GCA_013397075.1 Rhabdornis inornatus
CGGCGGCCGGGCCGCGGCCCGTGCTGCGCCTGCTGCTGCAGGAGCGGCTGCTGCGGCACCGCAGCGCCCGGCTCCGCGAGGAGCTGCTCAACACGTGCATCGCCGCGCTGCTCAGCTACCCCGCCGCCGAGCTGGACCTGCCCCAGCTGGCGGCCGCCCTGGCGCCGGCGCTGCTGGACGCCAAGCGCAGGGTCCGGCACGCTGCCATGGAGGCGTTCGCCGCGCTGGCCTCGGCGCTGGGCCCCGGCAGCACCGGAGCGCTGCTCCGCGTCCTGGACGCCGTGGAGCTGCGGGCCGGCGGCGCGGGGGTCGTGCACGCCGTGCAAGCGCGGCTGGCCAGGAAGGTGCTGCCCAAGCTGGGCGAGCAGGGACTCGTGGAGTACGGCGTGCCCTTGTTGCCCTCCTCCGGGCACTGCCGCGGGGCGTGCCCGCCGCCCGGAGCCGACACCGAGTGGCTGCTGATGGGCAGCAGGAGCCGGAGCGCGCACGGGCACTGCGGGCACCACGCCTGCCGAGATGCGCTGCACGGCCCCGCCTGTGCCCGGCGGGGACTGAGCCCCAGGAGAGTCCTGAGTGCCGGCAGAGGAAAAAACAAGCTGCCCTGGGAGAACGAGCTGCCCGCCGACAGGGAAGGTGGCTCGGCAGTGGGGGTCACGAAGGGTGTGGAGCAGGTACGTAACTCCCTGGGTGTCTTTATGCTTAAGGCATTTCCAAAGGGAGGATGAAGAGTTGTCAAAGGCTCGTTAAGTGACAGATGTTTGGGAGGTATGGCTGCTGTTTCATGTTTCGTGGATCTGTACACTCAGATCCCTCTGGAAAGGTAAATTTGGGAATTCTTTATGTCAGATTCAACCAAGCGATTTACCAGATTACTTGTCACTTCCAAACAAATACATGGATGTTTTTTTGAGGTTAGCTGGACTGAGACACTCCTTAGGTCTGACAGTAGTGGCATGACTCTGACATGTCAACAATGACAGGTGAACCCCTGGGAATGAGCATAAAAGTGGGGAAAACCACTGTATGTGTATATTTATCTGTATGTTTGTGTTTGAAAGCGTGGGACTGACTGCAGTTTTCCCTGTTTGGGGGAAGACTGACCAATACCTTCAGCTCAGGCTCTGAAGGCAGAGCTGTGGGATGGGGCTGAGCCAGGGCTCTTTGGGATAAACCTGGGGGCTGCCAAATGCCTGTGTGGCTCTTGCTCCTTGGGCTGATCCAACCTGGAAAAATGTAGGTCAGGCTGGAGTAAGGATTCTTGTTGAGTTTGGGTGTAATCACCTCCTGACCACGTCAGCAGCTGGAAAGGGGAGTAACCTCTGGAAAATTGTCCAGGTTCTTTTTCCTTTGCCAGTGGTTCTGTGACGTGTTTTCGATACCACACATCTCTGTGTGGTGTTTTTTCTGTTGTGTTTTGGGTTTTGTTTGTTTTTTTTTTTTAAGTGGACACGTTTGATTGATCATAGCTGTGAGGGAACTGAAGCAAACAGAGCTCCTCAGGAAATGAGAGGCTGTGCAGAGGAGACTCCTCAGTGCCACATTTACGCACTCAGATTTTAATTCTCAGTTGCTTGGTAACTTGTTGCTGGGCTGGGTGAGGTCATGGACAGTGAGTGCTCCTCTGCAGCCTGGCTGTGGGGCAGGCCCTCCATAAAATAAACTCAGTTCATGTTTTTGGACTGTCCAACCTTGAAGTTCATGCCTAGACTTGAATGCTCATCTCTTTCCTTGGTGCCTGTGTTGCCTTTCCTGAGGCTCCTGAAGATGTCTGTGTCTCCCTGAGCTGATGAATCAGTTCCCTTGGGATATCTGCAAACAGGGTTGGGACAACAAGATGTGTAGGAGGCACCTCTGGAGCAAGAAGGGGCAGTTTTTCAGTATTAACTAATACAGCTTTTGAAAAAACAACAACAGTCCCAGTGTTCTGCTGGCAATTTGTGCCAAGCCATGTGCTGCTGCTGTTTTTCTGTAGCTGTGAACAAAAAGCAAGTTAATACAGGCACCAACACCTGGCTGGGGCTTGGAAAGGAGGAACCTTCCCTGCCTGGGACAGCCCCTCTCCAAGGAAGTCAGGGAGGGGCTCTGGAAATGCTCCTTTTCTGAAAGGAATGAACCTAATCTCTGTAATGTGGGAGGAGTTTCCAGCCCTGCAGAGCGGGAGAGAAAGCAAGGAGCTTATGGATTCTGTTTGTTTGGAGTGAAGTGCTTTCAGAGGTGGGGTAAATCATCAGTTCCTGCAATGGTTTGGGTGAAAGGGACCTTAAATCCCACCCCTGCCACGGCAGGGACACCTCCCACTGTCCCCAGTGTCCAACCTGGCCTTGGGCACTGCCAGGGATCCAGGGGCAGCCACAGCTGCTCTGGCAATTCCAGCCCAGCCAGGAATTCCCAATTCCCAGTATCCCATCCATGCCTGCCCTCTGGCAGTGGAACCTGATTTGGCACAGGATGGGTTGGAGTCCTGTTGGCCAGACCCCAGTTACTGTAAAGGAAACTTCTGGCACCTTTAACAGTGCAATATTGACCTGACTGCTGTCGTTGACACCTTTGCTGCTCCTTCTTCACATCCTGATCCTTTGTCTCATCACAGCTGGCTGAAACTCTCTGGGGCAGGGGACACTTTGTTGGGTGATGCTGGTGACCACAGGGACATGAGGGAGGGGCTGGAGCTGTGTCAGGGCAGGGTTAGGCTGGATTTTGGGAAAGGTTCTTCCCTCCCCCAGAGGGTGCTGGGCACTGCCCAGGCTCCCCAGGGAATGGTGACATTCCTGAGGCTGCCAGAGCTCCAGGAGAGTTTGGACACCAGGGATGCCAGGGTGGGATTGTTGGGGGGTCTGGGCAGGGACAGCAGTTGGACTGGGTGATCCTGTGGGTCCCAGCTCAGAATATTTCATGATTCTGTCTTGGATGCAAGAAGGTGAATTGTGTTTTCAGTCTGGGAATGTAAACCTGGCGGGTGTTCCCTGGGCTGAAGACATTCCAGGAGCTGTGGGAGTCAAGCTCTTGTCCCTGGGCCATCCAGCAGCCAGGATCTGTGTGGCAAGTTAGCCCTGGATCTGCCCTTAACTCCCAGTAAGGAAAATTCATTTATCTCAGATAGTCGACTGCTTTCTGTACATGTCAAATACTAATTATTAATTCAGACATGCCTTTGAAATGAATTAGCTTAAAAATTAACTTCTGGAGTCATTCTGTGGCTGAAAGGGCAGTAGCTTAATGTTTAAAGTTGCTTTCCTGCCAGCATTTTTAGGGTCAAGTTACGGAGTGGTTGTCCAAGGCTGTGTCTAGACTTTCCTGATCAGATAAGGTGTGAGTAGAACATGTGTAAGTTAATGTGTAGTGAAAATGAAGGGTAGATAAGGCACATTGACTTCAGGGGTTTGTCTGAGAGCTGTGGATTCTCCATCCCTGGAGGTGTTCAGCTGTTCAAGGGCAGCTTGGAATATTGAATATTCCAGTGTGAACATTTTCCCTGGGACACACAGACCCTGTCCCTGCTGCTGGAGGTACCTTTTGGTACCCAGAGGTTCTTTTTGGGGGGAAACAAGAGCATTTGAACATTTCACTGGACATTTAAGCCCTTTCACAAAGTTCATGTGAACTCTGGGATCTTCCCTCACTTTGTGTGGAATTCTTCTCATTTCCATATTGATCTGACAACTGCAGAACTTGATAACTCAGCTTTGTGGAGGCCTCTGAGTGTTCAAATGGCCTGGAAAATCAGATTTATGGGACAAAACCTCTTTGTTTTCCAAGGATCAGAGGGACACAGAGGGTGACCAGGGTGTGGGATAAAGGTGTCCCTTCCTTGGGTGTCCCTCTGGTACCTGAGCCCTGCTTTTTCTGGAGATTTTGGGGGGATGTTGTTCTATCTTTGTGTGGTGTTGGCCTCTTTGTGGGAGAACTTTGCTGATGCTGCTGGTGTTGGAATTCCCAGAGCACCTTTGGTGTCATCCAGTGGCACAGGGATGGGATAATGGGATGGGATAATGGGATGGGATAATGGGATGGGATAATGGGATTTAAGGTCCCTTTCCACCCAAACCATTCCAGGATTCCATGGTGGGTCACTCTCAAGGGCTGTGCTTTGATAACCAAGTTACCAATTCCTGTGGAATTTAAAGGAATCTGAACCCTTTTGAGAAATCCCTTTGCTGGAATCTGTTATCTGCTCCAGGGAAACATCTGGCAGCTTTGGGTTTGCTTTATCTCCCAGCACCCCCAAGCCTGTGTTTAGTGAATTTGCAATGCTGTAATTATAATTTGTGTACAAGGCAGCAGAGTTTTCACTCCTGGAGCTGGGATGGGAACAGCTGAGCAGTATTGGAATTGACTCCTGCATGTGTTGCTTTATCTGTATGGAAAAATGGGATGGAAGTTTATCCTGTACCAGCTGCTAAGGTGAAAATTCCCTCTATCCCAGCTGAAACCAGGCTGATTTGTACAAGGAATATTTCATTATGGACTGAAGGATCTGTGGATGGAATGATGTTTGGTGGTTGCAGGAATGGGAATGCCAAGGTCTCACATCTTTTATCCCAACAATTAATAACCTGGAATAAACCACTTCAGCATTTTCCTGCTGTTCTTTTCATCCTGTGTCCCTCAGAAGAGACAACAGGATAAATACAGCCTGGGAATGATTTAAATCACTGATTTTACTAATTAAATCAGAAATTTATTTAAAGCATGACCTTTCCTTTGTTAAATATTGGTATTACTGAGATCTTCTCTCTAGCTGTAGCCAGTTCTCAGTGGAAGCTGCTGGTGTTGCCAGGTACAGTTTTAGACTGAATCTGGAGTGTGTGGTTTGCAAGAAACTGTTCCACCCTGGGATTTTGGGGTTCTGTTGTCTATTTAAACACTTCCCCATCTAAAGCACATCATTCAAAAAGTCAATGTTTATTTTTTAAAATCGTGCAATTCTCTACCAGTTTGTTTTGGGCTTTTTTTCCCTTTTCAGTGTGAGTAATTTTAACCTGTATTTTAGTAAGACCTGCAAAACAGCTAAAATGCTTTCTAATGCTTAAAATATTTGAATATTGGGTAGATAGGAAAGTAAAGCTAGTGTGAAAATGTTTGTAACTGTGCTGTGCTTTCATTTCACACACACTTGATTTTACTTTTCCCTACAGTTGGCTGCATCCAATGATTTCCTTCACTCCCCGAAGCTCCGGGGAATCGCAGGCAGTGAAGATTTGTTTTCCAGCAGGAGCAGAGCTCCCAGGACTTTATTGGAGCTGAACTCAGAGCATTCTGCCCTTGGTGCTGGTGAGTGGGGGCACAGGGACGTGCTGGAGCTGCCAGGGCAGAACAGATTTTAGTGTTTCAGCAGCCAGGAGGATCTGAAAAGCCTGGGCAAGACCAGCCCTGGGGGATTGTGTCCCTGTGGCCTTGGGCTCTGTCCTTGTCCCCTTTGGGGAATCCTGGCCTTGCCAACTTTGCTCCCTCACTGTGGTTTGGGTTTTAAGGCACATACTCAAAGAGGGGATTGTTCCAGGGGGTTCTTTTGCCCCCCTGCAATTCCCAGCTGGAGCAGTGCCCTAGAAGAGCAGCCAGTCCTTTTCCCTTTTTTCCTCTGAGCTGCTTTATGAGGTTGCTTAGAGACTCTGGAATTAAGCACTTGGAGTGAATTTGAGTTTCACACTCAGAGCTGCACAGAGTCTGTGTTCCCTCTGAAATATTATTGGATATTCTCTGTTGGGCACCAGGTGTGAGGCACTGATGTGGTTCTTTGTGTTCTCTTTTGGAAGGTGCTCTGGGCTCTCATCAGCCCCAGATCTCAGGGAGATGTGGGACACTTGGATACCCACAGGCACGTGGGAAGAGTGGCAGTGTGGGCTCTGATTTGCAGTTTTTGGGATTAAATAATTGTCAGCAGGACAAAGGTATGTGGCTTCTGCCCGTGGCAGAACGTGTCACCTTGGAGTTGTCACCTTGGAGTTCTCTTTGTTCCTTTGCTTCCCTGAAAAATGGAAACTCTTACTGGAAGTTGTTCAGTCCCTCTCCACATGGCTCCTCTTTCCTGTATAATTTAATTTGTGCTTGTTAATTTGCAGCCCCACCTTTGATCTCTGGCTGTGTCGGGGTGTTAGAGAAGAGGTGCTGCTCTGGGAGGATCACAGCAGTGTTTGATCTTCTTGCATCACACTTTTTTTTTTAAATGTAGTTCTCCAAAACGTGCCTGAGAAATCGTTTTAAGGCTTAAACTCACATTTGGAGGGGAATGCAATTTGCAGAGTGAAGTTGGTTGATTTGTCTGCTTGCTTGGCCAAAACCTTCAGGCTCTCACTGCCTAGTGGTGCATGATTTCATGGGAAATTATTCTTGTGATAGATTATTTCATGGGATATTATTTTTATGGTGCATTATTTCACTAGAAATCATTCTTACAGTGTATTATTTCATTATAAATTCTCATTGCAAGACCCACTTACCACAAGTACTGTTCTCTTTTCCTTTGCTTAGTTTGTTCCAGCCTCAGTTTTTCCAGCAAGACCCAGAGAAGTTTTTGCACTCAGGCAGAGCCCATCATGTCCTTCCAAGGTCCCAGTGCCAGCCAGGGCACCTTCATCCTGCCCTCCTTCCCTTTGTCATCCCCCAGGAACAGCCCCAAGCACCTCTCCTCTCCTGCTGCCTCTCCAGGGAAGTGCCAGGAGGATCCCAGGAGCCTCTCCAGCTCCTGGCCCCTCAAAAGCTTCGAGGGGCTGCCTAAGCCTGGCTGCCAGAAGCAGCTGCTCAGCCAAAACACAGGTGGGACTGTTCTCAGTGGGATAAAAAGGGATTTGGGGGTTGTGTTTTGGGGGATTTTTCAGTAGTCAGAAAATCCACAGTGGCAGGTGAGAGGGAATTGGGCAGTGCCTCAGGTGCAGTTGGGAATGGGAGGGATTTATTGATTTATTTTCTTATTTACTTGTGGCTTCACTGCTCACAGCCCTGCAGGCTTCTCCTCAAAAGTGGAGCCTTTGGATTTGTCAGGAAGCAAAGTATGCTACAGCTCTGCTTTTCTGAATGTCCCAGGGAAAGGCCTGTCTTCCAACTGAAATAAACCCCAAATGGAGCACTTTAGGGAAAGGCAGTACAGAAATGCCTCTTAGTGTTCATACCCTCATTAATCCATGTGCAAGGAAAGGGTTAATCTGTATTCTGCCTTTCTGCCTCTTCCTTTCAGTCATGGAATCCCACAATGGTTTGGGTTGGAAGAGACCTTAAAACTCATCCAGCTCCAACCCCCTGGGTAGAAATACCTTTATTCTCTGTTCAGGTTAAACTGCTTCCTAATCACTCAGGAGGTGTCTGAAACAAAGTAACATTTTCCACACAAAAGTGCACTGATTAAAGAAATCTGTTTGAAATTTCATCTTTGCTGAGACCCATATTTTTGTGCATATATAGAAAATTTCCAGCTGAATGCTTTGGGAACTTCCTGCCCCTAGAATGTGACTCTGCCTTGTACAAGTATTTATCACTTGCTTCATTGTTGTATTTATTATTTGTTGTTGTATTTATCACTTACCACATGTTTTCCATATGCATTTTGATTTTTCTGGTTCTTTGGGGCACCTTCGTTGTTACACCAGTTGTTACAGAGTGTTTTTCTCTTAATGAAGAAAGTTAATTACTTCTTGAAGGATCTAAGGGCCTGTGCAAGGACTTTGATGATCCTTGTGTGTCCCTTCCAGCTGAGGATATTTTGTTTCTATGTGGGTGTGCACATGCAGGAAACACTCATTTATATTTTCCTAAAGGAAGGAGGCACTAAAAGTGGAATAAATTAGTACCTGAGCCTGCACAAGTGTGTTTTTAACACTCATTCCATGACAGAAGGAGTTTTGTAGATACAGAAGTGAGAGGTGAAGTTTGTCCTGGTGCTGTCCCTTGTGGGAATGAAGGACTTCTGGACATAAAATCAATGTGATTATGCAGAAGCCAATTTATTGTTTACTTTTAATGCTATTTATATATTCTAAAATTATTGTTTATGTGATTATGCATTTTTTGATTGGTGCCTGTGTCTTCTCCGTGTGCCCTGCACGAGCCTTGCAGGTCAAATGATTGGTTGTAGTTCAGGGCATCACTGCCCACCTTTCTCTTGGGTCTTTTAATCTTGGTATTCTGTTTTTCAGCTTCTTCTCTCCCAATTTAGTACAATCTATGTTTCAGTAGCCTTGAAGAGTTCCAGAAAGTTCGATGAGCTGCAGAAAAACAGCTAAAAATGGCTCATCCAGTGCACCTGGTATAAACAATGGCCTAAACTGAAAAAAAGTAGAAAACCAGCTAAATATGTAGAAAAACAGCTAAATATAGTTTGGCTAGTGCACTTGATACAGGTGATGGCCTTGACTGTTCAGATACATTGCTACAGCCCCTGACAGTCCCTGTGTGTTCTAGGGGACACACATGGCCTGCTGGAGAAGCATTCCCTGCAGCTGGAGAAGCATTCCCTGCAGCTGGAGAAGCATTCCCTACAGCTGGAGAAGCCCCCCCTGCAGCTGGAGAAGCATTCCCTGCAGCTGGAGAAGCATTCCCTACAGCTGGAGAAGCCCCCCCTGCAGCTGGAGAAGCCCCCCCTGCAGCTGGAGAAGCATTCCCTGCAGCTGGAGAAGCCCCCCCTGCAGCTGGAGAAGCATTCCCTGCAGCTGGAGAAGCATTCCCTGCAGCTGGAGAAGCATTCCCTGCAGCTGGACAAGCCCCCCCTGCAGCTGGAGAAGCATTCCCTGCAGCTGGAGAAGCCCCCCCTGCAGCTGAGGGCTGCCCTGGGCAGGGCCCCGGGGGGGCTGCGGGGGGCCCGGCCCGTGCCCCCCATCCCACGCCTGCCCAGCCCCCGGGAGCCCCCTGGCACCAGGGAGGGCACAGAGCTGGCAGCGGGGCTGGCCCAGCTGCACCTGGAGCCTGAGGACCAGGAGGAGGTGGGTGGGATGTGATAAATGCACTTTTAGCAGTGTTTAACACTTCTAGCAGAGCTTAACACCTTTACCAGTGTTTAACATTTTACCAGTGTTTAACACCTTTACCAGTGTTTAACACTCTTACCAGTGTTGTTTAACACCTCTACCAGTGTTTAACATTTTACCAGTGTTTAACACTTTACCGGTATTTAACACTCTTACCAGTGTTTAACACTCTTACCAGTGTTTAACATTTTCCACTGTTTAACACCTTTACCAGTGTTTAACACTTTTGCCAGTGTTTAACAGTCTTACTAGTATTTAACACTTTTAGCAGAGTTTAAAATTTTACCAGTGTTTAACACTTTTACTAGTGTTTAACTTTTTCCAGTGTTTAACACCTTTACCAGTGTTTAAGTCTTACCAGTATTTAACACTTTTAGCAGAGTTTAACATTTTACCAGTGTTTAACACCTTTACCAGTGTTTAACATTTTTCCAGTATTTAACACCTTTACCAGTGTTTAACACCTTTACCAGTGTTTAACACCTTTACCAGTGTTTAACACCTTTACCAGTGTTTAACACCTTTACCAGTGTTTAACACCTTTACCAGTGTTTAACACCTTTACCAGTGTTTAACACCTTTACCAGTGTTTAACACCTTTACCAGTGTTTAACACCTTTACCAGTGTTTAACACCTTTACCAGTGTTTAACACCTTTACCAGTGTTTAACACCTTTACCAGTGTTTAACACCTTTACCAGTGTTTAACACCTTTACCAGTGTTTAACACCTTTACCAGTGTTTAACACCTTTACCAGTGTTTAACACCTTTACCAGTGTTTAACACCTTTACCAGTGTTTAACACCTTTACCAGTGTTTAACACCTTTACCAGTGTTTAACACCTTTACCAGTGTTTAACACCTTTACCAGTGTTTAACACCTTTACCAGTGTTTAACACCTTTACCAGTGTTTAACACCTTTACCAGTGTTTAACACCTTTACCAGTGTTTAACACCTTTACCAGTGTTTAACACCTTTACCAGTGTTTAACACCTTTACCAGTGTTTAACATTTTACCAGTGTTCCCCATGCCTGGAAACGTGCAGGGCTGGGTGGGGTTTGGAGCACCCTGGGCTGGTGGGAGGTGTCCCTGCCCATGGAACAAGGTGAACTTCAAGGTTACATTCCATCCCCAGACCAGTCAGGGATTCTGTGACTTCCTGGCTTTGCCTTTCTGTCTGTACCTTCCATCCTCTGCTTCCCACTGAAAGGAACTTGGGGTGTTAAACAGAGGAAGAATTTCTAATGTGAGAAATATTCAGCAAAGAGAGGAGAATGCTGCAGCATAAAGCTCTAATAATTATGGATTTTCCGGCTTGTTTGAGTAGGATCTCTGCTTGCTGGGCACTGATTGCATGATTTAGAGGAAGTTTAGATGGGAAATTGGGAAGGAGTTCCTGGTTGGGAAGATTTGGGATGAATTGCCAGAGCAGCTGTGGCTGCCCCTGGATCCCTGGCAGTGCCCAAGGCCAGCTTGGACATTGGGCTTGGAGCAGCCTGGGACAGTGGGAGGTGTCCCTGCCAAGGCAGGGGGGGCATGGGATGATCCTTAATGTCCTTTCCAAGCCATTCCAAGGTTCTGTTTCTAGCATGTGCAGATTTGCTGGGAAAAGCCTGAGATCCCACTGTGTGTGCTGGCAGGCATCAAACCCCTCCTTTAATCTAGCAGAAGGCATGGAGCAGTTGCTGTGTTTTAGCAGGAATCTGTTAAATCCCTGTGCTCTGGAAAGGGGAGCTGGGATACAGCACTGCTGTGGAGTTGTGTTTGCTCACAGGATAATTATTCTTGTGGGATAAAACTGGGAGAGGGATGTCAGGAAAATGAATCCACAAACACCAGAGCTTTGTGTCCAAAAAGGAGGCAGAGGAGTCCTTTTACTTTATTGAATAAAGGGAGAGGCCATGGGACATTCCCCTGGGGTCTCTCACATTTTTGGAGGACTCAGCCTCCTTTTTATCCCAATTTCCCATCCACATTTCCCTCTCTCTTTCCCCACGGGCTGAGGTACTTGAGAGGCACAGACTTCCCAAACCCCTGATAGCTGAGATTCCCCTCTGATGTACAACCCTCCCTTTCCATTTTTAATTCTGATGGAATTCATGGTTTCTCCCCATTGCTTCTTTCATCTTCCAATATCCAATTTCATTGATAGCAAACCTGCAGTTTGTTTATAAAGGCAAATATCTTTTCCCATTCATCAATCAGTGGAATCCATCCCATTGTTTCTTTTCTCTCTCAGTGCTGGTTTTATCCACCAGCAGACCCACAGCTCGTTGGTGAAGACAAATCCAACATTTCTCTCAGGGATCATCATAATGCCACACAAACCGTGTGAGTGGTGATCACACTGCCCTGTGCACCCCCTGGACTGAGCTGAGCACTCACAAATAGACTTTATTTAGCTGAAAAAAAGCTTTTTCCCTCTGCACTGAGTGCCCCCTGTCGTTTTTTCCCCGCTGTCCAGATGCAGAATTCCCTGAGGTCCCTGCGGAACAGCGCGGCCAAGAAAAGAGCAAAGCTGAGCAGCAGCATCGCCGAGCTGGAGAGCCCCGACTCTGCGGTGAAATTGGAATTTTGCGGGGACTGCCCCTCCCAGGGCTCCTCCCCCGGCGCCGCCTCCACCGAGAGCGGAATTTCCAGCCAGGAATCCCCGGGCTCCCCCGTGGCCACGCTGCCCCCCGGGAGGAGAGTGATGTGAGTGTCACTGCTGTCACCTCAGCCTGCAGATCCCCATCGGCCTTAGTTAAATCCTGACATTCTCTGGTATTTACTTGATATGGGCTTGCCTTGCTTAATAGCCTGATTTTTATGTTCCTCTCTAAAAATACAAGAGCTGCTTAATGACATTATTCTGTTTTTTTCTGGCTTCTAACATGAAGCTGACATAGACCAGGGCAGGGAGGCAGTGCCAGGAGCAGTAAATATTTGATGAAGACTTTCCTTGGCACAGCAGGAACAGGACCAGAGCTGAGCTGGGGAGTGAGAAGGACAAGAGTAAAGAGGAAGGATAAGGTTGGATTACAGGATTACAGCCTGGAAATGGAAATTGGGTTTGTTGAGAAGAGGAAAACAGTGCACATGTTTCTTATTGTGGATCAAGAGCTGGTTCCATTTATTCCTGAGAGATAATCGTGGATTTAAAATGCCTTCCCAGAGCTCTTCTGTATAGAAATTGGGTGATGACAAATGCTGCTCTAACTGTAAAGGGCAACAAGGCAGTCGATTATGAGCAGTATGAACTATTGTTTAATGAAATAAAAAGAGTTTTGAGGAATTTTGCAATTTTTCCAGCCCAAACTCCCCTTCTCTGCTCTCAGAGCCCATGATGAAGCTCTTTGTACCTCTGCTCTGAAGACATTTTTGTGTGCACTAAAAACATCTTTTACAGAGTCACAGAATCCCAGAGTGGTTTGGGTTGGAAGTGACTGAAAAATCACCTAATTCCAACCCTGCCATGGGCAGGAAACCTTCCATGTGACTGACACAGAACTGCATGAACAACAGAAGGCAAAAGAGGGAACATGGAAAGGAAAGGGGTTTGAGGCAGAAGGAGCCTGGAGTGATTCACAAACAGAAGGTTTTCAGTTGTGCAGCCCAGAAGTAATTGATATTCACATCCCTTCCCCGTGTGCTTTGCTGCTGAATCACATTTTTAAAAATAATCTTTAAAATCTCACATCCAAATGCTGGATCCTTCAGAAGTCAAGGCTGTGGAGCCCTGGGTGTGCTGGTTTGGGCTAAGCCATGTCCATTATCCAGTGCTTGATGTTTTACTGGATCCTCAGCCAGAGGAGTTCTGAACCAGCCAGGGAGAGAGGGGACGTGTGGCAGTCACCCTGAACTGAGAGCAGTGACAGAGTCCATCCCAGGTGACACTGAAAGCCCTGGAATGTCAGAAAAATGCCAGGGAGTTCAGCTCAGGGAGTTTTTGCCAGGCACAAACTGGCATTGTCTGTTCTCAAAATCTGGGGCTCCAGGAGTGGGGGTTTGGTGTGTTTGCTTTGGGAAGGGTTTGGGTTATCTGCTGATAAACTGCCATGGGTGATGGCAGCTGGATACAGGAATTAGGGACATTCCTGGAGTTTAAAAGAATCTTTAGTTGCGAGTATTGCACTGGGTTCCATCATCTTTCATATCCAAGGAATCATTTGAAATTTAAAATAATTTAGGAGTTGTTCTTGTAGATAAGAGTGTTTTACTGGTGAATGTCTCTGGCAGGAGGATTTGGTCACTGTCCTTGGCCAGGTTGGAGGCAGCAGCATCAGTCCCCAGGCCACACAATTCCTTTCTTTATGGGTGTATCCTAAATTTAGTCCTAGTGTAAAGTTTCCTAATCAGGGTGTTCTTCATAATGGATCTGCTCATCAAATAATTCCCACTGAATTCTGCTTCTGCTCAGTGTGAACATTTGTGGGAATACTGGAAATAGTTTTACCATGGAGAAACTGAAATCTGTTATTGTTTTTGGCTGGACTTTGTGGAGAATTGCACCTATAAAATGTGTTTATCTGAACAGGTCAGACACTTTTCCAGCACTTGGCAGCAAATCCCACCCAGCAAAAGTGTCTGCAGCGAGGCTCAGAGACACAGAGGGGGCAGAGCATCACCCCAGCACAGGTATGTTCCTGTCACCACTCACCTGGGGGACCAGAGTGCCCCTTGGGGTGACTTTTCTCACTTGGGCACTGAGCCCACATCCCCTCAGCCCTTAACAAAGGGAACAACTTCTTCTGGGGTCAGTCTGGGCTTTGAGGGTGCTCAGGTGAGGAGTTCCAAGCAGCTCATTCCTGTGGGAATTGTGGTTGAGCTGCTGCTGCTGTGTTTTACCCTCCCAGGGCAGTACAGGTTCCTGAATGGGCAGGGACCAATTGTGTGGGATGATTTGTGTTTAATCAGTTTTGGTTCTGTTGGATGGAGGAAAGGAGCTGAGGGAGCTGTGTCCACAGGCTGTCCCTCCATGCCTTGTCCCCAGTCCCTCTCCAGCTCTCCTGGAGCCCCTTCAGGCCCTGGCAGGGGCTCTGAGCTCTCCCTGGATCCTTCTCCTCTCCAGATGAACATTCCCAGCTCTCCCAGCCTGGCTCCAGGCTCGTGTCAGTGGGATGTGCACATCCTTCACACAGCTATTCAACTGATCCTGTTGGCTTCAGTGACCTGACAATACCCTGGTTCAGGAAAGGGATCAGTTCAGATGTGGGGTGACATTTTAAGAGGATGAAACACATCCCAAAGCATGACCAGCATGGTTGACAGTGAGTGCTCTTTGTGCTTCCAGGCCCTGCAGAGTCACTGCCTGGTTTTGCACCAAAGAATGATCTGGGTTTCACATCTGAAGACGTTGTTGTTGTTGGCAGAGGTACTGCAGGCCCAAAATCATCCCATGTGTCCCTTTGAGTTGTGAAATGAGGGAAAATGTGCCTTTGTAGAATGGGAAAGGAACAAATGGAGCAGTCCAATGCTTTAGATTGTTCACAATCCCCAGTTTAATGGGAATACAAAGACTTATTCTTGACAGTATTGCAGTTCCTGGATAGACAATTCCAGTCGTGGCATCCCTGGAATGAGATGCTTTGATGTCCCTTCCGTCCCAAACCGGTCTGTGACCCCATGTTCTGCTCTCCAGGTGTTTTTGGGAGCCCTCCTGCCCCAGCTGCCAGCCAGTCCATGCCCTGTGTGGCCAATGGGGATGCCCAGGCTGCCGGGGAGGGAGCAGAGCCAGCCCCAGGGAGAAGCTTCCAGCAGAGCAGCACTTCCCATTCCCAGTGCCATGCAGGGGGTGAAGGAGAGGTAAGGACTGCACAGCCTGGGGCCTTCTCATCCTGCTGCTGTGGACTGAGCCCAGCCCTGCTCAGTCACAGGAGTTTGATTGGAACAGCCAAAGCTGCTGCTCCTGATTCTCCTTTTGGTGCAAATGGATGTGCCAGGAGCTTCCCACCGTGCTGAAATCCCTGGAGAAGGGAGGATGGAGCTGGGAAATGCCCTCCCTGACTCCCACAGCACGTGCAGATGTGGAAGGAGGGATTGGCTGGCTTGGATCAGGTCTTCTTTTCCCCAGGGATGAATTAATCCAGCTCCAATCAGAAGTTGTTCTTGAAAGCCTTCCCAAATATTTGCCCATCATCTGGTTTCTGAGGAGTGGTGCTGTTTGTTAAATACTATTTATAAATGTAAATGGAGCAAGATTTATCTGAGTGAAGTGGGATACAAAGTAAAAAACATTGAAATGAAACTCTTTCTTGCAAGCTTTTACAATAACATTTGAAGAACATTAAAACTTGAAGTTAATGATTAACAGTGCCTTAACTTTCTGATTTCCACTGAAGATGTGAACCCTTTGTGGGATCAAATTCAAAGGAGTAAATGGATTCAATTTATTCAACTGAATTTAAATTTAACTGGATTAAATTTATTTGCTGAATTTTCCTGAGGCACATAAAGTATCCTAAACACATGAGAGAGAAGGGTCAGATGAAAGAAAATCCTGATTTTCCATGTTGACATTGACCAGCATCAGGAACTGGGGAGTCAGTTCTGGGGTAACTTATGCATGATTATTTTTGCAGACAAAAGTGACCTTGTCAAAATCTGCTCAGGAGAAGCTGAGGAGGAAGAGGAAAGAAGACAAAGAGCACAACCATAAAGAGCAGCAGGAAGGCAAAGCCTTGGAAGGGAAGGAAGAATTCCCTTGGGAAAGGATTAGACTGAGTATGAGTGAACCAGAGAAACTCACAGCAGAAAGTGAGGATGAGGCTTTGTCTTAAATGAACATTCCCTGTTCAGTGCTGCTGAATGGAAATTAGGGCTGGGAACACTGGGTTTTAACTTGCTTCTGGTTGGTTTTATTGCAGTTTGGACATTTCCTTCTTTCCTAGGGTTTAATCTCTGTGGGGATTTATTGACATCACCAAGAAATGGATCTTTGTCCTTGGAAAACGTGGCCTTGAACCCTTCCCTGAAAAGAGCATCCAGTTTGAAGAGGTCAAAGTGTCCATCCTTGCTAGATTCTGGTAAGCTGGGACAGTAAACTCTTAAAATATTTGGGTGGGTGGAGTGGGACAGTTTCAAAATACAATTTATTTGTGCAGTGGGCAGTCCTGAGCTGCTCTGGAAGATCAGGACTGTGGGGCTGGGGCTGGAGGGGATTGAATTCCTTCTTGGGGATTCACTTGATCATTTTGCATCTAGAATCTGTTAGGGAGATTCATGAAGCCCCAGAGGGTTTTAGTTTGATCAGGATCTGAAATGATACAATGCATTAACAGCAAACTGACTCCCTCCTGTCCCCAAAACCCCTTTTCTTACATTTTGACACCGAATTGCCTTTAAAATAAGTGGTAAAAGAATGTTATGAGTAGAAGTTCCTACTGATGGTGCTCCAAGGTGGCCAGGATTTCTCAAGTGTCTCTTCAAGATGTATGATGTTATTAGCACATTGTGCATCTGTTTTTCCATTAAACAGCCACTGCCTTTGTGTTTGTGACTCTTAAAAGTGAAGGTTCTTCACTTTTAAATCTGTTCTATCATGCTAACTTCAGAAGACATCTATGAATAAGTTACTCTATGATCTAAATTTTGTATTTTTGATGGGATGGGATTGGAGACCCTTCCAACCCAAACCACTCTGGGTGTAAATGTGGTGTTTGCACTACTTAATTAGTGGCTTGTTTGTAGTTTTTTGTTTCCAGAGCCAGGATTAAAAACATGAAGGAGACAAATTTTCTCGTCTTGGTTGTTTATTAAATTGTATCTGAAGTACAGAGAGTTCTGTAACACTTCCAGCCACCAGCTAAAAGTGAGCAAAATGGAGCTGAACCGAGCTGGTTACAAGGTGTTTTAAAGCTCAGCAGTCCAACAGAGAATTAACACCTCTATTATTGATACTTTTGACCCAAAAACCAAACTCCTGTGACCCTCAGTGTGACACTGACTGTCCAACCAGAAACTGCTGCCTGAAACCATGGAGAAGAAGGAAGATGAACACTAAAACAGACACCACCCAAAATCCTCCATCTTGTCCCACACCTATTACTGTATTCTAAAAACCCCAAATTCCAAACCCTTCACCATGTGCAATCACACACTTCTATTTCACTGCACACCCGTGATTTTAACTCCATCACTCCAATTTGGAGCCTTCTCCAAGGGCTCAGGTCCAAAGCAGTGTTCTGCAGGGGGTCAGTGCCAGAAAGCACAGGAAGATCAAAAATCCCCAAGTTTCTAAAATGCACCTCTGGGATTGTGTGTCTTTGGCTAACGCTGTTCCCTGTAGCAGTGCTTTGTGCTGATCCCATGTCCCTGCTGGGGCTGGGTGAGCTGGCAGAGGTGCTGATGGTGTGTCCCTGTCCCCAGAGGTGACACAGAGCCCCGAGGTGCTGGACCCTGGTGAGCTGCAGCCCTTCCCCAGGCCGGAGTCAGCGCTGGCAGAGGCGCTGGCACTGCTGGCTGACCACGACTGGTGAGTGCAGGGGCTGGGCAGGGCCACAGAGCTCTGTGACACACCTCAGGGTGGGGCTCGTGGGCTGGGGAGGACAAGGATTTGAGAGAAAAGTCTCACAGGTGTGTGTGTATAGCAGAAAGATCTTTGAATGGAGAATCTGAAGAAGGAATAGAAATGAAACAAGTTTTGATAGAGAAGAAAAGAATTGCTGAGCCAGTCTTACTAGATAACTAAGAAGCCAAAGGGTAAAATGAGTTGGAAGGAGTTTTTATGACTTAGAGCAAAGGATAAATCCACCTCAAACAAAAGATGTTTTTACTAAGCCAAGAGATTTTCACAAGTAAACAAGAAAGCCAGTGCTTCAAGTAGAAAAAAGATCTCAAAATTTTCCACTGCAAGAAAACTGAAAAACAATTTCTAGCTTAAACTGTAACATACTATTTGTGATTGGAAAATAGTAACATGAATATGGTAATGTTAGTAGTTACAATAGGCTATAGGTAATAGTAAAAGTATTGATTGGTTGTCATGTTTTAAGATGCTCTGCAATGAAAAGTATATAAGGCATTGTAACCAGAACTAGAGTTGGCTTCAGATAAGCCTACAGCTGCTGCTGACCGCTGTGGGCTTGGCTCTTGTTACCCACCACCCGTGAATTGCTGGATCATTTGGATACAATAAACAGCATTTTAAAGAGCCACCTGGAGCCCCACATCCCTCATTTTGGCTCTTACACTCATGTGCTTGCAGACAGGTAGAGATATCATAAAAGCATTAAAAATATTATATTATTATATTTTTATTATAAAGGATTTATAAAATACGGTTTAGGCACTGCCACTCAAGCTAGCAGATTGTAAGTTCTCATGTGAAAAAATCAGAAGGAGAGTTTGCATAGCAAACTCTGTATTCTTGTAGGGAAGATAGGTTGCACCTGTAATAACAAAAATCTGTCCCATGAGAATCCATGGAAAAAATATGTAAACTGTCCAANAATGAAAAAAATATGTAAACTATCCAAAAATAGAAAAAAATTGATAGACAGTTAATAGACAATTTGATAGATAGGTAAAATGCCATTTTCCATGAGAATCCAAGAAAAAAAAAAGTAAACTGTCCGAAAATTGAAAAATTTAATAGACATGTAAATTGCCATTTCCCATGAGAATCCATGAAAAAAATATGTAAACTGTCCAAAAATAGGAAAAATTGATAGACAGGTAAAATGCCATTTCCCATGAGAATCCATGAAAAAAATATGTAAACTGTCCAAAAATAGGAAAAATTGATAGACAGGTAAAATGCCATTTCCCATGAGAATCCAAGGAAAAAAATAGGTGAACTGTCCAAAAATAGGAAAAATTGATAGACAGTTAATAGACAATTTGATAGATAGGTAAAATGCCATTTTCCATGAGAATCCATGAAAAAAATATGTAAAACTGTCCAAAACCAGAAAAATTTGATAGGTAAAATGCCATTTAGTAACCAATGAATAGAATGGCAAGAAAGTTATGAACCAATTAAAGATAAAGTCTTAGAAAATTGTATAAAAAGAAGCTGTAGCATTAAAGATGGGATTAAAGGTCCTTTTGAACCCAAACCTTCTGGGATTATTTCTAAGCTTTATTTTCCTATCTAATTTCTTGGCTGTTTGATTCCTCAGAATCCCACACTGGAATATTTCAATGAAACTTTTCAAATGGGTGGAATTTAAATATTTATTTTTTCACCCAGGGAGAAGAAAATCGAAGGTCTGAACTTTGTCAGGTGCTTGTCTGCCTACCATGCCCCTGCTCTGACTGCCAAGCTCCATGAGACAACTCTGGCTGTGGCTCAAGAGGTTAAATTTTCCTATCAGAATATTCCACTGGCTCTCTGTGTGTATATTTGTATTTTTATAGCTCTCTGAAGTGATTTATGCTCACCTCTGGTGAGTTTTCCTCAACTGGGCAGTCTCAAGGATGATTTGAGACTCAGAGGCTGAGAAAATGTAGATTTTAACTTAAGAACTATATTTTTTAATTCTCACCCGTTGTGAATCAAGTTAGAAATGTGTTTCTCAGTTGCTTGTAATGTTACTTAAAAATGACAAAGGGCAAACGTGAATATTTATTTTCAAGTCTCTCTGATAAACATTATTCATTGTTTTTTGGGTTTTTCCTGTGTGCAGGTCAAGAATTTACGCTCAGGTGTTTCTCGAGCTGCTGTGGTCTGTTTAGGGGATTTGTTCACCCACCTGAAAAAGAGCATGGATCAAGAACTAGATAATGCAGTAAAAGTCCTTTTGCACAAAGCTGGGGAATCCAACACTTTTATAAGGGAAGAGGTAGACAAGGCACTGAAGGCCATGGTTAATAATGTGACTCCAGCACGTGCACTTTGTTCTCTTATAAATGGAGGGCAAAGGTAATTCCTATAAAGACTTTATAAAGAATATTGTGAATAGAGGCAATTTATCAAATAGAGGTTTTTTTAACATCAAATCCTAGTACAGTAGACAGAAATTTGAAAGTCCAGTAAATCAGCTGTGCTAAACCTCTACCCAGGGCAATGTTTGTTGGCATAAATTGAATTAAAGCCCCTCTGTCCCTTTCTGTGCATTATGTAAGAGGTTGGCTGTTAATTTTGGAGCTTGGTGTATTTTCTGGCTGTTTTGCACCACTGCAGTGATTTTATTTGCTGTTGCTGTGTATTCTTGGGGAGCTGCTGTTTTGCTTTGCCTGGTAAAGCTGACAGGATGTTCTTTCTTTACCTCCTTTGCTCTGCAGTCAATTCCTGCCTTGGCCGGTTTTCAGCACCCCTCTTTATGTAGAAAATTGATTTATAACACCATTCTCTGGCTGCATCTATCTTGCTTGCCTCCTCCTCTCTAGGCTGAGCCTTTGTGTCTGCATTTTAATTTCCTTCTCAGTGCTGGTGGCCATTCTTTTCTGGAGTTAATTCCCTTTTTTTCCCTGGCCCTGTTGAGTCTGTTTTCCTTTTCCATCCTCGTTCACTGCTCACCGCATCTGAGCTGGGTGCAGCCCCTGGTGCTTCCTCTGTTCCCTGCCACCCCCTGGTGACATTTCCCAGGCCACATTTCCCTTCGTGACACATTTCAGGTGCTCCATTCCAAATCTCTCCACAAGTTTCCTGCACAGCTCCAATCCTCAGAGTTAGTCTTGATTCAAAATGTTCTCTTTTGTTTCCTGGGAAGCTTGTGGGATACGTGGATGTTTTGTTGTTTTGGGGTTTTTTTGTTACATGACAGCACTCCCAGAGAGCTCAATTTTTCTTGAAAGATTAAAAAAAACCCAAAAACTTAAAGTTTGCTTAGTTTTCTTTAACATTTCCTTGAAAGATTAAAAGCAAACTTAAGTTTTTGATCACCCACCACCCAGTCCTTATGCTGAGTCCCCTGCATAAGGTTGGGTTTATACACTTGGGTGACAAATTTCCCTAATTTGAGCTCCTTCCTGATTATTGTGGGACACATGGATTCTGTCTCCTGACAGCTCCACTGCAATTTCCTGCACTTTAAACTGAAAGGCAAAAATCAGCCTTGAGATTTCCATTCTTTATGATTTACTGGGATTCAAACTGACTTGGGATGGATGCCCCATCCCTGGGAGTGTCCAGGGCCAGGCTGGACAGGGCTGGGGGCAGCCTGGGGTAGTGGAGGTGTCCCTGCCCATGGATTTATGGTCCCTCCCAACCCAACCCAGGCTGATTCTGTGATTTTGTGGATTTAGGAGCAGCAGGCAGTAACTGTCCCAGCTTTCATTCAGGGGAAATGCCCTGTTTGGGTTCTTCCTTCATGGCCCCAGAGCCCCTTGGCCCTCCTGGGCAGAATTGTCTGTGTCAGACCTCCCACCTTCCCTGGCAGATTCAAACCCACCTGCTGAGGGGTTTTCTGTAGGGATTTGCCCCTCCAGTTTGTGAGTTTGTGAGTTTGTGTAGGTTTTCTGCTCTCTCAAGGCATCAGAATGGAGCTGTGAGGCTGAACACAGCATTTGGGCACGGATTGATCTGTTCACAGCTCAGGCTTTCCTAACTCATGGAGTACAGGATGTTTTTAGTGGGTAACACGTCAGGGCATGGCCTAAAGGTGCAGCTTTTCTAGGCCTGGCTTCAGGAAGCTCTGGCTGTGCCAGCACAGGGCAGCTCCAGCTCCACAGGCTGTGACCAGGAACATGGAATTATCCTTCAGAGGGGAAATTTGTGTCTCAGTAGGAAATGAATTGTTTGACACAACTGCAATTCCACGAGGGATATTCTCTCTAAATTGGGCTGAGTTGCTTAAATTCACCACAACATAATCCTTCAATTATGGTGTCACTCATAATTCATGAGACCTCTTAAAATGTACCTGGTTTCTGCTCAGCTCCTTTCAAGCCTGCCATGATCATGATTTTAATGCTGGCAACCCTGAGTAGATTCTTCACCAGCTCCAAAGTTGGGTTTGACTTTACCAACAAGGAAAATTCCAGTGGGAGGTGTCCCTGCCTGTGGCAGGGTTGGAACAAGATGATTTTTAAGGTCCCTTCCCAACCCAAACCAGTCTGGGATTCTGTGAGCAGATTCATGATCCAAGAGCATGATTCCAGGGATAGAGCTGAGAGTGATTTAACTTCAGGAATTTTAGAATCCTGTTTCTCACCTGTATGCACTGTGTTTAAGGTGTTGTGTGCACACAAGTGTTTTCCAGCTGTTCCCCCTGAGCAGGGGCTTGTTTGCTTGGTGGGGTGATGTCTCTCAGCCTCACAGTTCTTGTTTTCCCCTTGGAAGTGCAGCTGGAGTTACAAATTGTCCTCAAAGTAGTGTTCTTAATACAAACACAAAATTGAGGAGGTTAAAGTTTGCAGGATTTTGTTCTGAACACAAGTGGGATCAGCAGGGGCAGCAGGATTTAGATGAAAAGGTCATTTCTGCACGAGTTTGAAAGCTGATTGTGGCTGTTCTCTCCTTTGCATCAGCAAAGTGTTTATTTTGTACAAAGCAGGGACCATGAGGCTCCTGCAGGATCTTTAGAAGTCGATTGAACACTGCTTTAGTCAATTCTACAGTGATACCAAGTGCCCAGGATGTGTCTCTGAGCACAGGGACTGGTTTTTCCTAGAGCTCATTGAAAGAACAGCCATATGCTTTGGAAAATAAAATTACTTGAAGGAAGACTAGAACTGAAATTCTAAAACCTCCCTGCCTGTATCCAGCAAGAATAATTTTAGTGGAAGGTGTTGAACAGGATGGGCTTGGAGGTTCCTTCTGCCCAAGCATTCAGGATCCTGTGGTTCCAAGGCTTGGTTTGGTGTTGGGAAGGATAAGGATTTGACAGGAAGGTCTCACAGATGTGTGTGTATAGCAGAAAGATCTTTTGAGTGTAGAATCTGAAGAAGGAATAGAAATGAAACAAGTTTTGATATAGAAAAAAAGAATTGCTGAGCCAGTCTTACTGGGTAACTAGAAAGCGAAGTGTGAGTTGGAAAGGGTTTTTATAGCTCAGAGCAAAGGATAAACCCACCTCAAACAAAAGATGTTTTTACCAAGCAAAAAGATTTTCACAGACAAACAAAAAAGCCAATGTTGCAAGTAGAGAAAAGATCTCAGGATTTTCCACTGCAAGAAAACTGGAAAAGAACTTCTAGCTAAAACTGTAACACACTGACCTTTTGTGACTGGAGAATAGTAACATGGATGTGGTAATGTTGGTAGTTATGATAGGCTATAGGTAATAGTAAAGGTATTGATTGGTTGTTATGGATTAAAAGGAAAGTATAGAATGCATTGTAACCAGAACTGGAGAGGCTCCAGACAAACCCACAGCTGAGGGTGACAGGCTGTGGGCTGGGCTCTTGTCACCTACAACCTGTGAATTGCTGAATCCTCTGGATATAATAAACAGCATTTTAAATAATAAATAAATTGCTGTATCCTCTGGATACAATAAAACAGCATTTTAAATAATAAATAAATTGCTGTGTCCTCTGGATACAATCAACAGCATTTAAAGAGCCACCAAGAGCCCTACATGCCTCATTTTGAGGTTTTACAGTTTGGCAGGGAGGGTGAGTGCTGGGAGCTGCCCCTGCAGGGGCTGGCCCTCATTCCTGTCCCCTCCCCAGCCACCTGCACTCGGCAGTGAGGAGATGCACAGCCCAGCACCTGGGGGACATCGTGGAGCTGCTGGGTCCCGAGCGGGTCCTGGCCGGAGCCAGGCCCGTGGCTGAGCGGCTGCTCCCGGCCATCGCCAGGTTTGCACAGGACAGCTCCCAGCAGACACGGTGAGTGCCCCCCTGGGGCTGCCCTGCGGGATCCTTCGGGATGGAAAAGGGGATGGAGCACCCTGGGCGGGTGGGAGGTGTCCCTGCAGAAGTGCAAGGGGGTGGGATTGAAGGTCCCTTGAGTTGGGAAGGACAAGGATTTGACAGGAAGGTCTCACAGGTGTGTGTGTATAGCAGAAAGATCTTTGAATGGAGAATCTGAAGAAGGAATAGAAATGAAACAAGTTTTGATATCAAAGAAAAGAATTGCTGAGCCAGTCTGACTGGGTAACTAGAAAGCAAAGGGTAAGTGAGTTGGAAAGGGTTTTTATAGCTCAGAGCAAAGGATAAACCCACCTCAAACAGAAGATGTTTTTACCAAGCAAAAAGATTTTCACAGACAAACAAGAAAGCCAATGTTGCAAGTAGAAAAAAGATTTCAGAATTTTCCACTGCAAGAAAACTGAAAAACAACTTCCAGCTTAAACTGTAACACACTGACCTTTTGTGATGGGGAAATAGTAACATGAATATGGAAATGTTGGTAGTTATGATAGGCTATAGGTAATAGTAAAGGTATTGATTGGTTGTCATGGATTAAAAGGAAAGTATAGAATGCATTGTAACCAGAGCTGGAGAGGCTTCAGACAAACCCACAGCTGAGGCTGACAGGCTGTGGGCTGGGCTCTTGTCACCCATGATCCATGAACTGCTGCATCCTCTGGATATAATAAACATCATTTTAAATAATAAATAAATTGCTGTATCCTCTGGATACAATAAACAGCATTTTAAATAATAAATAAATTGCTGTATCCTCTGGATACAATAAACAGCATTTTAAATAATAAATAAATTGCTGTAGTATCTGGATACAATAAACAGCATTTTAAAGAGCCACCTGGAGCCCTGCATCCCTTATTTTGGCTCTTATACCCTTCCAAAAACCCTTTGAGTGCAGTCATTATCCCAGCACTGCAGGACTGTTGGGATAGTGCCTGAGGCAGGAATCACCTGGATCCCTCCTGCACGCCCTGGCTGCGGGAGGAGAGGGGCTCACAGGACATGGAGGAACACGGGGCACAGGGAATGCTGGCTCTGGGATCCACACTTGGATCTGATGCATGACAAGGCTGGAGCACTCTGGTTAAAGCCAGCAGAACTGGAAGGCTGTTCTCATTAATTTGATCAGTTAATTAAAGTGATCCTTGAGCACATCCTCTGGGGGAGGCTGGAAAGGGGTCTGGTTTCTCATGTCAACAGCAGTGTTAGAGTCCTGGAATCACTGAGGTTGGAAAAGACCTCCAATAGCAGTGGCTGGGGACTCCAAAGCTCCCTGGGCACTTCCAATCCCTGCCCACCCTTTCCATGGGGAAATTCCTGCTGCTGTCCACCCTGAGCCTGCCCTGGCCCAGCCTGAGGCCGTTCCCTCTCCTCCTGTCCCTGTTCCCTGGGAGCAGAGCCCAACCCCCCCGGCTGTCCCCTCCTGTCAGGGACTTGTGCAGAGCCACAAGGGCCCCCCTGAGCCTCCTTTTCTCCAGCCTGAGCCCCTTCCCAGCTCCCTCAGGAATTCTCCATTCCCTTCCCTGGACACAATCTCCCTGCACCTTTGCATTTTGGAATCACAGCCCTGGAATGCCCCAGTGACTGAGCCAGTCCCTGTTCTGGATGTCCTGGTGCTGTCCCTGCAGGTACTATGGGAGGAGGATGCTCTTCAGCATGATGGCTCATCCTGACTTGGATAAAACACTGGAGAAGTTTGTGCCAGCCAAGGATTTGCCTTACATTAAGGAAACTGTTGTGAGCCTACGAGAGAAGGTGTGTGGGAAAGCTCTTGTGTAACACCTGGGGCAGGTGGATGTGTCCTGGGGGCTGTTGGGTGTAGACAATTCCAGCACTGCAGCCACATTAATTCCCTGTGGTTGCCTTGTTCCATGAATTCCTGCTGTTCCTTTGTGCAGGGCCTGGGGGAGATGCCCTTGGACACACCCTCAGCCAAAGGAAGGCGTTCCCAGACTGGAAATGTTGGACATTTGAGGTCGTCCTCTACTTGCAGAGATGCTCCCATCATCCCAGACAGGTAATGAGCTCCAGTGCTTATCCTGTAAGGAACCTGGCCAAGGAGGGAGCACAGAAACAGCCACACAGGGCTGGGAAAGTTAAACATTCCTGAAGCAAAAGGAAAAGTCTTGACCTGTTCCAGAGAAACTTTAAATAGAGTGACCGGTTATATTAAAATGGCTTTGTGCATTTTGAAGTTAATTTGTCTATTGACCATCTATGAGTTACACACTGTACACAAAACACCTGGAATTCACAGTATGGAACCACAGGGTCATGGAATGGTTTGGGTTGGAAGGGGCCTCAAAGCCCACCCAGTGCCACCCCTGCCATGGGCAGGGACACCTCCCAGTGTCCCAGGTGGCTCCAAGCCCAATGTCCAACCTGGACACTTCCAGGGACCCAGGGGCAGCCACAGCTGCTCTGGACAATGTAGATCCAATGGATTCATGTCAGCATCATCCAAGATGTTGCTGTTCAGACTCATGGAAAAACCATTCCTGGTTGGAGCCACAGCACAAATTATTCACTTGTACATAACTGTGGACACCAAGGACTTAGTTAGACCCTGACTGGGGATGATGGAGGGCTTAGATCATACTCTGACCACTTTTAGTTTTGTTTTGTCTTCTTACAGGTTTTATATTGACCTTTTTTAGGTCTTGGAGATACAGTAGAAATTTTTGGGCTCAGATAGATGTGAAAATAATGACATTTTGGATTACCCCAGGACATTCCACCCATTATTCCATGTCATGTGATTGATGTCCAAATGAGCACATTTGAACTTTAAACACACATATCTATACGTTATACATATAACTATATACAAGTACAGTTATTTCAGTGGTCACTGCCCATCCAGGATATCCCAGGTAGTTCACTGGGGCCATGGCTGGTACAGCCCATGTAGTTAAATCATGCTGTGGCAGTGACATTCAGCAGCCAGGGGATCCAACCCAGGCATTCCAACATGACAGGAATAATGTACCCCAAACCAAATCCCCCTGAGGTACACAACACATTTCTGCATCCCCCAGCAGGTGCAGCCAGGCCCCTGAACAGACACAGCCCCATGGATGGGTTTGTCTTTGCTCAAGGCAGGATTAATCCAGTCTTTCCTACCACCCCCTCATGTGCACCACAGGGCTCCCCCTTGGCCTTGATGGAGCTCACATTTCATGGGTCAGTCATGGATTACCTGGGATAGTGTCCATGGTAAAGGCCACTCCTTGCTCTCATCTCCTCCCCCATGACCTGAGCCCCCGTGGGCCCACCAGGGTAGAAATAACTGTCCTTTGTTTGCAGTGCAGATCTACCCATGGCACTTCACCCTTGCAGCCTGATCCATCTGCAGGATCCAGCATTGCTGTGCTGCTCCTCACCAGCCCAGCTCCCAGGCACAGGATGGACTTTCACTGCCAGCCCCTCTCCCTGCCATTCTCCAGCAGCCAAAACCAGTTTCCCTCTGTGCCTCCAACTGCCTTTTTTCCATCTTTCCAGCCACTCCCACAGACCAGTGCAGAGGGAGGGTGTTGGCATTTCTCTTGCTCAGGGTTTCCAGAGCCAGCTGGAGGCTTCCAGCTCTGCAGCCTGCCTGGATCCAGCTTGTCCTTCAGCAGCTTCCATGACTCCCCATGGAGGGCTCCATAGAGCTGCTTCCCATTTCCTATTGGTTCCATCAGTGAGGAGAGTGTGTCACCTCCCACCCTCTGCTGCCTGATCCCAATCAATCCCTCTCTGCCAGTAAGGAATAAGCTATAAGGAGATAAAAGTGAAAAAAAGCACAGTTTATTAACAGAGTGCCAATAGGCAGGAGGGAAAAATGTAAATAACTGCTAGATATCAAAGTGTTAAATCTCATTAACTCCACAGGAAAAAGAAGAGACCCAAAATTCTGGAAATTGCTATCAGACCCAAAATGCTGGAAATACCCATTGCTATCAGGGATGTGAGGCTGCTCTGCTCCTGCTGGGATTCCTCAGCTGTGGACAGGCACCCACAGAATTCATCCTAAAGGCAGCTCACATCTGCTCACTGCAGTCCCTCCAAGCTGAGGGAAAAACCAAAAAATGAAAAGAGAACCCAAAAAAGGAAGAAAAAAACCCCTCTGCCTGAGCAAAGACCAAGCAACTGCAAAGCCAGCACCACACAGAGAAATCCCACAAAGTGCCTGGGTGGGGGGATTTACAAACACCCAGGACAGCACCACACACACACACAGGGTCCCTGAGGCAGGTCAGGAAAACAAAAACACCATGGATCACCCCAGGACACTTCACTCTTTCCTCCCTGGCAGGGTGGGCAGCCCTGGCACAGGTGCCCAGAGCAGCTGTGGCTGCCCCTGGATCCCTGGAATTCCCAGGAATTAGGAATTGCTGGCTGGGCTGGAATTGCCAGAGCAGCTGTGGCTGCCCCTGGATCCCTGGCAGTGCCCAAGGCCAGCTTGGACATTGGGCTTGGAGCAGCCTGGGACAGTGGCAGGTGTCCCTGCCATGGCAGGGGTGGCTCTGGGGGGGATTTAAGGCCCTTCCCACCCCAAACCATTCCATGGTGTGTGATTCAATGAACTGAAAAAATGCACCCCCAAATTTACAGCAAGCCAAAAACTGCATCCAAGAACACAGAGTTCAGACTGCAGTGTCTCTTCAGGACCAGATTTCTTTAACACACTCTCCACAGTTCAAAATAATAAGTGATTCTACATTTACTGATAAATTTTGGTTGCTTATTCCATTCCCCATCCAAGCCTTGTGTTCAGGAATTAGGAGTGAGGTAATGACTGCCTGGATGGTCTGGAAATACCTGGTCAGGGAGGTGATTCCACAGGTTTTAGAATTCTTTCCATGGCTCTCTAAGGAGATCAGGTGCCACAGGAAATTTGTTTCTAAATATTCTAGGAAGAGCTGTTGGGTTTTCACCTCAGCATGGAGTGTTGCTGAGGTAACACTGCTCTGGGCTCAGTCTTTAAAGTACTCTGGGAATAAAGAATTAAATTACAGAAAGTTTTTGGGAGGTTGTGGACCATTGATGTAAGGGAAGTTCCCAATTGTTCCTGGTCACAAAACCAGCTGCATTTGGAGCAGAATGAACTTTGGGTGCAACAATTGCTACTGGGTGATTTGTAACAGCAGTGGGAGTTTTGCACCACTTAATTAGTGGTTTGTTTTAGTCTTTATTGTTTTTACTCAGAGCCAGGATTAAAAAATGCATGAAGGAAACGGATTTTTTTGTGTTCAGGCTTGGTTGTTTATTAAATTTTATCAAAAAGTACAGAAAGTTCAGCAGCACTTCCAGCCACCAGCTAAAAGTGAGGAAAATGGAGGAAGATCCAGCTGCTACAAGGTCTCTTAAAGCTCAACAGGCCAATAGAGAATTAACACCTATATTATTTATCTTTTTAACTTAATAACTAAATTCCCATGACCCTCAGTGTGACACTGACTGACCAACCAGAAACTGCTGCCTGAAACCATGGAGAAGAAGGAAGATGAACACTAAAACAGACACCACCCAAAATCCTCCATCTTGTCCCACACCTATTACTGTATTCTAAAAACCCCAAATTCCAAACCCTTCACCATGTGCAATCACACACTTCTATTTCACTGCACACCCGTGATTTTAACTCCATCACTCCAATTTGGAGCCTTCTCCAAGGGCTCAGGTCCAAAGCAGTGTTCTGCAGGGGGTCAGTGCCACAAAGCACAGGAAGCTCAAAAATCCCAGGATTCTGGGATCCACCAATAAATCTAACAATAAATCAATAAAACAATAAAATTTAAAATTTAAAAATTTAAATTTTTAACAACAAAATTCATCTAACAATAAATCTAGTGATTTATTTTTTTAATTCATCGTGTTTAAAGTGAAACTTCTCTTAGATGGGAAGAGAATGTGTGGGGTGAGCCTCTTGTCCCAACTGATGGAATACCATTTCCCTTTCCCCAGGGACGGCACAGAGGCCCAGGAAGGCCCCAGGAGAGCAGCTCCTCGCAGTGCCCAGGAGAGTGAGGACTATGTCAGGGACATTGTGGTGGCTCTGAACTCCAGGGATTTCCGGGAGCGCGTCCGCGGCGTGCGGCGGCTGCAGCAGGACACGGAGAGCAGCCCAGCCCTGGTGCTCAGCAACATTGTCAGGGTAACTCTGGGAAAGGCAAAGGGCTCTAGAGCCAGGGTGTAACAGGGTGGGAGTTTGCACCACTTCATGAGTGCTTTGTCTCAGTCTCTCCTGCCTTCACTCAGAGCCAGCATTAAAAGGCACATGATGGAAATGGATTTTTTCGTGTTCGGGCTTGGTTGTTTATTAAATTTTATCAAAAGTACTTNTCAGGTCACTGAGTTTTCTCAGAAGTCTTGGCTCCTTCTTGGATTAAGGATGATTGACAGAGAGCATTGAGGAGCAGGGGGGTCTGTGTAGGGCACTAAGGGAGGAAAGGAAGGGAACAGGAGGAAAATGTGAAATTTTTCACTCAGGGCACTTTTGAGCAGTAGTTCAAAAAGTAGTTTTGAACACTTTTGAAGCCCTGAGAAGTCATGGCTGCCCTGTATCCCTGGAAGTGTCCAAGGGCAGGTTGGATGAGGCTTGGGGCACCCTGGGGTGGTGGAAAATGTCCTTGATGATGGCAGGGGGTGGAATGGGATGGGCTTTAACATCCCATCCAAACCAGTCTGTAATTCCATGATTTCTGGAATCCTTGTGCTGTTTTTCATGCCACTCTTGGATAAATATCAAAATATGGAATAGCTGTGAGAAAAGCAGAAAGGATTAATGAAGAACTGTAAAATTGTCTCTGAAGTAGAGTTACAAGTTTTTGTGTGGGAGAAAGTGAGGAAAGTATTATGCTAAATTTATTGTGTTGAAGCTCAGGATGAGGATCCTGTCCAAAAGGAAAGGAGGTTCTGTAGGAGAAAGAAACATCCAGCAGCTGTAAATTAAAGATAGGTACAATGAAAGGAAACCCAAGCTCATCCTCCAGCAGTGCCATGTGTTTGTGTGCAGTGATGGAATTCTGCTGTGGAACCTCCTGGTATCCAAACTGTGGAGGGGCTTGAAACCTTTCTGACATTCCCTGTGCTGGAAGAGCCATGTGTCCCTAAAAATCCTGGCTGGCAGGAAATCTGAGTCACAGGGAGAGTTACTGGAGTCCATTGCACTGCAGGGGTTCAGATCTGATTAGAGCACGGGGTTAAAACAGCAAATGTTGCTTGACTTGCTCAAAAAATGATCCCAGGTATTTGTATATCCCAGAATCCCAAAATCCCAGAGTGGTTTGGGTTGGAGAGGACCTCACAGAACCTTTTCCAAGCCCTGGGGACAGCAGGGCCATCATTTGCCAAGGTGGACAGTTAGGGTTTAACAATAAGGCAGGTGATGAGCTTTGTCCCTCTGGAATTGATTCCCAGTTCCATGGCAGCTGCTTGGATGCTTTTGCAGATCTTTGATGCTTTCAAGCCTCGCTTGCACGACTCCAACAGCAAAGTGAACCAGCTGGCTTTGGAGGCCCTGCACAAGATGATTCCACTGCTCAAAGACAATTTGTCACCCGTGATCAACATGTTAATTCCTGCCATAGTGGACAACAACCTCAACTCCAAAAATCCAGGGGTTTATGCAGCTGCCACAAACGTTATCCAGGCTCTATGTCAGCACCTAGGTGAGCAATTTCCTCTCTCTTCATTTGAAACTGTTTTAATTGTGGTGATTAAGTTGTAAATTGGAAGTGTTACTCTTTACAAGAGCTTCACAGAGTTGTTACACTGTGTAAAAATCATTGATTTTTTTCTCACCACACAAATCACCTCGATATTGCTCAGTAGTGGTTATTTTTCCATAGAATTTTCTTATTTACCTTTTCCCATAGTGGGTTTATTTCCAGATAGTTTAATTTCCCATTTAAGAATTTTAACATGTTTTGCTCTTTGCCTTTAGACACCTCCCTGCTCCTGCAGCCATTCTGCACTAAAGCCCAGTTCCTGAGTGGGAAAGCAAAGCAGGACCTGACAGAAAAGCTGGCTGGTAAAGTGCTCTTTTCCTGTGCTTGTTTGGTTGGTTGGGTTCCCTTAATTAGGGAAATTAATTGCAAGGTGGAGGTGGCTCTGTACCTTCCCTTCTGTCTCAGGAAGTTGTGCAGCAGCTGTCACATTTCAGCTCTTTAATGGGAATTGGAGCTATTGCTGACAAAACAAAGGATTAGTTTTAGTATTAATATTAGTATTATACAGCCAGATTAATTATCTATAAATACCTGGAATTTATAAATATTTATAAACATATTAAGGATTTAATTTACATTTAAATGGCTCATATATTTAAATATCTTAAGGATTAACATTTATAAATACCTTAAGCATATAATAATTTTAACATTTTGTGTTCCCTCTCCCAGTGCTCATTCCCTCATGCTCCTGCCAGGATCCCAGACTGGTTTGGGACCTTAAATCCCAAAGGGAGCCACCCCTGCCATGGGCAGGGACACCTCCCACTGTCCCAGGCTGCTCCAAGCCCAATGTCCAACCTGGCCTTGGACATTCCAGGGATCCAGGGGCAGCCACAGCTGCTCTGGCAATTCCAGCCCAGCCAGCAATTCCTTGAGAAAGGCTGAATTCCCATGTTTTAAATGAACAAGGAATTTCTTTATGGGAAATATGCTTGAACCAAACATTTCCTTGGCTCACCCTCAGAGCAGCGCTGTGTGAAATGGAGCTCAATAACACAATGGACAGGCTGTTCTTGAAATATCCCTAAATTTCTGTTTTCTGAGGGTGTTAAACAGCCTTTAAACAGTCCCTCTCTTGCTGGGATTTGTGGAGTGGTTTGTATTATATATCAGAAGAGGCTGTTCTGGCAGAGAGGGAAGCATTGCTAATGAAACACTGAATTCAGGCTTGAGGATCTATTCCAACCAAAATGATTCTGTGGTTTAATTGTCCAAGTAGGGAAAATATTTAATCCTATAAACATATATATTTATTTTTATACATTTTTTATATATGTGTGCAGGGCCAGGAGCTGGACTCGTGATTCTTGTGGTTCCCTTCCAGTTCAGGATATTTCATCATTCTATGATTCTATATTTACAGTATAAGGCTGATTTTTTCTTAAATATTTACTGCTTATTTGTGAGCTAGAGGGGAAATTGGAAATACCAGACCTTATACTGTGAGAAATAAAGAGAGAATCCTAACTGAAAAAAAAAAAAAAAAACAACCAAAAATCCCCTTATTTCTTTTAGTTTTTTTAGCTTAATGGAAAAGTGTAATTATCAGCAGAAGTGGTGCTTCTGTGTAAACTCCTGGGAGAGGATAAAAGGAGTGGTTGTGGGAAAATCTGGTAATTTTTTATGGGACCTGATGATGTTGCAACAGCAAACTCTTGTGTACAGCAGCAGCTTGAGGAGATGATTTAAGGGCTTTTAAACCACTCTCAAAGGCAGGGATCACATGAAAATTGTGAAATTGTAATTTAAATGAACATTTTATTCTGACCTCTGCTTGCAGAGCTGGTGCAGGAGCTGTACCCCTCTCAAAACTGGGGATCCCATCAGAATTGTAATTTAAATGAATATTTTTTTGCAGAGCTGGTGCCAGAGCTGTACCCCTCTCAAAGGCAGGGATCCCGTGGAAATTGTAATTTAAATGGATGTTTTATTGCAGAGCTGGTGCAGGAGCTGTACCTCTCTCAAAGGCAGGGATCCCGTGGAAATTGTAATTTAAATGGATGTTTTATTGCAGAGCTGGTGCAGGAGCTGTACCTCTCTCAAAGGCAGGGATCCCGTGGAAATTGTAATTTAAATGGATGTTTTATTGCAGAGCTGGTGCAGGAGCTGTACCTCTCTCAAAGGCAGGGATCCCGTGGAAATTGTAATTTAAATGGATGTTTTATTGCAGAGCTGGTGCAGGAGCTGTACCTCTCTCAAAGGCAGGGATCCCGTGGAAATTGTAATTTAAATGGATGTTTTATTGCAGAGCTGGTGCAGGAGCTGTACCCCTCCCAAAGACACGGATCCCATCTAAACTGTGACTGAAATGAATATTTTATCCTGATCGAGCTGGTGCAGGAGCTGTACTCCTCTGAAAGCTGGGGATCCCATCTAAATTATAACTGAAATGAATATTTTATTGCAGAGCTGGTGCAGCAGTTGTACCTCTCTCAAAGGCAGGGATCCCATGGAAATTGTAACTGAAATGGATATTTTATTGCAGAGCTGGTGCAGGAGCTGTACCCCTCTGAATGCCAGGGATCCCATCTAACTGTGACTGAAATTAATATTTTATCCTGATAGAGCTGATTCTGGAGCTGTACCCCTTTGAAAGCTGGGGATCCCATGGAAATTATAACTGAAATGGATATTTTATTGCAGAGCTGGTGCAGCAGCTGTACCTCTCTCAAAGGCAGGGATCCCGTGGAAATTGTAATTTAAATGGATGTTTTATTGCAGAGCTGGTGCAGCAGCTGTACCTCTCTCAAAGGCAGGGATCCCGTGGAAATTGTAATTTAAATGGATGTTTTATTGCAGAGCTGGTGCAGCAGCTGTACCTCTCTCAAAGGCAGGGATCCCATCGAAATTATAACTGAAATGAATATTTTATTGCAGAGGTGGTGCAGGGGCTGTACCCCTCCCAAAGGCAGGGATCCCATAGAAATNTGGAAATTGTAATTTAAATGGATGTTTTATTGCAGAGCTGGTGCAGGAGCTGTACCTCTCTCAAAGGCAGGGATCCCGTGGAAATTGTAATTTAAATGGATGTTTTATTGCAGAGCTGGTGCAGGAGCTGTACCCCTCTCAAAGGCAGGGATCCCATGGAAATTGTAATTTAAATGGATGTTTTATTGCAGAGCTGGTGCAGGAGCTGTACCCACGCAAGCCCTGTGCTGTGGAGCAGAAGGTGCTGCCCGTGCTGTGGCACCTGCTGGGCAGCTCAGCCAGCAGCAGCTCCGTGCCCAGCCTGGCCCAGGCCCTGTGGGCACAGATGGGCCCCGGGCTGCTGGCCCACGCTGCAGCCCAGCCCCCACACATCAGGAAGAGCCTGGAGGAGATTTTGGAGACGGGAACATAAAATGGCCACGACTACAGGTGAGGCTCCAGCACCCCCTGAGCTGGGCACACCATGGACAGTGTGGGCAGGGACAGCCCCTGAGCTGGGCTGGGACAGCCTGGGGAGCTGAACTGGGCTGTGCTGGGGAGCTGAACTGGGCTGGACTGGGAGAGCCTGGGGAGCTGAGCTGGGCTGGGACAGCCTGGGGAGCTGAACTGGGAGAGCCTGGGGAGCTGAACTGGGCTGGACTGGGAGAGCCTGGGGAGCTGAGCTGGGCTGGGA
>VWZS01010151.1:118589-138133 GCA_013397075.1 Rhabdornis inornatus
GTCGTCTCCCGCGGCCTCCGCCGGCCTCGGGTCTGCCCGAGAGGTGAGGTGTGCCGTGGAGGTGTATCCCGGTGTCCCTGTTGTATCCTTGTACCCCCGTTTTCTGCGTTGAACGGCCGCGGGGCAAGTAACGGGCCCGCGCGGAGCCGCTCCGCGCCTCGCGGTTTGTGACGTTATTGCTCCGACTGGGCCCCGGAGAGGCCCTGAGCGAGAGGGAACGCCTCAGGCTGGGCCACGAGAGCCTCAGGTTGGACATCAGCAGGAATTTCCCCATGGAAAGGGCGGTCAGGCCTTGGCAGGGGCTGCCCAGAGAGGTTTGGAGTGCCCATCCCTGGACGTGGCACTCTGGGCTGTTGGCGAGCTGGGGATCGGGCACAGCTGGGACTCGATTGGCCTTGAAGGGCTTTCCCAGTAAATGACTCCGTGATTCAAACCTAATCCCGGCACAGCCGCGCTGGGCCCGGGCAGCGCCGGCCCTGCCCCGGGTGGTTTCAGCACCGCCTTCCTTATCGGGGCTGTGAATGGAGCGTTCTGGGCAGATAAGGCTCCACATTCCTGCTCCTCTGCGTTTCCCCTGTTTGTTTTCCATTAGGTCATTCACGTTTATGAGCGGCAGTTTTGTGTACAGCAGTCTTTTACTGGTAACAGGCTGAATAATACATGTTGGCATCAATGATTTAATACCAGTGTATGTGTAGCTGACTGATACTATGATTCATTTGTTTAGCCTGTGTCACGTCAAATCCTTTGGAATTTAAGTGAAAACCCTGGAATTAAGTTTCCCTGGTGTGCCCCAGCCCCATGCCCACCCCTGGACTTTGGTGGCCTGTTGCATTGGTTGGTTTAAACCATGGATTGCTGTCCGATTTCGGGATATGCCAGGGACCAGACTGGAGGGTGTTTGGCTGGAAGAGCTGTCAGACAGACTTGGTTTCAGTTTGAAGCCTCGTGTGCAGCTCAGACCTTGTGTCCCAATCCGTATGGCTTCTCCTTCATTCTTTTTTCCCTCCTAATCTGAAGATGGCTGGATTTGGAGAGCTGGTTTTTTAAGATGGAATATATCTTCTGAATTAGCTAGAGGGAGAAAACATCTGTTAAACATCAGGGTAAGTTTAGGTCGTGAATTCTAATGATGATGGAATCCTTAAGGCTAATTATTAAGTCCAGCCATTCTCACTCACAGCTGATGCCACACTGCCCATGTCCCCAAGTGCCACTTTCACAGGGATTTAAATCCCTGCAGGAATGGGGACTCTAGCACTGCCCTGGACAGCTGTGCCAGGGCTGGACAGCCCTTTCCAGGAAGGAATTTCCCCAATATCCAACATGAACCTCTCCTGGTACAACTTGAAGCCATTTCCTCTTGTTCCACCACTAGTTACTTCTGACACTGTTACATCGAATTTGAGAGCTGTAAATAGCCTTTAAACTGTTTTTTCTAATGCTGGGGCTGCAGTTTGTGTCACTCCTTCCTTTCCCCCTGGATTTTAGAACCTGCACGAGGAACCCTCTGAAGTGCAGCAGCCTTGGAGCGATTCAGATCTCTGCCTGTTGCACTGGTGAAGGCACAGTAATACTCTTTGATACTTCATGTGTAACTTAATCTTACAAATGATGTTTTTTTCTCAAAATCACACAATGTCACAGAGTGGTTTGGGTTGGAGGACACTTAAAAGCCCATCCAGTTCCACCCTGTGCCGTGAGCAGGGACACCTTTCACTGCTCCAGGTTGCTCCAAGCCCGTGGCTGCCTGATGATGGAGGACAGAAATCCTTTAAAAAGCAGTTGTTAGAAAACTTGCAGGGCGGACCCCGCATGGACACGGACTCTTGAACATGGTGCCAAAGTTCCTTGGCTTGGTGAGCTCCTGGGAGAGCATGAACTGTCATCTCAGGAGTTGAAGCTGCTGAAGATAAGGGAGAGAGATTTTTCCTTTTTGGCAAGAATTTCACCCCAGTATGGGGAGGTGTCTTATCCTTGTTGGAGTGCAAGCAGTGGTCTGGATGTTGTCTCTTCAGGCTTTCAGTGTGAAAGAACTCAAGAGTTCTGGGGTGGAGACTTCTGCTTTCTCTTTGAAATCCCAAATGCGTTTGCCACGTGCTCTGAGGAGAACGGGAGGAGCCAGGAGTGGCAGTGCAGGTGTGAGGATGACAGTCCACCACTGTCCTTCATCCCAGCTGCACTCACAGCTGGGAGCTGTTGTGTCCTGCAGGGTGATGTTCCCTGGGATCCCTGAGCTGTCAGGGGCATGGAGGAGGCTCAGCTTAGTGCCCCAGTTCAGGAGGGAAGGCCGGGATCAGCCGAGGCTGGGTGGCACCCAGCCAGGTCAGGCTGGCCTGGCACTGGCACAGCAGGGCAGGGCCAGGCTGTGGCTCTTGGCAGGGACATCAAAGGAGGAGTGGGAGGAAGCAGGAGCCTGTCCCAAGGGGCAGGAGGAAGCAGGAGCCTGTCCCAAGGGCCGGGAGGAAGCATTTGGCACTGGCTGTGGGTGGGAGTGAGGGGTGCAGGTCAGGGGCAGCCAGAGCATTTCTGTGACCCTCTGGGTGTATTTGGACATCACTAATGGAGACTGAGTTGGTGCTGGCAGTAATTCTTGTCTTTGCTTTAGCCTGGTGTTGAGGGCACCTTTTAACACCTGTTTATTTCACAAAGAATTTACTGACTTGTACTAAGTAGGAAAATCAAATTAATTTATGGACGTGAATCCGTGGTGGCCTTGGCACTGCTGGAGTAACTTGGACCTGATATATTCTATGGAATTTGAACATAATTCTTTATGTAGAATAACCTTGCACTGGACTCCTACAGGAAAACTGTAATGAATCACTTTTACACCTCGGTAGCTCCCTGTGCTAGTTTTTTAGAAGCCCACAATGATTTGTACGTGCAGATATGAAACTCTACGACTGCTGTTAATGTTTTTTACTGTTGAGCAAGGCTGATAGTGAGGCAGACGGAACCAGGGTTGTGGTGAAACTCCACAAGCTGTGGGATGCCTGGAGCACCTGGGACACTGATTCAGGGGCAGGCTGTGCCCCAGGAGTGCTGATGGCTCTGTTCCCCCAGGATCCAGTCACACAGCGGTGCCATGGAGAACACGGAGAGCACGGAGGAGGAGCAGCCCACTGTGGGCGCTGAGGGCGCGGAGCCCGGCGCCGAGAGCGCGCCCGAGGAGCAGCACATGGACTTCAGCACCGAGATCATGAGTGTCACCGAGATGGAGCAGTCCCCAGACAGCTCCCCTGACCTCCACGAGGACAACACGCAGGAGAGCGAGATCCCAAACATTGAGAGCTTGCAGACCACAGATATCGAGGCTGACTTCCCTCCCGATTTTGACAAGTTTTGGAAAGTGGTAGAGGACAATCCGCAGGATTTCACAGGATGGGTTTATCTGCTGCAGTATGTGGAGCAGGAGGTCAGTACCTGCCCCTTTCTCCTCAGCCTCCCCAAAATAAATAAACAAAACTAAAGTCACAGAATTCCAGTGGCAAATGTAGAATGGACAGCAGGCTGTCACAGATGCTGATTTAAGGCAGCTGTCCTTGCCACTGCTGTCATTTAATTATTAAATGCAGGATGGTTTGGGTTGGAAGTGACCTTAAAAAGCTCATCCAGTCCCACCCCCTGCCATGTGCAGGGACACCTTCCAGTAGCCCGGGTTGTCAATGCCAAAATAACACCAGGCATTTCTAACACAGTGTTAATAATTGTATTTAAAATAACCTGAAGTTGTTCCTAGGGGAAGCACTGACTGCTGGCTCTGTTTCCCACAGAACCACTTGCCAGCAGCCAGGAAAGCCTTTGACAGGTTTTTCTCACACTACCCCTACTGCTATGGGTACTGGAAGAAGTATGCAGACCTGGAGAAGCGCCACGACAACGTCAAGCAGTCAGACGAGGTACGTAGGGCCCGGGGCCAGCACTGCCACCAGTCCCAAAGCCAACAATGACTGTCCCACTGCGAGTCATTGGGCTGCCAGTGCCTGCCCTGCACGGCCAGGGCTCGAGGGACGTGTTTGCACGTGTCACAGCTGTGGCATTTGGAGCTAATGTTCTCTCTCTTTGTTGGCAGGTGCGTTAAACCTCTACAGTTTGTCAAGCTTTGCAGTGCAAGCCTCTGTATTACACTGCAGCTTAACAAGTAGGGCAGGGCTTTTCTGTCACTTCCATTTATTACTCATTTTCAAAACAATATAGTTGGTTTGCTGGTCACAATTGCTCCATCTTATTGCATTTTTGGTCAGACGCTGTCAATGATGCTCTAATGGGTCTGTGCCCTATGGTCTGTACCCCAAAGCCTGCCCACACAACCTGGTCAGAATGCAGGGACCGCTGCGCTTTGAAGATCAAGACTCTGCACGTGGAGATCAGAACATTGCCATGTTCTATCCAACCTCCACCCGAATGGTAATGGTAGATTATTTAAACAAAATTCCAGTAATTAGTATTTCTAAGGTTCACCGGATAACACAGTGTTGCCTCTCTCTTAGGACCCCATTAAGGATTTGAAGTACAGTTCATGTTCTCTTCATAGGTCTATCGCCGAGGGCTTCAGGCAATTCCTCTTAGTGTTGATCTTTGGATACATTATATAAACTTCCTAAAGGAGACCTTGGACCCTGCTGATCCTGAAACTAACAGTACTATCCGGGGGTGAGTTGGGAGCAGCCTGGTATCCATACACACCACTGGGATCAGGTTCTTGTGGTTTTCAGACAAAGGGCAATTTCATAACAACCTGGTGTCACTTGAAGGATTTTTAAACTAAGAGATCATGGAGCCAAATTCCATAAGAAGGGGGAGACAGTGTGGTACAAGGGGCAAAAGTTGTGTCTTGAGAGCTTCAGACTGGATGTTAAGAAATACTTAGTGCAATATTTGGAATCTTGGAATTTAATTCCTTGGGGTTTCCAGGGCATGGCTAGGATGTGTCTGCTCACTGTGGCTGACAGTGGACCTGGTTAAAGGGTTGGACTAGAGCTTGATCAGAAAGCTTAATTGAACTGGAATTGAACATGAATCAAGCTGCAGAATTGCTGCACATCTTTTGGGTGTTACACTGCTGCACTGGTGGATTTGGAGTCTGTACAAGACAAAAATGAAAAGGTTGTATATTTCCCTAATATCTTGTGTTCCTGCCAGTGGCTTTTGCTGTTGCCTTTATTTGTTCTATTGTGGAAGTGCTGGAGGAAGAAAATGAGTGTGAGCTTTCACAGTCTCTAGACACCTTGCTGCAGATATCTGGAAAACACTTTGAAGAATGTAAATAATTAATATAAGTCTAGTTTCAAGTAAATGAAGATGCTCCTAACCTTTAATAGGAGCTGGGACTTTCCTTCCTTGTTCTATCCTGGCATCCAGAAACCAGTGTAAAACAATTTCCTGTTCCAGGGCCTATGAGCATGCAGTACTGGCTGCTGGGACAGATTTCCGTTCTGACAGACTCTGGGAAATGTATATAAACTGGGAAAATGACCAGGGAAACCTAAGGGAAGTTACATCCATCTATGACCGCATCCTGGGAATCCCAACACAGCTCTACAGCCATCACTTCCAGAGGTAAAGGGAAAACAGGGAGTTAATGCCATGGGAGAGGTAGAAATACTCAGCACCAGAACTTGGAACAGTTTTGTGTAATTATTTGCTTACATACTCAGGCAGTTGGACTGATTGTTTTAAAGTACTGATGCACATTTGAGGAATTTGGGTTTAGGTAAATTCAGAGGTTTTGTTGTGGAATAAGGACAGGCCTTGGAAGTGTGGGGAAGAAGAGAGGATGTCTTGAGAAATCAGAATGAGCAGTTTTGGATTTCAGTATAATGCCCATGTGTGGTGAAGCACCAGTTTAACTGACTAAAGAGGAACCCTGGTTAAGTTTCAGACAGTGGAATTCTGCATTGGTAGGGAGACTTGAGCAGGAACGTCAGTTAAATTGCACACGGTCTTCCCCATAACTTCCACAGATCTCTTGGTGTGGGAAATAAAGCATTTCCTTTATACCTGCTGTTGTCCTTTGCCATCTCTTTTCCGTGGCAGGGGTTCTGTCAGCCTGCCATGCTGCTGCCCTTTGACACGTGGCACTTGTGAGGTGATGGGTGCTGGCAGTTTTGGGTGTGAGCTGGTGGCTCTCAGGAGCAATGAAGCAAAGCAGAACCCTGGGATTTACAATTGTGCCCTCTTGGGCAGCAGTGCAGCATGAAGCAGCCCCTTTGCAGTGCCTCTTTGTGGCTGTTGTAGGTTTAAAGAGCACATCCAGAACAACCTGCCCCGAGATTTCCTGACCACGGAGCAGTTTGTGCAGCTGCGGCGGGAGCTGGCGGCTGCCAGCGGCCACAGCGGCGAGGATGGAGAGGAGCTGCCCTGCGGCACTGAGGACATCACTGACCCTGCCAAGGTACTGCACAGGGGGCATGGAGCAGCACCCTGGCCTTCCCTGGGGCTGGGGCTGGGCATGGAGCAGCACCCTGGCCTTTCCTGGGGCTGGGCACAGAGCAGCATCCTGAACCTTCCCTGGGGCTGGGCACAGAGCAGCACCCTGGCCTTCCCTGGAGCTGGGCACAGAGCAGCATCCTGAACCTTCCCTGGGGCTGGGGCTGGGCACAGAGCAGCACCCTGACCTTCCCTGGGGCTGGGGCTGGGCACAGAGCAGCACCCTGGCCTTCCCTGGGGCTGGGGCTGGGCATGGAGCAGCACCCTGGCCTTTCCTGGGGCTGGGCACAGAGCAGCATCCTGAACCTTCCCTGGGGCTGGGCACAGAGCAGCACCCTGGCCTTCCCTGGAGCTGGGCACAGAGCAGCATCCTGAACCTTCCCTGGGGCTGGGGCTGGGCACAGAGCAGCACCCTGACCTTCCCTGGGGCTGGGGCTGGGCACAGAGCAGCACCCTGGCCTTCCCTGGGGCTGGGGCTGGGCATGGAGCAGCACCCTGGCCTTTCCTGGGGCTGGGCACAGAGCAGCATCCTGAACCTTCCCTGGGGCTGGGCACAGAGCAGCACCCTGGCCTTCCCTGGAGCTGGGCACAGAGCAGCATCCTGAACCTTCCCTGGGGCTGGGGCTGGGCACAGAGCAGCACCCTGACCTTCCCTGGGGCTGGGGCTGGGCACAGAGCAGCACCCTGGCCTTCCCTGGGGCTGGGGCTGGGCACAGAGCAGCACCCTGACCTTCCCTGGGGCTGGTGCAGGGGTTCCACTGCAGCCACTTGAGCTGTGCCCAGAGAGCTCCTGCACATGAGTGTCCTGTGTCTCGTGTGGTAACAGGACAGCCCTTTCCAGTGCTGGCAGAGGTGTTATAGAAATGAATTAGAAAATGAAAGAAAGGATGTACAAAACCTTAGGGACAAACAGGAATTATTGCAGGTCAGCAGATTGGGATCTGTGGCCTAAGAAAGCTNGTGCCCAGAGAGCTCCTGCACATGAGTGTCCTGTGTCTCGTGTGGGATCTGTGGCCTAAGAAAGCTCCTCATCAGCAGTGGCCTGGGCAGGTTCAGACTCTTACAGGCCTGGAGCTGTCCAGAGGAACTGCTGATGGTGAGAACAGACACACTGAAACTGGGGCTGACTTGGAGCCAAATCCGTCCTTAATCTCCAGTCAGCTTTAGCACAGGATAAAAAGCAGTTGAGCTGTGTGTGCCTGAGGGCCAAGGCTCCATCAGGCAGCGTCCCAGCCCTTCCCTGGCTGCTCAGGGAATGCAGGCACCTCTCTGGCACAGGAAGCAGTTACAAACACACCATGTGTGCCCGTGTTACATCTTCTAACGTTCTGTTCTAGCTAATCACTGAGATAGAGAACATGAGGCACAGAATCATTGAGATCCATCAGGAGATTTTTAACCACAACGAGCACGAAGTCAGTAAGAGGTGGACGTTTGAGGAGGCGGTAAGTGGGGTTTGTGGGAGGCAGCACGAGCAGGGGCTTTGGGAGCAGCACTGGGAGCTGGGAGTTGTGGAACAGCCTTAAACTCTTGGCAGGGTTTGGACAGAGGCTCAAAGTTGGAACAGTTTCACTTCTCTGCCCTTTCTTTTGTGAAGAGGCACCTGCTGGTGTAAAGATCTCAGAGCAGTGTTTGGAGAGAGGCAAGGTGTTGTAATGTTTGCTAAGCCAGTGAGTCCTGAGAGTTAGTGCTGCTCATGGCCTGGGTGGTGCAAAGGCATGAGGGGATGGAGGGGATTCCCTTGGGAAGGTAAGCCTGTGCTCAGGAGAGCAGAATGAACCATCCTGTGCTTTCGTATTTTAACATTACACACTTAATCAGGTGACTTTTGTTTTGGACCTCCTCTGTATAATGTATTAAAAGTAATTAATTCCACTAATAATTTGATCACTGCAAATATACAGCTTTTGATGTAGAGTTAAGTTGGATTCTGTTTGAAAAAACAATGGGAGGTTTTCATTCTCAATCTTTGTATTTTTCTTCCTGGCAAACACGGTCCTTGTTTTAAATTTACTTCTTATTCTGAAGGGTCCATTGTGCTATCCAGCTGGGACAGATTTTCAGAGGCTCTTTGATGGGTTGGGTGATGTCAGAGGTGGTGGGTGATGGACTGGGCCAGGTGCCTGCACAGCCCAGGAGCTCACAGGCAGGGTGAGGAGCCACTGCCAGTGAGCTCTGTACCAATGACCGTGGCAGGAGGGAGCAGAGCAGGCAGAGTGTCCCAAATGCTGCCTTGGGCAGCCTTAAGCTGCAAATCTGTGGGACTTGGGGCAACCCTGGCACTGTGGGCATAGGGCAGGAAAGGTGTGGGAGTGTCCCCTTGGTGCTGGCCACAATGTGCTCTTGTCACCAGCAGTGTCTGCTCTGCAGCACCAAGGGGCTGGGAGGAGCTGGGCGTGCAGAGTTCAGTGTGTCTGTAAAGGACAGCAGGGAGATGGGTGGGCACAGATCCCACCCAGGGCTGGGCATTGCTTAGAGCTGTTTCCAGCAGGAATGGGACTGTGGGCTGGCCAAAATGGCCACAAAATGTTGGGTTCCATGCCAGACATCAGTGAGGAGCATGAAGGGAGGGATTGGCTTTAAATTTCAGGTGGCTTTGAAGAGTTGGATTCTGCTTAATTACTGTAAGTTCTTCATCCATTTGTATGGGTTTGGATCTGAGAGGAAATTGCAGCAGAGGAGAGATATAATCAAATGCAATTAAAGATGGTGAGCAAAAGCAAAGGCTCTCTGGCAGGATGCCAGACAAAGCAATTTCAATTTAAACAGAGCAATGTTTAATTTTCTGTGCTGAGCTCTGTCCCACCCCTCTTGTAGCCATCATTAACAACATGATGGTGCTAAATTCGTGGTCTTGCTGTAACCAGATTGATGTAAATATTTGATAGGAAGTCCAGTTCAGTGCTCTGTCTTTCCTTGTCATGATTCTCAGCCAAATTCTGAGTTGAATTTATGGGCTGGGTGTCCCACAGTGAGCACTTCACTTGTGTGGATGGATGTGGGCAGCGTCCAGTGTGTCCATAATGTCACTGGCACTGGGCTGCCCTGGGTCCTCCCCCAGCAATCTCTGAACACTTGCACTCCAGAAGCTCTCTAGGAAAGGAGGTTTCTAGCCTGGGATGTCACTGCAGTAAATCCCTTGATCCATAGCTGGGTAACCCTGAGTAGATGAGGTGTCACTGGAGCCCTGATCACAGGAATTGAGTATTGGTTGTGTGGCTATTGATTGTTTGACCCCCCGGTGGTGTCTTTGTAATCACCAGTTGCATCCTGTGACTCTTGCAGATCAAGAGGCCTTACTTTCATGTAAAACCTCTGGAGAAAATTCAGCTGAAAAACTGGAAAGAGTACTTAGAGTTTGAGATAGAGAATGGCACTCACGAGCGAGTCGTGGTCCTCTTTGAGAGATGTGTCATTTCATGTGCCCTCTATGAGGACTTCTGGATCAAGGTAAGGGAGGCAGCTCAGGCTCTGCTGGTGCACACCTTGACCTGGTGACTAACCCTTGTACCCTGTGGAACGTTGTTCATCTATAACTATATCTGTTGCATTAGGAGATGGTCTGCTTGCAACCAGATTTGACTGCTGCATTTGCCAACTGCGTTGCCTCTCTACGTCCTTCCTTACAGAAACTAGTCTAGTGGTTCCATAAAGGTGCTGAATGGGTTTAAACAAAAGAATTTTATCGTTCTGGCATGTTCTTGGAGACAAATACAAGCTTTAACCTGGCTGGTCTCTGCTCTGTTTCCAACCCTAGTATGCCAAATACATGGAGAACCACAGCATCGAGGGCGTGAGGCACGTGTACAGCAGGGCCTGCACCATCCACCTGCCCAAGAAACCCATGGTGCACATGCTGTGGGCAGCCTTCGAGGAGCAGCAGGGTAAGGGCAGCCCTGCCTCTCGGGGGGCTCTGCTGGGGCAGCTCTGGGATCTGCCCTGTCCTAAAGCATCTCCCTGCTGTTGCAGGCAACATAGATGAAGCCAGAAGGATCCTGAAGACATTTGAGGAGTGCATCCTGGGGCTGGCCATGATCCGCCTGCGCAGGGTGAGCCTGGAGCGCCGGCACGGCAACATGGAGGAGGCAGAGCAGCTGCTGGAAGATGCTGTCAGGAATGCCAAGTCCATCAGTGAAGCCTCCTTCTATGCCATCAAACTCGCCAGGCACCTCTTCAAAGTGCAGAAAAACCTGCCAAAGGCAAGAAAAGTGCTGTCAGAAGCCATAGAACTGGACAAAGTATGTGTTCCCTCTTGGCTGTCTTACTCAAAACTCAAACCACCCTGGTGTATTTCTCTCTTTCTGAAGCATTTTGTAAAACGTGGCAACAGTGATGACAGGAGTTGTAACTGGATGTAATGTCCCATTACTGCATGGAGACAACAGTCCCTCTAAACTGATGTTGCCAAGGTCCCAGCTTGGGAATGTGGGAGTTTTCACCCTTTTCCCATCAGATACACAACGTGCTTTGCACCTTTATTTTGATTTTTAGAATCCTAAACGTTCTCGGTGTGTTCAGTGTTATTGTTGTGGGCAGAACTTGGTTGGTTTGGTGTCAGCACAGGAATATCTGGCACTCAGATGCTGCCAGCAAAGTGCAGCACCTGGGTTTGTGGTGTTGGTCACTTCTGGTGTGTTTGTGCAACAAACCAGCCCAGGAGGAAGGAAAATCCCTTTATTGCCTGTCATTGTGTGTGTTCGTGGGGTGAACTGTGGCGTGTAACAGTCAGAGTTAAATAGCTGCTGTGAGGGGCAGGTGTGCACCTCCTAATGCCTGTTCTGCACAGGAAAACACCAAACTGTACCTGAACCTGCTGGAGATGGAGTACAATGGTGACCTCAAGCAGAACGAGGAGAACATCCTGAGCTGCTTTGACAAGGCTGTCCATGGGGCCTTGTCCATCAAAATGAGGATCACCTTCTCACAGAGAAAAGTGGAATTCCTGGAAGATTTTGGGTCTGATGTGAACAAGTAAGATGTCCTGTGGGCAGTGGCCAAACTGGGGTTACTGGGAGAGTGCTGGGAAAAGGGTGGGGTCAGTGGCTTCTGTAAAGTTGTTTCCTTTGTGCCATCAGCTCTGTGTAAGGAGCAGCTGCTTTTCTAAACCGACTGCTGCTGTTAAAGAGGAACAGATTTGTAAACAGGAACAGATTTGTAATCAGGAATCTCTTTTCAGATAATTGCCTCTCTTTTCTGAAGTGCCCATCACCTGGCTGAGCAGAGCTTTGCTGCCTGCAGGTTTTCCTGTGGTTTCCCCTGTGAAGGCAGGTGCTCCCCAAGGGGATGGGACACAGGTGTCCTTTGAGACTCTGTTCCCTGGGAGCTGCTGCTTGTTCCCAAAACTGCACTGCTTGGATTTTTCAGTGTTCAGCACTGTTAACAACTGTGCACTTATGTGGGAGGATACACTAGAAATGCAAATTTTAAATTCAGTGCTGCAATATGTTTTTCCTCTTAATTGTCTATTGTTTTTATTTACATTTTGCAGCTAAATAACCTGGAAGGATTAATAATGACAAGTCAGTTTTTCTGCTTTGTATGTTTTTAACAATAGCTGTCCTTAAATTCTGCTGCCTCTGCATGGCAGCCGGTCAGTGCAAGTTTGGGATTTGAGGCAGATCAAACACAAGGAATTTTGCAGTTCCCAAATAATCCCAGAGCACAGAATGAGTACAAGGAACTCTTTTCACCCAGAGCACGCTGTCAGAAGCTGCAGGTTTTGTCAGATGCTGCAGATGAGGGGGTATTTCAGTATTTGTGGGAATTCCAGCCAGGACTTTCCTATGCTGCATTAACCACACTTGTTCTTCCCTGCTGGATGGGCAAAGGCTGTGGGTGCTGCTTTGGGACTGGAATAATTTCCAGTGTTTAAATACTGATTCCCACGTCTCTGTGCTGCTGTGGGTGGCATCACCAGCAGACTCTGAAGGAGCAGCTGAATCACAAATCACTTTTAGAAAACTGCTTTATTAAGGAGCTTGATAAAAACTGCATCAATTTGTGAGGGAAGTTCAGCAGGTTGGGAACTGGAGCTGTTGTGAGCAGAACCGAGTTGGATTTCCCCCGTTGGTGGTGGGTCACTCATTAGAATCCATTTCACTGCAATTTGCTGTACTGTTCCAGTTTGCAGCAGGCTTTGCTCAGGTGTTTCAGGTACTGGCAGGGCTTGACTGGCTGTGCTGTCCCTCCCAGGCTCCTGGATGCCTACGACGAGCACCAGGCGCTGCTGAAGGAGCAGGAGACGCTGAAGCGGCGGGCGGAGAACGGGTGAGCACTGAGCTGGGGCAGGGCAGGAGCAGCCTCACTCTGGGGGGTTCTTTAGTCTGGCACTGCAGGTATTTGTCAGCTCTGGACCGGCTGATGTGAGAATAGAATCATTTTATTTTAGTCCTTTAAAGTGTGTACTGAATAGAGCTGTGCTGCCTTCAGTGTTCACAGAATTGTTTGTCTTGGGAGGGACCTTAAAGCCCTAAAACCTGCCATGGATAGGGACACCTTCCACAGGCTGCTCAGAGCTCCATCCATCCTGGCCTTGGACACTTCCAGGGATGGAAACAGTTTTGGAAAATTGTTTTTGAGTTGAGTTGAGCCAAACAGTGCTGGTAAAATAACTCAGTCTCTAAGCAGGAACGTGCTTTTGCTGTCTCAGTTTGGGCAGCAGCTTTAAACCCAGCCTGGTCTGAAACACAACACAAACTGTCCTTTCCTAAGCCCAGTTCTTTCACCCTGCTGGGCCAGGGCACCCAGCTGAACACAGCTGAAGGTGGTGCAGCATTCCCCACAGGAGAACATGCCCAGCATCCCCCCAGGTCCCTGTACAGGCTGTGTTCCCATGTTCCCAGCTTTTCCCAGGTCCCTGTACAGGCTGTGTTCCCATGTTCCCAGCGTTTCCCAGGGCCCTGTACAGGCTGTGTTCCCATGTTCCCAGCGTTTCCCAGGGCCCTGTACAGGCTGTTCCCAGCGTTTCCCAGGGCCCTGTACAGGCTGTGTTCCCTTGCAGCTCGGAGGAGCCCGATGAGAAGAAGCTGCTGACGGAGGAGGCGGGGCTGGCGTCGGCGCAGCTCATGGACGGGGACATGCAGGTGAACCAGGCCGCCTACAACTACAACGCCTGGTACCAGGTACGGGGCTGCCAGGGGCAAATCTGCAAATCCCAGCTCCTGGGAAGGCAGCTCAGCTCCTCCCGGGCTGCTCCACACGTGTTCAGAGTTGCTGTGTGGAGCGAGGAGCAGTTTGGTGGCTGTGCTGTCACACAGGGAGGGCAGCAGGGCTGTGTGTGTGGAACTGTTCTGCCCAGACTGGCCTTGGCGTGTCCCTGTCCTGTGTCCCTGGATAGTGGCTGGCTCCAGGCAGTGATTCCTGTAGTGCACAGCACCAACAGCATCAGCTTGTCCTCTGGGGCTCTTCCTCCAGGGCATTTTGGCTTGGAATAGAATTGTTGAGGTTGGAAAAGGCCTCTGAGACTGTCCGGTCCAGCTGTTTTGCCAGCACTGCCAAGGACACCACTGACCCATGTCCCTACTGCCACATCCACGTGTTTTTAAATCCATGGAAGTTTTGAAGTGGTTTTATGAAAGTGTTGTTTAGACTGAGCCCCCAGAGCTGGGAAAGCAGGGGTACAACTGGGGCACACCATGCTTTGGGATTGCCTGCAGCCAGCTCTGGAATTCTTTCCAAAGTCAGGCAGTGGGAGGAGCCTCATCCAGCACAGACTGTCCAGTGCTAGGCCAGGAAAAATGCCCTGAATTTCACACACAGTGCTGCAGGAATGGCAGCCTTGAAGCTGTGCCAGGGGAACATCAGGCTGGGGATCAGGGAAAGGTTCTTCCCCCAGAGGGTGGGATAAGCACTGGAACAGCTCCCCAGGCAATGGTGACAATTCCTGAGGCTGCCAGAGCTCCAGGAGTGTTTGGACACCAGGGATCCCAGGGTGGGATTGTTGGGTGTCTGGGCTGGAACAGGAGCTGGATGATCCCTGTGGGTCCCTCCCAGCTCAGGATATTTTGATTCTGTGACTGTGATGAGGATCTGTCCTGTGGCAGCACGGTACCTCCACCCCTGCCTGCCTTCCCTCCATTCCCAGGCTGTTCCAGAGGGAATGGCACCGTTGTCCTGCATTCCCAGGGGTGCTGTGCTGGGCTCCGTGGGGCTGGGGGAGCTGTGTGGGGTGGGCTGTGCTGCCCCAGGGACATCGTGGCTGATGCTGCTGCTGTGTTTGGTTCCAGTACAACTACCAGAACGCCTGGAATTACGGACAGTATTACCACACAACCTGATCCTGGAGGGAGTGGAGTTCACTGTGCTGCAGTTTCAACAAAGATGGAATTAAAAAAAAAATTATATTTTTCTAATTTTGGGCTGTGAAGGAACTGTTGTGCCACCTGCTTTTGGTCCTCTGCATGTGAACCGAGCTGCTGCTCACAGGATATGTGTGAAGCAAGATTCGTGTGCCGGTAACTGATAAATGGTCTCTGTACAATTCTCATTTACCATAAATGAATTTTTTAATTCCCTGCACTAATTTATGGAGTATCAGAAGAATTCTCGTCGGCCTCATGATTGAGAGGGTGAAGCTGTGGGGGTTTGGGTTGGTTTTGGCCCAGAGCTGGAGCCAAGGCTTGTCCTGCTCCCAGCCCGGCTGTTCCAGGCCTGGGCTGTGTTGGGATTGGGGGCCCTGGCAGAGCTGCCACACGGGTTCTGTAGTGTGGGAGGGGGCAGGGATTAAACCACCTTCATTCTTTTTTAAAAGCACAAACTGTGTTTGGGATGAGTTTTGTATTTAGAGTTTTTCATGTACACGGTGTGAGCAAAACTTTTTTCATTTTGATCAAAGTGATCATTCCCATTTTTGTAATAAAAGCAAGGAATTCAGTAGAGCTTTCTTGGACTGCCTCATTGGAGTCAGGAGGGAGAACAGAGTTGAGCTCTGGTGTTCACAGGAGGGGCTGTGGCACAGGAACACCTGGGAACAGCTGGATCTCTGTGAGCACAGCTGCTGTCAAATCAATGGAGTGGGAATGCTCTGGGATCGGCTCTGCAGTGCCCAGAGGAGCAGGGGGAGCACAGACACAAAGAAGGGAGGCACGGGCAGGTACAAACTCTGCTTTAGTGGTGGGGCTGTCACTACAGCAGCGGGGCGGGGACAACACTCAGCACTCATCCCCACAAAGGCACCGCTGTAACCGGAGCCAGGAGTTACAGCAATGCCAGCAGGAAGCTCGCTCTGGCAGAAACGGATTCCCAGCAGCACAGGGAATTCTTCATTCAATATCCACCAGCTCCACTTCAAAGAAGAGTTTTGCATTTGGTGGGATCCTGTTGGCAAATGTTAAGGAAACTGAAAGGAAACAGCCCCTGCAGTGATCCTTCCCTGGGCAGGGAGTCCCCAGCTGGACACCCCGGATCCAGCAGGAAGTCCCCAGCTGCTTCCCAGCCTCTCCTGTGTCCCCGGGATGTCCCTGACCCCATGGACACTTGGGATCCAGCAGGGAGTCCCCAGCTGCTCCCCGGCCTCTCCCCTGACCCCATGGACACCCTGGATCCATCATGGAGCCACAGCTGGTGCCCAGCAGGAGCTGTCGGGGGACAGGCCCAGCTCCAGGGACACACCTGCATTAGCAGACCCTGCTCCTCATTCCCTGCTCCTCATTCCCTGCTCCTCATTCCCTGAGCTGCCCCAGCCTTGCTGCAGCTGTGGGGCAGTGGCTGGGGAGGTTCCACTGTGTCCCTGCACAGGAGAAGTGTCCAGGCAGCCCTGCAGGTCCCAGGATTCCAACACAGAACAATCCCTTCCCCTCCTCCAGAAGGGTTGGAAAAAAGAAACAGGGCTGCATAAAACACTGCAGGATGAATCCCACCCCCTACTTCAGCTGTATCCCAGAACCAAATGGAACTGTCGCTGCTGCTGTTTCCCTGCACTGGTTAGGATCCCCATCAGGCTGCATTTGGAAGCACTGGAATAAAACCGCAGGTGGAAAACATCAGCAGGTTCCCCCTGCATGAGCTTTTCTCCACAAGAAAAGGGCAATTGTACCCCTGGGAATGGGTGGGAATGTCCTGAGCCTGCTGTGGCTAACAGGTGAAGCCCCCATTGCATCCCTGTCCATGAAGCAGCTCCTTGCCCCCAGCATTCCCAGTTCCCAAAGCAGTCAGAGCTCATGGAAGGATACTTGGCATCAGGCTGTCCCTTCTTGCCATAGGCCCACTCGGGCTCGATCTCCAGCTGGGCCTTCTCTCCTTTGCTCATGGTCAGCAGGGCCTCATCCCACTGCAAGGACAGGGAGCAGCTCCAGCTGCCTCAAGGGACAACGGCTCCCTGCTTCCACTGCCCTTCCCAGCTTCTCCTGTGGCTCCCAGAACACCCAGCCAGCCCCAGGCACCCTCCCCAGCCCTGGGAACACTGCAGGGGGTGTTCCCTGCTCCCACGCAGCAGATCCGTGCTCCTGTGCTGGGATAACACACATCCCACCGGCATTCCCAGCTTCAGTATTCCCTTCCCAGGGAGTGCCCAGGGATTGGTGCTGTGTCCCCTTTGAGGGAAGGCTCTGGCACCCACAAACCCGGGATCTCAACTGGGATAAACCTGGGCTGCTCCTGCAGCACTGCCCCTGCCCAGGGACACAGCCCATTCCCAGCTCCAGTCCCATCCCACAGCAGGACTTCCTCCTGCTCAGCCTGGAGAAAAGGAGGCTCAGGGGGGCCCTTGTGGCTCTGCACAAGTCCCTGACAGGAGGGGACAGCCGGGGGGGTCGAGCTCTGCTCCCAGGGAACAGGGACAGGAGGAGAGGGAACGGCCTCAGGCTGGGCCAGGGCAGGCTCAGGGTGGACAGCAGCAGGAATTTCCCCATGGAAAGGGTGGGCAGGGATTGGCACTGCCCAGGGAATGCAAACAGGGATGGATGGAGCCCTGGGATCCCATCAGGGTCAGCTGCTGGGAGACTGACAGGAGCCTGAGGCTGGGCAGATCCCAGGGAACAGAGCCCATGTTCCATGCACTGCCTGACCCGGGAATGACTGAGGATCAATGTTCCACCCTCCCAGTGCAATCCCCTGCAATCTGCCTCCACGAGAAACAGAACCCAAAACCTGCACCCCAGTCATAGAGCACAGAATGAAAGTGCCCAGGGACTCAGAGGGAGCCCTCAATGCTCCACTTACACCTCGGATCACTTTTCCTACGCCAACTTTGAAACTCAAGGGCTTGGCTGCTTTTTTCTTCTTTGAACCTGGAAAAAAGTTTTATGTTCATTTGCCTCAACATCACAACAGCAGGCTCCACACTTCTGTAGAAAACTGCCATTACAATCATGCTTTATATAAATATATAATATTTATATAATATATAATACTAGCTGTTCTTCTAATATTACTTTTAGCCCAATATCAGATTCTCAGGGGAAATATTAACACTGTGCACTACAAACATCATTAAATGTTCAGGCTGCACCAAAGCATCCTTCAAACCCCAAAGACTCATTCCTGAATTACTCAAGTTGACTGTGCAAGTCATGAACATATTAAGGAACCAAGAAAAGTCAGCAGGGAACACACAAGTATGAGGAATTACAGTTCCAGTGACTCTGGAATACTGTTCCTGAGTGTAGAACATCACTGCTGGGAAAGCCTTTCCAGTACTGGCACAATTTCCTATCCCTAAATCCTCTGATCTGTCACAAAAACACCAGCAGGGAATATTGCACACCAGACTATTCAACCCCCTCTCATTCCAGCGTCTCCATATTGAAAGATTTACCAAGAAGGGCCCCAAAACGTGTTTATTTTGAGAAATTCAGGACACTGCTGGTGCCAGAATTTCATAGGCACCATCTCCCCTCGGGATTGACTCCCTGCATTCCACATTCCCCAGGCCTGGAATGCCAGAAGCCAAGGCTGGCAGGATGGTGTCACCTGACACCAGCCAGTCCTAAAATACTGCCCTTGCTACCTCATGGAAAATCAGGATCTGGGAGCTGCAGGGCACCGGGAGCTCAGCACCACCACGATGAAGCTGTTTGTCAGAAATGCTCCCAGACACCTTCCAGGGGCAAACCCCTGCCCACACCTGCTAGAGGAGCCCAGCAGATGCAGAGCCCAGCTCTAGGAGCATCTGCAACCCAGCCCAACAGCTTATCTGCACATTTCTATAACCATAACCTTACTTGATTGAATATTAGTGTCGAAGACTGTCCCATCCTGCAGCTTTCCTGTGTACCAGCAGTGGACAGTGTCTCCTTTCTTTGGGAAGTTGGTTTTATCTCCCTTCTTTAAAATGGATTTTGTGTACTTTGGTGGCCCCTAAGGTTATAAAAAGAGAGTTATGTCTGGTGGGTTAAATAGTGTCAGAAATCCAAGACTGAACAACCACTGAGTTTAAGGCATTGAAGAAGACACTGTCAGTGAATGATGTGTTACTGCAGGGCTGCAACATTTAGGGAAGGTGCACCTTAAGGTGGGGTATAAACACCAGATTTCTTGCTGTAACTAGGTTTTTGAAGATTTAGGATCACACAATCTCCTAAGCTAAAGGGACCCACAAGGATGGTGGAGTTCAGCCCCTGTTGCTGCACAGACCCCCCAACAATCCCACCCTGGCATCCCTGGTGTCCAAACTCTCCTGGAGCTCTGGCAGCCTCGGGGCTGTGCCCATTCCCTGGGGAGCCTGGGCAGTGCCCAGCACCCTCTGGGGGAGGGAAGAACCTTTCCCTGAAATCCCTCTAACCCTCACCCTGAGACAAATGACCCAGATAATTTGATTTTCCGGGCGAAAAACGCGAGTTGAGGGCATCACACCGACCTCCTCCACCACCTCCTCAGCCTTCACCGCCTTCCCCTTGGCCTCCTCCGCCTTGGCCGGCTTCGCCTTCTCCGCTGCCTTCTCGGCGCCGTCCGTGCCCTTGAAGCGCTGCGAGGGGAAGGGTGAGGAGCTGCATCCATCCCCGGAGCCCTGCCCGACCCCAGCGCCATCCCTGCATCCATCCCCGGAGCCCTGCCCGACCCCAGCGCCATCCCAGCCCCATCCCCGGAGCCCTGCCCGACCCCAGCGCCATCCCTGCATCCATCCCCACAGCTCTGCCCGACCCCAGCCCCATCCCCGGGAGCCCTGCCCGACCCCA
>VWZS01010152.1:0-30426 GCA_013397075.1 Rhabdornis inornatus
ATGACAAAGTGACCTGCTTAGTACGTGAAGAGAAGCCTGTGGATGTCATCTATCTAGCCTTCAGCAGATCATTTGACACAGCCTCCCAAAGTATCCTTCCAGAAAAACTGGCTTGGATGGGTGCACTCTTCAATGGGTAAAAACTAGCTGTTGTCTGGGCCCCGAGAGAGGTGGTGAATGGAGCTAAATCCAGCTGATGGCCAGTCACTCGTAGTGCTCCCCACAGCTGTTTTGGGGTCAGTATTGTCTAACATTTTTATTGATGATCTGTTCATGGGAATTGAGTGCACCCTCATTAAATTTGCAGATAATACGAGGTTGGGTGGGGGTGCTGGTCTGCTTGAGGGCAGGAAGGCTCTGCAGAGGGACAGGCTCAATCAATGGGCTGAGGACAACTGCAGGAGGTTCAACAAGGCCAAGTGCTGTGCCTTGCACTGGGGTTACAGCAGCCCCTGTGCAGTGCTACAGTCTTGGGGTGAGGCGGCTCCAGAGCTGCTCTTCAGACAGGAACTTGGAGGTTGCTGTTTGAACATGAGCCAGCAGTGTGTCCAGGTGGCCAAGGAGGCCCATGGCATCCTGGGCTGTGTCAAGAACAGCGTGGCCAGCAGGATAAGGGCAGTGACCATGCCCCTGTACTGGGCACTGGGGCGGCCTCACCTCAAGTCTGTGCTCTGTTCTGGGCCCCTCACTTTAAAAGGGACGTTGAGGGGCTGGAGCCTGTCCAGCAAAGGGCAACGAGGCTCCTGAGACACCTGGGGGAGCTGGGGTTGTTTAGTCTCAAGAAAAGGAGCCTTGGGAGAACCTCATTGCTTTTTGCAACTCCCTGAAAGGAGGCTGTGGTGAGTCAGGGGCCCGTATCCACTATGGTGCCTGCAGTGAGAGGACAAGAGGAAATGGCCTGAAGATTCAGTTTAGATACTGCAAAAAATTGTCACCACTAGGGTGGTCATGCACTGGAATAGGGTGCACCAGGGAGGTGGTGGAGTCACCATCCTGGAGGTGTTCAGGAGGCATCTGGATCTCATGTTTGGTAATGTGGTTTAGGGGTTTTGGGCAGTGCTGGATTGAGAGTTGGACTTGGTGATCTTAAACCTCTCTTCCAACCTTGGTGAATCTACAATTCTATGATTCTATCCACAGCGCACACATCTAATCCTTGGTACTCCTCACTGATACCCAGTGGATCCCAAAGGAGTGCTGCAGAAAAATGAAAAAACTGCCTTGGCCCAAAAAAAGTCTTTGGAAGCGACAATAAGGCAAAAAATTCCAAACAAATGNNAAAAAAAAAAAAAAAAAAAAAAAAAAAAAAAAAAAAAAAAAAAAAGCCAAAAACAACCAACTCCAAAACTTTTTCAAATCCCAACTCTGAAACATTAAGAGCTGCAGAGCTTGAGATTTCACTTACAAGTGGAAACAGTTTACATACCCTGCACATAAAGCTACTTCTCTTACAGCAATGCAATGTCAACTGTATATGAAACTAGCACTGGATCCTCCTGTAAGGTGTTAAGTTAGCTCTCAAACCCATTGTCAAAAACTAAACCACCATAACTAAGCCGAGATTTAAAACCACCTCCTTCATTTCAGTTTAAGCTGCACTGCCTTGGAGAACTAAATTACTTATTCTAAGTCAGCATTTTCTTATACATTCAAAAACATAAAATGTACACTTTAAATAACATTAACAATTCTTCCAGACATGATCCACTCTTGCCCTTACTGGGGACTTCATTCATGCAGGAAAGAATATGGCCTTTCATGATCTTTCACTTGTCTTTAAATAATTATGATTCTATGGTTTGAAAAGAAAGACTCAACATTATTTTTTTAAAAGGAGAAAGGGATGATTATTTTTTACCAATGACTATTAAATTAGGATCCTTTTTTTATAATTTTCTTACAAACTTTAATCCATACTTACCAAAAGCAGCATCGGCCTCTTCCATGTTGTTAACCCTAAGATTCCACATAAGATTGCCTACAACATCAAAAAACACAGTGTCACCAAGAAGCAAAGAACTTCTCACAAAATGCCATTTACACTGTTTTTATTAGAACTTTGGAACACTACAGCTGTGCTGGGAAGATACGAAGATGCACTTTAAAGCAGAGAATACCTGTCCTGATGAGGTTCTTCGCTCCTAAGAGCATCCTGTGAAATAACAACCAAGTTAAATCTGCTTGTTTCTTATTTTATCCTCCCAGAAAACATGCATGGGGACAAGTAGTATGTCAGCAGTTCCAACCTCCATTTTGCCCTAAATAATTGCTTTCAGCCAATTGGGTACTTGTTCTCTGCAACACAGCTAGGCAAGTCTAAAAACTGTCCTTTTCCTCCCCTCTCTCCACCACCATCTTAACACTTTGTTAAGTGCCTACTTTTTTCTTCCCTTTTGCTGACTTCTGACCATTTCAGTGAGCTAAAACCCAGAGCATGAACCCTACCAAAATCAATAAAGAGCACCAGCACTACCTCCCTGAAATATTTTGCTATTTAATCAGATGAATGCCAGTATCAGTGCAAGAAAAGAAGTTAAAATAAAAGCTCATCCTTTTGCAACAGCAGTTGTTAGACCAAACTTGCTGAATCACAGAACTGAACCCTATGATTCTTTCTTTACCTTGCAGGGCAAAACAATTAAGAAACAATAAAGAATTGCTGTAGAACTGAAACAGACAGCACACCTGAATACTCTCTCACAGAAGAATGGGAACCCTATGAAGAAATGCAAATAAGTTTCTCAGCACGTCCCATAAATCAGCAACTTTATTTTTAACTCCTTGGAGTTTGTGACTAAGCCAGTAGACACCAAGTTCCTACCCTAAAAAGAAACAGGAAAACTGGAACAAGCAGGAAGTAATCCACTAGTATTTTTAATAAATCCCTTCTGTAACTTCATTCACTTGACATGATCAATCTAATCTAGCGTAACACACGTATATGACTTGGCCAAAACACCTACTGATATCATCACTGGTGTTGCAAAACCGCATACATAACTGCAGTTTCGTAACAAAGTATTTTTTGAATTTTGACTGCAGAATGGACACATGATTTTATAACAAAGCACATCAATACTGATGTAAATGGTTTGGGTTTTTTTCCCCTTAAGGACAACAAATTTATTTCATTACCTCTGCTAAAGATAAGAAAAGAAAGTCTTTCTCAAAATTTTCCTGACACGCCCCTCACAAGTCAGCATGTCACATCCATAATGAAAAGAAAACCAGACCAAAAAGGAACCAACCAGACACATCAGTCAGCTTTTAATGGCATCTGCTTTTCCAGGTTCCTTCTGGGCTAAAATTTCCACTTATATTTTTGTACCCAAATGGTATTTCGGTAACTGTTCTGAGTGTACTATTGTTTCAGAGATATAATTTTAAAACCTCAAACAAAACCAACACCCTTCTTCATTATTAAAAATACTGAATACTTCTATTTTATAAGTGCAATTTTAAAGCATTTTAAAAGCATAAGCATGGTTCTGTATGTAGAATTCGAAGAAAGTCCATTGGTTCCATATATTTAAACTTCTCTTAACCTAGAGTAAGAGAGAAAAAAAAAAAAAGGAAATAAAAATGAAAAAGGAAAAAAAAGAAATTAAAGATCAGAAGAGAGATACCAAACACAGACATTTGGATGGTGTGGATTTCCCTTCACACCCGAAGGACTGTGTACTTTCAAGGATGAACACCACATCGTAGAGATAAACAGGAGCTACTTGATCCCCAAACTACTGCATTGAGCTCATTTTCACAAGTGGTGAACACCACTGGCAATTTAATTGAAATGCTTAAAGTGAGGGATAATATCAAGGGATAATGCCCTTGATACTGTTCACACAGGCAGCAGGAGCTGAGTGCTCCATCCCACGACTTGCTGATTGGTGGAGGGCCCAGAAACTGGGACCAATTAATCCGACTCTTCTACACTTATTAACTTCTGTTTGCTACTGCCTAGCTTCTACAATACAAACTAAAGCTGTGGTTTAAAGCAGAACCCAAAAGGAGATGGAATAACTTCTCTCAGTACTTCTTAAAAAACTGTCCATCCATTTTTTCCCCATGAACATCGCTGATTTATCTCTACATTATGCCTACGAGTAAAGGCACAAAGCACAAACATGCAACATCTACATACACAACCACTTCTGAAAATACTGTGTCTGATAGCGCAAAATAACCCAGTGCTTTTTCTTTTTCTTTTTTTTTTCAAAAATGCACGTCAGGAAATAAATCTCGTATTTGCTTGTCTCGAAGTTTGCTACCCCTCTGGCGTCCCGCAGACATCCTACAAAACTGTCGGCAAAAAGCCGTTAACGCCGTTAGCCGGAGGCTGTTCCCAACGGATGGCGGAGCAGAGGGATCACGCATCCCTCGGGACAGCCACCCCCGCCGGTGCCGCGCGCGCGCGGCCGGACCCCGGCATGGCGCGTCCCGGCGCGCGGCCGTCACTTACCGCGGAGCCGGCCCAGAGCGGACACGCGTTCTTCACCTGCGGGGCGCTGCTCAGCCACAGCGCCCCGAAGCCCAGCGCCACCAAGGCGCAGCCCAGGCCGGTCTGCAGCAGCCCCAGCCCGAGCAGCGAGCGGAAGGGCAGCGAGGGGCACGGGCGGTACGGGGGGAGCTGGCGGCGGGGCGGCGGCGCGCCCGGGCGGAGGGGCAGCGGCGAGACGCCGGCGGCGGCGGTGGACAGCGAGCCCGCCGCCGCCTGGGGCAGCGGGACGAGTCCCTGGAGAGGGCAGCAGGACCCCGGCAGCACCATCGGCGACGACACAGGGGGNGGGGCCGGGGCCATGCCCGCAGCCGGCGCCGAGCCCGGCGCAAGGTGCTTCGCCGGAGCTCGGACGCCTTCCCCGGCTCTCCCGGACCCTGAGCCATCCTTCCCGTCCCGGGTCTCTCCGCTAATGCTGCTGCAGCCGCTTTGCAACAGCTTTGGTGGGGTTTACCCCTTCTCTTGTTCCTGTGCTCCCTCCCTTTCCCTTCTCCTTTGGCCTTTTATCCCTGGTCACTGTTGATACCGAGCACTATGCGTGAAGTTTTAAAATAACTCTTTACTGGAGGAGGGCGCGGGACGCCATTGGATTGCATTTCGCGTCATTGGCGCCCAGCCTGACCAGAGGACGAGGTTTGGCAGACGGCACGACGTGTGTCTTCTATGTGCGTGAGCGTGCTTGGGTGCTTTCCCATGCCATGTTGTCTGAGACAAGGGCAGAGGAATCTTTACTCTCTCCCCTCTCCCTACCCACTCTCCCCCAGTACTCTTCCTCCTTGTTTTCCCTGGAAAATCTTGCCGTGATCATGATCTGTCCTTCTCCACTTGGTGCACTCCAAGGAAGGAGGCTCTGGAATTTATTTCAGCCGTGTGTTCTGTTCTCCAGCTCAGTCAAAGCAATTTTATCCCTGTTTGGCTTGTCTGGACGTGGCTTCAAGAAATATGAAAAATACAGTTTTTGGTGCTTTAGGAAAATAAGGCATGCTAGAAAGAATCGTTGGCTCAAATAATAGCCATAGCTCCTTTTCAGAGAACAGTGCAGAACTCACTTTTGGAGTTGCACCCTTGTTGCATCTCTTTATTTTAAACCAAAATATTCAGGATTTAGAGCGCTCCTTATCAATAAAAAAATTCACAGAATCACATAATATCCTGAGTTGGAAGGGACCCACAAGGATCATTGAGTCCAATGCCTGGCTTTGCACAGGATATCCGGAAGAGTCACACCATGTGCTCAAATGTGTTGTCCAAATGCTTCTTCAGCTCTGTCAGGCTGGTGCTGTGACTACTTCCCTGGGGAGCCTCTTCCAGTGCCCATCCGCTTTGTATGAAGAATCTTTTCCTGATATATAACCTAAACCTCCCCTAACACAGCTTCTGCCCTTTCCCTTGAGCCCTGTTACTGGTCTCCACAGACAAGGGATCACTGCCTGCACTTCCTCTTCCCCTCACAAGGAAATTGTAGATTGTGATGAGGTCTCCCTTCAGACTCTTTTTCTCCAGGCTGAACAGACCAAGTGACTTCAGCCACTCCTCATAAGGCTTCTCCTTAAGGCCCTTCACCAGGCTCATGGCCCTCCTTGGACACCCTTTAACAGTTTTACGTATTTTTGTGGTGCCCAAAATTGCCTTGAGCTGAGGCAATTGGCCCAGTGCGGAGCAGAGCAGGACAATCCCCTCCTTTTCCCGGCAGGTGATGCCTGTCCCTCATGCCCCCAGGACACGGGTGACCCTCCTGACTGCCAGGGCACTGCTGGCTCATATTCAACTCACCATTGCCCAGGACCCCCAGGTCCCTTCCTGCAGTGCTGCTTTCCAGTCTCTTGTTCAGCAGGTAGAAAAAGTTAATACTTATGCCTGAAAATATATACACATAAGAAAAAACAGAGCATTAAGAAATAAGCTGATTTGTCTGAATGGGGAGGAGTATAATTCTGTTCATACAGTTGCTCCAAGTGAACTGCTGGAATTTCTAGTCACTGAAAGCAGCAAGTTTTCCATTCCTACTTTTCCACTAAAGTGAAGTTATTTAAGATTTATATTGACTTGCTCTCCTTTATCACTCTCTACACGGTTCATGACATAACTTAACTCTTTAATGTTATTCTTTACTCTGATTTAACCCGGTTTATTTTTAAAATATTTTCTCTAACAGAGGGAAGCAATATTTATAGTGCATCAAATCACTGTTCATAATTCTATGTACTCTGACTAGACTTACTTGTCAGCTGGTCTGTTTGTGTCATCATCACTAAGATACTGATGTATGGATAGTAAAAACTTCGGTATTTTTAGTAGTGAGAGTCTGTGGCGGTGGTGTTTATTTCTCCTTAAACATACAGAAACATACATGTTCAAATTCAGTGAAGAAGTTCATGCTATCCAAAAATTTGGAATTTTATTAAGAAAAAGAATTATCAGAAGAAATCTTGCACTTTGAGAGAATTTTCTATAATCATTTTTGAGTTGTTTTCTCTAAACACTGCATCTGAGCAGGATTTTGTCCACTTTATTCATATGCCGATAATGTTGACCTCTATAAAAGTCGTAGTGGGCCCTTAGTTGTTCTTTTTTGTTTACTCAAAACACTGCCTCTAAGACCCTGTGAAACCTTTTAGTCAGCTCTGGCAGGAAGGGGGTCATGACAGCTTGCATTCCTCTAGCATGCTCCTTGTTCCCATTAGCATCAAAGTGTTATGTTGCTTCTGAGCATGCAAAACACACTTCCATTCAGTGGGGATAATATAATATTTTTCTGGAGCTTCTACCTATGCTTTTGAATAGAATCTGAAAAGAAAACACAAGAAAATGTCATTGAATATCAGTTAAGTTCTACTTTCACTGAAGATCCCATTTTTGAGGATATTTAAGCACTTGGTTGGAACACCATATTTTGAATGCCACAGATGCCAAGTGTCTTTGAAAATATGTCCTTTGGGGTCACATTAATACTTCTGAACAAAGCACATGTCCAGAGTTGTGAAGTAGCCAGCAGACAGGTGCCAGTTTTTTTCCTGCACTGCAGTTCACCCTTCTGCAATTGCTTACCTGTCTCCACTGACTACCGATAAAAGTGAACCTTTCTGACCAGGTAGCTGCAGGCCCCCTTCTGTCCCCTTGGCTGCAGATGAAATGCAATGCAGGGAGCAGCATGGTCATGCCATCTGGGCACAGGCACAAGCAACCTTGATTTTGCACATTCTCCTTTGTGAATGCAATACTCCTTCTCCAGGCTTTTTTGGAAACACTTCCATTGCTGTGGCTGCAGTAGGAATTCCTGTGGGAGGAGGGATTCCCAATATCATTCTAGATCTCCAGGGCCCTTGGCTGATGAGCATGTGCAGGATCAGGGAAAGATAGCAAGAGAAGGGAGAGAAAGCAGAACCCAGAGACTTTATCAGGGATATAGCAATTTATTTCATTTTTCTTTAATAAAGACTTACTGCAGCCCTGCTACTTCTGCTGATTGGGTGGCCTCTTGGGGGGCTGGGGAGAGTCCAGATGGTTGGCAGCCCTCCTCCTTGTGGAACGCCGAGGTCTCCTGGGCAAGGGGTCCCTACCCTGGCTGGGAGTGGAGGGGCTGTGGCTGTCAACTTGGGCAGAGGGTCGTGTCACTGCTGCTGGCTCCAGCTCCTCTGGCTCTGCAGGGGTGGGAGCAGATGGGTGGAGGGTGTGGAGGACAGTTTCTGATATGTTGTGTTGGTCCTCCATGCTGGATCCTGCAGGGATGTTGGTACAGGCAGCCTGTGGGGGAGGATTATCCTCCTGAGGGCTGGTGGAGATGGCCACAGTGCTGTTGTCTTCCTCCCTGCCAGGTTCCTCTGCCACTGCCTCCTCCCCTAGCTCCTCCTGCTCTGCAGTGGTGGGAGCAAATGGGCGAAGGCTGTGGAGGACAGCTTCCAGTGTGCTAGGTTGGTGCTCCTCACTGGCACTGCTGGCAGGGGTTGAGTGGGGAGCTGTAGTAGCCGTCTGAAATCTGCTGGAGATGGCCATAGGATTGTTCTGTGTGTCAGGACGGAAGTGTGTCTGCCTTTGGGCCTCTTGTGTGCACCCATTCACAATTATGCAGATGAGGCCATTGATTAGAGGTTCTGTATGTTCCTCAAGGAAGTCCTGCAGCACATGGACCAAGACATTCCTCGCTGGACCACAGATGGACACAGCATGTAGGATGATGCTCTCTGCAATCCTTGCCATCCACCACCTAGTCCCATACTTTGCCTCCAGCTCCTGGCGCAGCCAGGGCACCACAGGGTCAAGGAGATGCTCTTCTCTTTGGAAAAGTTCTGCCCACACTCTAGGCAGGAGGCCACCCACAGGCTCATTTCCTGCACCCCCATGTTCTGCTGTGGATAGTATCCCCCGTGGAGCACATGAAGGGGACTCCGCAAATGGACTGTTTTTAATCAGCTGTCCTAGAGTTATTCCTGTACAGCTGCTGGCATTTGCTGACTCTTCAGAACTTGTGAAGACACAGTCTATATAGCTGTCTGTCTGCACAGAAAACCTGACAGCCTCTATCAGTTCTCTGCAGAGTGGGCACACTCTTTGCATCTCTGCCCAACGCATAATGCAGGCCAGGCAGAACTGATGGAAACAGGGCATCACGTAAGAGAGGTCATCTCGAGCACCATGGCAGATAGGGCAGTTCCACTCTGTTTCCATGGTCCTGTCTATGCTTTCTGGCAGTCTGGATTGAATTAAGAATGACAAGATGCTCCCCATCGCTGGCACTGGCACTCCCAAAAGGTGTCACACACTGCAAAATGGGGATGTCCTGGTCGTGAGTTGTCCTGGCGAGGGAGAGGAAGAAATGCTCAGACCCCTCGAGAAGGACTCTCCCAGTTCCCCAAGCCTGAGCACTCATTCTGTGGCCACCCCAGGGGGACATTTCCCTGCACAACTCACCTCCGCGGTGCCCAGCTGACTGAGCCCAGCAGGGCTGCGGAAACACTACTGAGGATGGGTACTGAGAGCTGCCAATGGCAGCATGCAGCAGTGGAAAAAGCCTGTCTTGACCCTCCAGACCTTATGGACATGTTCAACAGGAGTCCAGGTGTAATCCAGACTAGGCCAGGCTCTGGCAGCATCCATTAAATATACACAGTAAGGGACACAAGGAGGCAATCCAACACGGTGATGTCACAGTCCACTGCCAGTGATCTGCTTCCACTACCCTGTAACATCACAATGGGATATCCACCTCCATGGTATTCAGACCAACACCGCATATCAGAAGTTGCTGTCCATGGGTGTCCCAGTAATCCCTCAGAGAGGAGGCCCCCAGACCCTGGACTCTCCCGAGCCCTGCAAGTCCCATCAGAGTAGTAGTAGTGCTTTCTCATGCAGACAAGACAATGGAAGAAGTTCTGAAAAAACACCACAGTCATGCTTATAGAGGAGTCATGAGCGAAAGTTTGGCTATCATTCCTCATGCAAGAGGAGGAAAAACTCCAGTAATGCCTAGTATAATATCTGCTTGCCAGCAAAGGGGCTTTGATCCCAGAAGTGAAAGTCTCTGGTGGTGGGAGTGTGACTGCCAAGAGAGGCTCCTGAAAGGTCAGACAGTAAAGTTTCCTTAATGCAGTTACAGTTCAGTTTAAGCAGGGGATAAAAGAAACCCCTATGCATTAATGTAAAAATGAGTATTTTGAAAGGAGAAGAGGAAGAAAGGGAAAGATATAGCAGATTATGGATAGGAAAAGTAAGTAATACCAAAAACGCTGTTCATATGAACACTACCAGTATATTGCAAGTAAGTGAAAAAAAAACCCAAATGAAACCAAAGCAAAACCAAACCCAAAACCAATAAAAATTTAAAAACTCAAAACACAGAAAAAAACTTTATATACAATATTCTTTGAAACTTTGGAAACTGTTTTCAGGCACATTCCATTTATATAGTCCTGCTTTAGAGAGTGGGAAAAAAATACTAAAAACAGTTGAAGAAGGGAAGGAAAAGCCATATCAAGCATGTCATATATTTCTGATGTCTGATATTTCTTCAAAATACCTACCACAGGTAACTCTGAACACAGAGAATGCTAGTGTATAGACACACTGGAAAAATTTAGCTTTGTGACCTTTTCTTAGCAAGCAGCAAATGCCATAACTAAACAGGCGTGACTGCCGTGCTGCATCCTCATGGCCATCGACCCTTGGTTTTACTGATCAAGTGAGCTGCTGTGAGCCCCCAGGGTCACTCTGTTAGAGACACTTGAGCCATCTGTAGGTGCAACTCAGCCTACAGACCCTGGATGGCAAGAACGTGTTCCCAGAGAAGGTGAGCTCACCTGGCCAATAGCCTCACACAGGCAAGGACGGGAGCAGATACATAACCTAGAGGGTAGCCATCACTATCACCCAGGAAAAAGCAAAGTGCCAGGAAGTAGAGAGTGACCTACTCCAAAGCCCAGCTCTGCAGTGATACCAACCAACCCTGTGCTCTCTGCTGGCCCTAGCAAAAAAAGGTTATTTTTGAGTGAAAAGGCTTTCATGCTTAGCCTGAACTCCATAACAATGCTCCACTTGACAAGCTTAAAGTCTTGCTGGAACAGGTGAAGTATTTCTCAGTAGTGTTTTTTTCTGATTAAAAATGTTGTTTTCTGATAAATCACACAGAATCATACAGAATCATCAAGGTTAAAAGAGACTTTCAAGATTATCTAGTCTAATAATCAACAGAGCACCACTATAACCACAACTACACCATATCCCCAAGTGCCACACCCAGATGACTCTTGAATGCTTCCAGAGGTGACTCCACCACCTTGCTGGGTGACTTATTCCAATGCCTTAGTCCTCTTTCAGTAAAAAGAAATGTTCTAATATCTAAGCCGAAACTCTCCTAGTGCAACTTAAGGCCATTTCCTCAGTCCTGATCCCCAACTCGCTACAAACTCTTCATAAGACATGACTTCTTCAGCTCTGTTGCCCGTCTTTGGAAACACTCCAGCACTTCATATTCCCTTTTTGAAGTGAGGGGTCCAAAACTGAACACAGTACTCAAGGTGTGGCCTCACCGGTGCTCACCAGTCCAGAGTCCCCAGGATACCGGATTTTAATGTTGAGGAATCCATCCACAGCAGGATCTGCCCTGGAGCTATTGGTCCTAGAAGTACATAGTACCTTGGAGAGGTGTTTCAGAGCAATTTAATGGGTCAGATTAATTTCTTTTCAAGAAATCTAACTTTCTTGTGGGCTCAGTCAACAAGATAGAGCAATTTCAGACCTTTTCAAAAATAAGCCAGGCATGAGAGTACTGCACATATATGTGGAAAACTCATTTTCCTAAGTGACAACTTTCCTTGTCCAGTCTTACAGGAAAATTAGGCTGCTGAAAAGCAATTGCTATAATTGAGCTGAAATCCTGCTAGGTAACATTTATTCCAAAGTATGAAATTAATAAAGTTATATATAAAGCATAACATGAATATTGCTGTTGCATCTTTATAATACTATTCTACATACTTCTATTGCTGGGAGAAGTTCCTGTGGTCTTTTTTCTGTCCCACAATTACATAGTATGCTGTAAAGCAGAGGACAACTGAGTATTTCCATCTCAAGCAAGAAAAGTTATACAAAGTAGCAGAAACAGTTGCATTTGAGCAGCATCTCAAAAACAGGTGGTTTAATGCTTAAGGCCAAAGTAGGGAAAATGAGAGAATCTGTGTGTTAATCAAAAAGTTTTAAGTGATGCTGTTTATGTTTTGCCTTTTTTTTTTCTTTATATGTTCTCTGTATTCTTCACACATATATTTCCAGCTGTGTAGTCTACTCTATTAGTGACTAGTTTTCCCAATAGTTTTCCATGGCCTTAAGCAGAAAGACAAAACAAATTCCAGAGCTCCAACCCCTGGGAGGTACAAGGCTTCAGTGCTATCTTGGTTCCTCCTGGGAGCCAAGGCTGAGAACAACTCTTTGAGATACATTCTCACAGAAAAAGTACAACCAGTGCTGAAGGTGGGCTCCAGAGAAGGGGCTTGAGCCGGGAGAGGGGGTGGACATTTGTGGACCTCTTTCCATGACAACCTCTGGAGGCCTGAAACTATAGATCCTCTTTAAAAATTACCTCCTTAGTAAAATTATCTCGAGATTCATTTTGAGGTTGGGGAAAAGGCAACATAAGGAAAAAGCTCCCAAAGCAGAGGTAAATCTCTAGAAATTTGAGAAAATCTGTTTTGGTTGGCAATTCCTGGTTTTGAAAGGGTTGAGTTCAAATGTCACTCTCCACTTGTGTGATACAGAATGGGTAATCAAACCTTGGCATGTTTTCAAGTCAGGATTACATGTGAAAACCCTGCACAAAATTTAAAATAACTGGCATGTCCTCAGATGCTAAGGCAAACCTACGTACAACACACATAATCTCATAAGATGTTTCTCTGGGCAGAACTGCAATCCGGTGCTGTAGATCCAAAGAATGAAAAGCCCAGTGTAAAGCTCCTAAAAGGTACTGTGTAGCATAGAAGCAAAGAACTTCTCTGCGCTGAGCAACCAATATAAAAAGCTAAGCCCGGCATCGTTATTCCATGGGTGAAAAGGGTCGGTTTCCAGAGGAGCTGCACGCACTTGCTCCCCCTCCTTCCACCAGTGCTTTCTTCCCACTTTCAAGCCGCCTCCTGGGTTGAACTTGGGACTTTGCAAGAGAAGGGAGCGAGTACGTGTCATTCTTAGTGGCGTTTGGCTACCCAAATGTCTGCAAGGAATCTTACAGGGAGCACGGAGCCTGGGCAAACCCCCGCGAGAGCGCAGCTATGGACTGTTGCAAAGGGGCCTTCTTTGGGCTCGACATCTGCGGGGCATTGCAGAGCAGTGGGCCGCAGGCTGCTGCCAGAGCTCCAACGCAGCCAAAGTGTGGCAGCCCAAGAATCACCGCACAGCTCTTGTGGATGTTCTGAGACTCAAAGCTGCCAGAGAAACAGCAAGCGCGACGAGAGGAGCTTTGCATCACGAGAGAAGCCAGCATCTCCCTGATGCTAGGTGAGGTCAGGCTCCAAACTGAGTTAGGGCAAAGGTGAACATCCACGCATGTGCTCAAGAAGATCCTGCACACTGCAGTTCTCCTGGAAATGTATTTGCTTGGCTTCTTTTGTGCCCCGAATGTCCTCAAAGAAGTGGAGCTTTTCACAACCAACTCAGATGCCAGCAGGAAGAAGCACACTTGCTTTTAGTCAGAGCCTCGGGGACCAAAAGTCACGTTTGCTTGGATTTCTTGGGCGCTGCCTGGGCCGGTGCGTTTTCTGAGGTTCCCTGGCGTGCCTTGAGCACTGGCTTCTGGACTGTGAGGACTTTTTTCTGCTGCTGTGTGACTGAGAAGAAATTCCCAGGCTTTTCCTTTGCATCAGCGGGGCAGGTGACTCGGTTGCTGGGCACAACTGCGGCAACAAAGCCAGAGCAGCTGCCATTGTGAGGTCAAGGCAGAGGTGCGGCGTCACAGTGCTGTCAGCACAGCGTTGTCCCGCTGCGCGCAAGGCCTCGCTGTCCAGAGCAGCTCTTCCGCTCGCTCGCTGCAGGAGGATCCTTGTGATCAAGGAGCTCTCAGCAGACGGCCTGCACCCCGAGAGGAGTCTTGCTTCTTCCCTCGGGTGGCATTCAGCGTGCCAACCCGCACAGCGCTGCTGAAATGATCCAGCAAGTCTGTGCCGTGGTTGGCACTGCTTTTTCTGTTGCTTATTCCGGCTACTACCTGACGCAGCTGACTCGTAAGTAAAGGTTTATGCAGCGGGTAGCATCACCTGGCCTGTGCTTCACTCTGCTCTCTATGCCCGAGCAGTGACCGAGTGTATTTGGGAGCAAAATGACCGTTCGGATGCCACCACTGGGGTAAATCTCCTGCCAAGAGCGTCGGCTCCGAAGCGGGTGTCTGTACCGGGTGGCGGGTGGAGAGTATTTGCAGTGGAACCTGCAGCCCTTGCGTTCCCTCCACGGGACGGTGCGTGGCAGTGGGGTCTGTCATTTCCTCAGCTTGCTGCTTCAACCGAGACCAGCTGCAAATTGCAGACTCTGAGGAGAGATCCTCAGCAGTACTTCTACAAACTCTGCGCTTCTCCCCAGGTGTGAGGGAAAGCACCTTTTGCTGCGCATTCTGCCATTCAGAGGCCTTGGCTAGTCTGACTTGTCCCTCTTTGGTGCGCCAAGCCAGCGATTCCCCTGGAGACGCAGCACAAACTCCAAACCACTTTGGCTTTGCTTCTCAGCCCAGGAGCTGCTCCCGGGCTGCTTCAGCAGAGAGGCGCCACGGAGAAGGGGCCCGCGGGGGGAGCTTTCCCGGGCTGTCGTCTTCAGCAAATTGAGGGCAATGAGTGCATGTGATTGATAAAGAAACACAGAAAATGCAGGAAAGGCAAGAGGAAAACGTTGCTTGAGCTGTTGGGCTGAGCAGAAGCCCTGGCTTCTCCTTAAGGAGCGACTGACATCTCCGTGGTTGTGTTTCTATTGGTTTCCCGGCAGAAGAGGCCCAAATGTGGACGGAGCCTAAGCTACTGTCCTTGTTGGTCTCTTCCTTGTTGTGGGGAAGAGCCGTTGCTCCTGGAGGCATGTTGGGAAGGGCAAACGCTCTCCGCCGGGACTGACTCGTGCTGAGGGACTCCTCAAGACAGGCACTTTTCTAAGGGCATCTGGTAACTTTTGCTTTGCTCGCTGCAGGTCACCTCACACGCGGCTGGAGACAAGCCTGTCCTTTGGTGAGTGGCAAAGGAACCCGGGACATCGCTGGCGTATGAGAATGGTGCGGGAAGCTGTGAGCTTGGCCTGCTGCAGGGGAGTGTAGAGTGCCAGCCTGGGAGGCTGATAGAAAGCCCAACGGGCTGTTGGCATCAGCAGCAGCAAATGGAGCACAGGCTCTTTTGGTGCCTTGGGTTTTAGCTTTTCTCTGTTTCAGAATCTCTGCTGCTTAGTGTGCGTCACTCTGAAACTTCCTATTAGGTGCTAGTAAGTTCTCTTCACAGGGCACTGAGACAAAACCATCCCTTTCTAGCTAGACGATCAAATGACAACCGGTACCCAAAAAGCATAAAGAATGGCGAGGGAAAAGGGGCCAGCCAGGGCGGCTGATGCTTCGTAGCCTGGGGCTGTATTTGGATGATTGACCCCAATACGTAGACGAAGCAGGACTTAGAAAAGTGTAAAGACCCGTGACTGGCATCCATCTTGGATCTCATCTGCTGCAGCCCCGGCCGGCACTCGCACTGCCCAAAATGTATCCTTTCAAGAAATACCTCTTCTGCACCTGTTGCTCTGCCCAGTCTCTGTTCCAGGTCAGCCTTTGCAGGCATCACCTTCCTCATTTGCCAATGAGAAGCCTTGCAAGAGATGAAAGCCGAGTGTGGCAGCCCAAAAGCGTCTCGCTCATTCTAGCCGGGCTGCAAGAGCAAATGCACAGCAAGATGGAGTACCAGCTAGTTCAGCCGTCTTAATAGGGTTTCCATGACTCCGAATCCCACTTGTATCAAAGTCTATGATTTCCCCCTATTCCGGCTGCATAGCCAGCTCAACAGAAACCAGCTCCTACAGGATGGGCTCTTCCCCGTCTGTCTCACTCCTTTCTGTCTGCAGGGCTCAACAGCAGGGTCAGCAGCCCCTCCGGCTCCCGCTCTTGTTGAGGAAGAGGCTGAAGAGGAGCAAAACGACATCAAGCCTCCAGCTGCTGGCGCTCCACGGCCAGAACCTGCAGAGCCAGTAAGTGGCCCCTGTGGTTGGCACCGCCTTTGGCGCAGAGCCAAGCTTTGAGTTTGGGACGAGCCAGCCCTTGGTGCTCGTGGCTGAAGATGCTGGGGGCTCTGTGCCTGCCACGACGTAGTGCTGCTTCAGCCAAGGCAGGGACCCCCGGCTGATGGGTTCCGAACTTCGACATTGAAGCATCGCCTCCCTGGCATGCTGAGAGGGCCCAAGGATGTCTCTTGGGGATCAGACAATGGGCAGCACTGCATTAGTCCCGGTGTAGAAGTGAGCCCCTTGGTGCTCAGTGTCTGGGCAGGCTGCCTGTGCTCAGCAGACAGAGCGCTCCAAAGACGCAGAGCACAGCCTTGCAGGATACCTGGGAGACACTGGCCCCTGGAAGGGACCTGCCCCTCTCCATGGACTAATCAGCTTCAGGCACAGCGCAGCCTGTGCTTTGCTTGCACGTGGTCACAGCAGAGTTTGGTGAGGAGAATGCAGGGCAGCTCCGCATTGGAAAGGGGCGGGTGGGTCTCTGGGTGCTGGAGTGGGGCTGGAATGGGGCTCTGAAGGGCCTCTCCCTAAAGCCTGGAATACAGAGGGCAAATCAGTGAAACAGATGAGAAAAGGCGCCTGCTCTGGGCTTCTGCTCAGACACCTGCATGCCAGCCGGGGGGTAATTTCATTGCCCAGGAGGACACAGAAGCAGGAAAGCAACCAGGCTCTGGGGCCGTGCCCCGACCTCCTGCTGGGTCTTCGCAAGCACTTCGATACCTTGTTGCAGTGGTCTTGCAGAAAAGCCGATAAAATGTAGCATGGAACCGGCCAGGAGCTGCTGTATCTAAGCAGCCTGCGGGCTTTTCCCATTGCCTTTTGAGCAGGGCGCATCCAAAAGCCCCAGCTGGAGAGGCCTGGCCGCGGCTGACAGCATCTTGCCAGGGCCTTGCTTTTTGCCGTGCGCTCTGCGGGGCGTCTGTGCCAGCCACCCTTGTGACGGGCAATCCTTTCCTCTGCCAGCTCGACTCACGCTCTGCGCTTCAGCGTGCCGCAGGACCGGCATCGCCTGCGGCAGCCGGCACTCCCCCAGCTACCAGCGCTTCGTCCGGCAGCCCAGCCCAGCAGGCCGAGATGAGAGAGGAGCAGAACCTGAAGAGCCTGAGTACGTCTGGGGTATTTCTTGTCTGCCAGGGCACTGTGTTGTCTGTGCGTCCCGGTGTTGGCTGTGGCAGAAGTTCCTCCTCTTCCGTTTTGCGTCTCAGAGGCGCTTGGGCCTCCCTACAGGACCTGCGGCTGTGCTCTGAGGCAGCGAGAGAGCCCTCGGGCTGCTCCTGGTGCCTCCGAGGGCAGCTGGGACTGCTGTAGGGCACCAAGGAAAAGAGTCCCTCACTCTAAGTCTCAGAATGCAGTGTGAATCGAGCTGCAAAAGCAGCTGTGCTCCATTTCCTCAGGGCTGCAGCCAAGGACATGGGCAATTGTCCACTTAACAATGGCCCCCAAATTCACACTGTGGCTTTTCCTCATTTACCTGAAAGTTTACACTGTAACACCCTTCTTCTGAAAGGAGCACACACAAATCAGAGTTACTCTTGACACCTTGCTTCCTCTCTAGACCTCTTAGCACCTTCCAGCTGTGCCTTGAGTTTGCAGGAGTGCCCTGTGCACTCTCATTAGCACCACTGTGGGACACTTGGCTGCCACTCCAAAGCAGCCGCACATCGCCTCCCCGGAGCACCACGCCTGACCGGGAACACCCACCCAAGTTGATGGAGCCATCCTGGCCCAGAAGGATGTTGCTGCTTTTGATGTCTCTCTGGATTACCTGGTTGGCATGAAGGAAAGCCAGGCCTTGCAGGCACTGAGAGAGAAAAAAGAAACAGGAGGACAAAAGTTAGCCTGATCTGATTTCATCACACGCTTTAAAGGAAGCTGCTCCTGAAGATGGACAGATCTCACAGGAACAATGAGTGCTTGCAAGAGGAAGAGTTTGCTGCTGCAACCCTAGGAGAGCAGGATCTTTCCAAGGGAGGGCATGTTCATTTCTGAGAGGGAAACATAAGTCATTGCAGGACTCTGTCCCCTGCAAAGCCAGTCGGAATGACCGCTGCTGCAGTGGATACGCTCTCACCATCCTGACGACAAACAATGGTTTTCCAAAAGAGGAAAAGTCCCTGCCTGGGCTACCAAGGGGATCATTGTCAGGCGGGAGACTGGAAGACAAGGGTCAAAGTAGCTAATTTGTCAGTTTTCAGCAGCAAGCACCATGGTGGGTGCCATGCCACCCTTTGAAGCTGAGACCTGTGACAGATGAGTCTCTCTTTGGCTTTGCTATTGGTTCAAAACTGAGACATCCAGAACCTTTCTGCATTGACTTCTTCACACTTACAGGCAGTAAATGAAAATGAAGAAGAGACAGAGTTCAACAACAGTAGATAAGAGAAAAGAACAGACTGTATTAAGGGCAGGGACACTGGCAGGCAGTGCAGTGCAAATGCTCACTCTTCCCTGAAGCGTAAGAGCAGCACAGAAAGAAAGCTCTGAACATGGAATCACTCACTTAGCAGCACTTTCAAAGGACGAGTCTGTCCAAGCCATCCAAAGCACAAGCAGGATCCCTTACCTCCCGACAGACAGTTGCTATGTGTCCTCCAACCAGCCTTTTGTCACTGATCATCTTAGCTAAAGAGCCTCTGTCCATGTATTCCAGCACCAGCCAGACATCCCCATTTTCAAGGTAGCTGGAAGATGAAAACAACAGTGTGGGGCGGAATGTGCACAGTTAAATTGCTGTACGGAAGAAAAGCCTACAGCTGAGTTTTGTTTCCAGGTCACCGGCAAATGAACATGGAATAAAATGAAGACACACTCCACCTATATTGTCCAGTGTTTGCAATCTGTGTCATCTCAATGAGGAAGGCACATCTGCACAGAAGGAGACGGCTTAGGTGGCAAGCAGGGGGAAAAAGCAGTTTTGTGATGGCAAAGATAAATCTGGAAACAGACACATCCCAGCAGCTGCTTCATCATCTTCATACACAAAGTCCACCATTAAGTCCAGCAAAAAGTTTTCACAGCTTTTACCCAGGGCACATGGGTAAAGGTGTGCGCAGTGCTGCACACCCTTCGGAAAACCTTGCACAAAGGACAGTCACAAACGGGAAAAACAATTCCAAACCTGGCAAATGATGTGTCTCTTAGCCTAGTCTTTTGGCATGCAAGGCAATGGAAAATAGTGGGAACAGTGCATGGGAAATAATTTCTGTGATGGTTTCCCAGACTTCCTCCTCTGACACCCGGAAAAAATCATGCCCCGAAACAGCAAAAGAACATGCAGCGAGTGAACATACAGACTGCTGGCACAGTAAGAGAGCCAGGCTTCTGAGAAGCATCTTCAAGCTATCTCTGCCAGGAACCACGAATGAGGACAAAATGCAATCTCCTCCCATGCCTCCTACAGGAATGGATTGATGTTAATAGAAAGACCAATTTTCTGCCAGTGAATAAAGAGCTTTTAAACCTCTGCCTTACAAGTATGGAAAGAAACATTCCCAGAAAGACACCGGAACTACTTACCTTTCTAGGTAGGTAACCATATTGGGGTTCTTCTTTTCCCTCATGACCAGGAGTTCTTTCAACATCTCCTCGCAGCCCTGGTGCTGGAGGTCAATTTGCTTTACGGCCACCTACAACCATGTTGAAAGCCGTTAGGAACAGACATTACAAGAGCCTCTTTCTCCGCACACTCGTGGGCCAGATGCCTTGTCACCTCAGTTGAAAGGGACTCTAAACATCAACCACAACGTGCAAACAACACTCTGCACACACAGACTTCTCAAATGGCTTTTGTTTATCACCACTATTATCATTTACACACATTTTGTAAGTCAAAAGCAATTTTCCTCAATTTTGCTCTTTGCTCTGTTGTGAAAAGACATTAAAACAGCTGAAAATACATTAGCAATTCTACGGGCTTTGACCGGCATTTCAGAAACTGCTGCCATGCTTCATTGTGCGCCAAAGTAAATATACACATGCATTACGGAGAAAATGCTGTCCAAAAAGAACTCCAAGACGACTCAAAAGAGACTTAAAATCCTAGCACATCCTAAGTTCTTCCAGTTGGATTTTGCATCTCTGAAGAACATTCTTGAACATGGTTTAGACTTGTAATTTTTTAGTGGATATAAAAATGAAGAATCCTTTCTGTGGTACACTATGGATACACTCCAGGTTATAAGCGGGGTTTAGGGCTTTTGGATGCCTTGTAGACCTCCCTGCAAGTGCGGTTCCTGAGTGCAGCACTGCAGGTGGATAAAGGAATTACCAGGAAGATGGAGTTGTGTTTGCTGAGAGCCAGAAAGGAGAAGGCAGGACTCTGAACTTTTAGCCCCAAAGAGCACTAGGACTCTCCAAGACACCACCATTTGTACTGTTCAGTACAAACAGCATCTCTGTAACGGGATGTCACCGACACAGGACCAACACAAGGCTGTGTTCTTTAAGGCTCTTCATCAACTTCTTCTCATCAATCTCTGTGTGTGTAGGTGTGTGTGTGGGTGTGTGTGTGTGGGGGTGTGTGTGTGAGTGCATGTGTACCAAGTTCCCTAGGACTGAAAATCAAAACTGCACTCCATACAGCATCTCTCTTTCTTTACGTCTTGCATTATATTTTCCAACAGAACACTTCATGGAAAACAATGGGAAATGCTATTTGTGTCTGAACATGGGCTTAAGTGGAATTGGGCAGAATGACGGCTGTTGCCAGGAGCTAATCTATGCATATTTATCCTGTAAATCTAAGCAGGAATGTCCTTCTCTGAAAGACACCACTGCCACCCTTGCATTCATTCAGGTATGTCCAAAATGCAGCAACAGCCTTTGCAGCAAAGACAGGCAGCCCAAAGCTCTGGCCACAGATAACATCACAAGGGAAAGCGCTCAAGGTCTGCAAAATCTTCATGGGCTGTTGGCACCTACCACTCATCCTGTGGCACCATCGAAGGCCTTATAAACAGTTCCAAAACTCCTAGAAACACAACAGCAGCAAGAACAGAGAAGCTGTTCCATGCCGAGGAGCGAAAGGCAGCTCAGGCAGCAGCTCCCTGCTGCCTGCAGTGTCTTGCAAACACAAGGGTTCATCTAGTCTTCACCTAGAAGCACAGCAGCCCAGCAGCCCTCTGCCATGCAGCGTGCCCAAGACGTAAGCTGGATCCAAGAGGAAGAAAAAAGACTGCTACAAATCTCAAATGTACACACTAGATTATGGAGGCAGGGGTTTTCTTTGCCTTTTCTTTTTGTGTCTGTGCGTGTCTCATGCCTTTCCAGGCACTGAAACACACAGTCCTGTTGGGCCTTCTCACCACTCTCTTTTGATTCCATCTACAAAATTCAGGCAACACCACACAGCCTTTCCTATTGTCCTGAGAGCTGAATGTTGTTTTCCACAAAATATTGGAAAGGAATGCCACTGAGAACTGTTATCTGACAGTTATCAGGTGGGAAGCTGGGCTCTCAGTTTTTTTTTCCTCCATTATTGAGGCCGTATTACTTCGAATCATACAAAATCATGTCTCCTAGGAAAATAGCAAACTGCTGCCACACACTCGAGGGACAGGAGGGTTTCCAGGTCGTGCTCCTTGAGGCAGGCAAGACATTGTCAGCATTCAGGTATCTTTGATGATGCCCAGTGATCAGTACTGAGACAGAGACAATCTAAAGCCAGAGTGCGAAGATGCTTGCAGCTTGTCTGACATCCCACTTGGTATTACACCAGCAAAATACCTGGCCCATAGTTCTGTAGAAGTAAGCGTGTCAGCACTCACCCACTGTCAACACGTTCCCATCCAGTGTATTTCTTTTCTAGGTTTCCCATGCTCACAACGTGCCCTGAAAGAAACAAAATGCAAGAAGCAAACTTCAAAACAGAGATACTGACTTCCAGCAGACCTGAAACTCAGCTCCACTCTCTGTGTCTGTGAGCAATTTACAGTCAGCTGGCTAACAACCACAGCAACAGTGACAAGAACAGCAGCCCCAGCAAGACAGGCAGCTCTGTAGCACACGTGGCCTGCACAGAGTCAGGTTCTCCACATTCCTTTGAAGGGTTACCTTGTGAGGAAACTAAGCTCATGGAGACACCATCACAGCAAACAGAGATCAGAAAAGAACAGGCACCAAGGCAAGTGCTTGTCATCTACAAACAGGAAGGAGAGCCAAAAAATCATGCCCCTTCCTTTTCCTGGGAATAGACACTCTCTTGTGAGATTCAGCAATTTCATACTTCTAAAGATTAAATGCACCCCGGGATCTGGGTTGGATTTTTATCACCAGCTGCTTTTAGCAGAACAGAAAGAATATTGCAGAGTGCTTTCCAGGAGAGGAGGGGGCCTTCTCTACCTCTCAGCAGTTTGCTTAAAAAATACCTTGACATTTTTAGAGAACAGCAGCTCATGTTATAGCAAAGAGCAATGGCTGTAAGAATGAGGATCCTCTTCATTTATGAGCAGCCTAAGTTCTGAAGACAACTTTGCCCATTCCCCATGTAGTGAAGAACTACACTGCTTGTCTGCAGCCGGAGGTGCAGCAGTCACTAGCACTGCACTCAGCCCCTTAAACACCACCCATGTGCCCCATCATCCCAAATGGGCACAGCTGAGACAGGTAACAAGGACAGTGCTGCTCCTCAGGCACTGCCGTGACACAGACAGCTGCCCAAATGAGATGCTGATCCTTTCAGGAGTCCAGGCAAAGCTGCAGCAATAGGCTGGCAGCTGAAATCTCACAGCTAAGGAAGACTTCAGCCTGTGCAGTCACAGCAGCCATCAGTGGCAGGGCAGGTATGACAAAAAGGTTGGCAAAGCCCACGAACGGGCACTGACAACCACTGTGAAGAAACCAGAGCCAGAGCGATCCCTGTTATGAGTTGTTGACCCCACTGAAGACACAACATGACTGTCTTTGACTTCAGACACATGGAAGAAGAGATCAATCCACCTTTTGTCCCAATGGTTGATGGCAGGCACTGAGTCAACTGGGCTCCGTTCTGTACCTGACCCATTATTCTCTGACGGTACTGCACCGGCAGCTATTACCAGTTCCAAGAAGCAGCTCTGTTGGTTGTACTGCAGAGTCACCAAGGCCTTGGTGTGCTTTCCCAGGATATGATCTGTGCTGGGATTGAGGCCAGTGCTTAGTATTCCAAGAGTATTCACCGGCTGGGCAATAGCCGTGACAAAGTGCCCAGTACTGGAGGAATATGCAGCAGAGGGGCTGCAGGCTTGCTCCTGAGAATTGCCTGCAGGGCAGTTTTATCCGACCATGCCACATAGATGTGTCTCTTTGATGCATTTCATAAGCATACAACTAAGATATCAAAGAAGGACCTTTTGATATGTAAAAAAAGTATCCTGTTTTTCTTCTTTTGGTGCACTTTGCAAAGACCACTTCCTCTCCGATTCCTAGGGATTGTTCTAAGAATATAATTTTATATCTGTTGAGGTGTACTGAAATAACCTCTTCTTCTGTTATTTGTGCTGTCACCTGATGTTCTTTTCAAGGAGGTTGGGCTAATCAAAATGCAGAATTCCTATGAAAATGAACTGTAGAAAGAATTGTAGAAGTACTTACAGTCATAAAACCAACACCAGTATGAAACCAGCCCCACAGCAAATCAATTCCTCTGAAGTATTTTGTCTCCAATGACTGGTGACAAGTCAGGACTTTAAGGGCCATCTAGGAAGCCAGCTATTCTGATCAATTTGGCCAGACTAGCACACACACGTTCACTGGGTCATTTGCTGTCTTGCAGCCTTCTGCTGCTCGGGAAACACTCCCTGTTTTTGCCTATGCTGCACGGGGAAACACAGGCAAAGCCCACCCACTCCCAGATGCCCTCAAAGGCAAAAGGAATGCCTCAAGTGCTCCCTGGCTGCCTTCAAGCACAACAACAGCTTGTCTAGGGAGTCCAAAATGTCTGTCTGACACCAAAGTGAGGAGGAACACGTGGTACAGCTCATGCTGAGGCACACACACACAGCACAATGCCCAATCGCACAAGAAATTCACAGAACATACTCAGCAGCTCCAGGCAGTGCTCCTCTCTCTCCTGGCACGGCCGCTCTGCCTCCTAGCTTGAGCTGAGCGAACTGCTGGTGCTCGGGTTTTCAGGCTGCGGAGAGGAGGCTTCTTCGGAGGATGCTGTGGCAGCAGCAGCTTCGATGGCATGGCCTGCAGCCGTCTGGGATAAAGAAATTTGTTTGTGTCAGAAAGGTGGCTGGCAGGGATGCCCTGGACAGTGCATTTCAAAGGCAAGCCCTTAGGAACACTTGTGTTAGGCTGCAAGCTGAGCTCTCAACCCTTCCACCTCAAGTCAAACCCCACCAAGCAGCCAAAGACTACAGCTTCTCACAGCCAGCCATGTTAGAGGCTATGAAAGAGAAAAAACAACTTTAAATTTCACCCCGTTCTGAGGACTGCATTCACCATGGACAGGGACAACTTGTTCAGAATATACGTGGGTCACCATGTTCATGGAAACAAAGCCCTCAAAAAACGAAGCGAGCACTAGGAGGCCAGCAGAAGTACATTCAGAGGATTACTGACCACCGACCGCAGCACTAGCGCCGCTGGCCAGGGCAGCAACTGAGGTTCAGCGGCCCAGCAAGCGTCCTTCTGATCAGCTGGAGAATGGAGACCACAGAGCATGGCAGCCAGAGGCATTGCCCCCATCCACCTGCTGCTTTGCAGGGGAAAGGTGAGAAGAGGAGAGACCACTTGTTTCATGACTGCAGTGCCTTCTGCCCCTTCACTCACCTGCTTTTCTTCAGCCAGCCTGTACCGCAGCTGCATCTCTTGCATCCTTTCCCTCTCTTTTTTGTGCCTCTTCTCCATTGCCTTCATCTTCCCCTGAGAATCCTGCAGCTTTGCCTCAATATTCTGTCAAGAAAAATCTTACTGGCACTGGCCATCATGCTCGAGTTTCTCCTTTTCCAGTCTCAAAAGCACTTCCATTCAGCCACGTACTTCTACTCCTGTACCCACCTCTAAGTCTTCCACTCTAACTCTTGTTCCTATTGCTCACCACTGGAGCCTGCCAGGCTCTGTGCTTCCAGTGCCTGCAGTAGGCCTTGCTCCCCCTCTCCTGAGATCTCCAGTTCTTACCCCTGTTACTGCCCTTCCCTCTGCTACCTGGCTAGTCAGGCTCACCTGCCCATTCTCTTGCTCCTCCTCCAGCTCCAGCCTCAGGTGCTCTACCTGCTGCTGGCTTTCCTTTAGCTTTTGCTGCAGCTGGTGCACCTTGTGTAAGAGCTGAACTTTCTTGTGCTGGAGCTCCACAGAAACAAAGAGAAGATGGCTTTAAATTTCCCCCACACCACTTGTGTGGCAGCCAAGACTGACGTGCTAACGCTTTCCAAAATCATTTTGTTCTCCCTCTCCTGTTTATAAAGGGCCAGCTACAAGATAATCCCACCCAGACAGTGTCCAGAGAAGCAGTGCCCATTTGCCCTTTGACTAACTCGGCTTTGCAGCTTTTCTTATTCAGGTCGCATGACGGCAACTTCCTGCTTCATCTTCAGCAGGTTTTCTCCTGCTCCCTCTGTACCTCTGCCAGGGACTTTTCCTGTTGCTCCAGCAGCTCCTGTGCCTCCAAATGCTCTTGTTCCAGCTCGCTCTCCTGATAAGAGGAAGAAGACACTTCCAGATGAAGTTCCAGCCAAGCTCTCCAAAGAAAACAATGGAAGTTTCATCCCTCCCGCAACCCCCCACCTGAAGAGTGTTTGAGCCCTCCAACACTCTTGTCCCAATAAGAAACTCAGGAAGAGGGTCAGCAGGCAGAAGGCAAGGAGATGCCACCTTCCCCACTCCGTTGGCTGCCTGTTTCCTGGCCCCTCTCTCCTCAGCATTTCTGTTCTCAGAGGCTCTCTGCTCAAATTCCCCGTGTCCTTTGATCAAGGAAAAGCTGCAGATGCACTGCAGGCTGAGGAGGAGGTCAGCACCCTGATGCCCTAGTCACAAGACAGGCCACCAGCTGAAATGCCAGCAACACAGGGCCTGTTGCATATGCTTCAAACCCAAAGGGAAGACCGCTGTCCACCAGGGGAGGACAGAAAGCAAGGAACCCAGTTGCTGGGACTGCAGTTGGCAGCAACGTCAGCAGTCTGCTACATGGCATGAGGGAAGATCCTGCCCCTTTGCTGCCATGCTTTGAGTGGTGACCACCCAGCCTCCTGGGCAATGTGGCTTATGCCCATCCTGAAACCATGGCTGCATTTCCTGTCCCAGCACGGGCCTCTGGGTCTCCACAGGCTCTCAAGTATGAGCTCTTGAAGCCCTCTGCTTCCTGGCCCAGCAACTTGTGGCCAACAGCAGATGCTTGCGGCCATGTAAGGCATACTCAGGCTGCTCTTCTGCTAAGCCAGCCCACCAAGCTTGCCTGAAAAATTCAGGAGCATATTGTTTCCTAGCAGTTTTTGCAGGAGCTTCCTTTTTTCCTCTTCCTGAGCACACTGCCAGAATCTGAGAGCCTTGCTGCACTGCTCTTCTGCCCGGTGGAGCTCTTGAGGCATGTTTTCACATTGCTGCTTGCTGAAAGATCTCACAGCTTGCAGCTCACGCCGAAGGCCCCGCACATCATCTGCAAACAAGACAAACGGCAACCGTCAGACACTACACAAGCAGAGGACTCTGCTGACCTTAAGCCCTTTCAGTTTCAGGCAAGAAGGGACGTGCCCCCAGCTCTTTCACTCCTCAGAAGCCCTGTGGACAGAGCTGGCTTCAGAGCAACTGCACCAGGCAGGATGATCACCAGAAACAAAGCGCAAGAGGCTCTCACCGAGGATCACCTCCTTGGCTTGCGTGGTTGAGCGAACTTGGCCTTCCAGACGGCTCCTGGCCACCTCCAGCTCCAACACATGCTGCTGAGCCTCCAGCAGGCTGCATTGCAGGCTCTCCTTCTCTGACCTACGAGTTGTGAAGATGAAGAGAAATTGCTCCTGGCAGGAACACAGGGGCAGTTTTTCCAGGAAGGTGTGCCTTCAGATTCCCACACCTGACTATGGAAAATGGCTTGCATGGAAACTCAGATACAGCAAGACTACTTCTACCACTTCAAATAGCAAAGCAGGCCCCTCCAGGTGATTGGGCAGCCTTTCCTTATGACCCAGCCCAGCACAGAAAGCCCAGCTGAGTTTTATCTCAGCAGCCAAAGCTCACATTGCTCTTGTCTGACATATCCCACATAGGTGGCTGTGCCCACAAAGTCTCTGCCAATGAGCAAAAGCCCAGCCTCTGCTCACAGCCCTGAGCTCATCAGCACTTCCAAGTCACTCTGCAGGTGGACAGAACACAGTGTTCTCCTGCCTGACTCATCAATGTTTAAAGCCATTCATAGTGTACGTAGAGATACTTCCTTTGCCTGATGCTCTCTAACTAAAAGAGACGAAAGGAATGCACCGAACCATGTATGAAAGCTCCCTCCAGCTTCTAGCAGCATGAGTAAGAAACCAGAATCAGGTTTTTATCTGAACAAGAACTGTCTTGGAGGTGGGACAGGTATCCTGTCATTTAAACTACTGGAATGTCACAAACAACAACACTTGCTACATTTATTTATGGCTAACTAAGGCAGCAGTGCCCAAATGTCTTGGCACTCTTTAAAAAGGAAGACGGACCAGCCAAAGGGACCTTGAGAGGTTACAGAGGTGGGTGGACAAGTGAGCAAGAAGCAGTGCTCAGCAAGAATCATCAGAGACTATCGAGAAGGTTCAAGACCTTTCCCTTCTGCAGATGCTGCTGCTGCTGCTTGTAAGCAACTTTAGCTTCTGCATCGTACTTCGCAAGAGTTAGCTCAGAAAGGTCTCAAGATTTTCAGCTTGACCCTCCAGCTTCACCCAAAGCACTGGCATCCTATTTGCAACATTCACATGGGAGAGCCTTGAATTGTGCAAATCCCATGTCAGACTACTTGGCAAGGAAAGATTCATGTTCAAATGCACCAAAGTAGAAACCAAAAGCAGAGGAAAACTTCTGCCTTCAGCAAACATCTGCACAGTTTCCCTGGAACCCAATTTAGTGCCAAGTTGGCTTGCTTTGCATTTGTCATGGGAATGTGCAAAGGGTCCCAAGCCAGTGCCCCAAAAGGCTTTGAGAACTTGAGCAGTCAGAAAAATAACATTCAGGTCACAGTATTCATTTTTGTGTTTTCTCGTGTCTCGTCACCTCTCTGTCTGAGAAACATTTGGAAAGCACAGAGGAGGCAGTAAATCCTGACATGATGCTTACCACCTTTGTAATTACAGACCTTCAATAATGTCCCACTCAGAGTCTCCTCCTGCCTTCACCTGGCCTCTGCCAGCTGCTCAGAAAGGCGTTGTAGGTCCCGCTCTGTGGTTGCCAGTCGGGCTTCCAGGGAAGCGTTCTCTTGTGCCAGCAGCGCCTTGTCTCTGCACACCTGCGACAGGGTGTGCCCTTGGCGAGACAACTCCTGGAGCAGCCTCTCCACAACCCTGGGGGCTGGCTGCTGCGGCCGGCAAACCTGGAAGTGGGGAACACCATTTTTGTACAGGAACAACAACAACACAGTCTTGGTCTTAGCTTGCTGCCAGAAGCATAATTTGGGGCGGCATTGCCAGGACAAGTCCCTTTCCCAGAGATGCTGCTAGGCATAAGGTCAGCATACCTTCAGCACTGCCAGAGGAACCTCTTCCTTCAGGTGATCCCTGGGAGGCTGCAATTCCTCTGCTGGTTCTGCCACCACTTCCAATGCCCTCTCTAGTGAGGAGTGGCGCTTTCTGTCAAATGTGGCCAACTCCTTCCATCTACAACAAGGAGACAGACAAGCAAACCATTAATAGCAACACAGTCTCCTTGCAAAAGCTGCTGTACATACGATGTCCCAACTAGGGCACTCTCAGGGACTTGCAACAGCCTTCTAGCTCCACCTCAAGAGAATGCTGGAATTGCCTCCCTAGACCAGCATCTGTCTTTGTCATTCGTGCAGGCGACAGAGTCACCAGTGAGAGAGTCAAGCAAGCTTCCAGAAGCCACAAAACTTTTCCAGAAACCTCAGCTTCTCTCAGCTTAACAGCTTCCTGCCTGCTAGGTCTTACACTCGTCTCTGATACAACGGATATCAGGCTTGCAAAACTTCTTCTTTGGCCAAGACATCCTTGGTAAGTCTAGATGAGTACTGCCACAATTATTCTTGCTTTCAGTAGTGCAACAAGGAAAGAGCCCTCAAGCTACAGCTTGGAGAGGAGGTGGGTATGAATTTCCAATCCAGTAAGCAAAGGATCCCATGATGGTATAGGCTGGCTGCGCCCCCAGCAGGCTTGTAGTCCAGTATTCAGCTCCAAGCACTTGGGGTCAGCTATGACATCTGGACTGCCATAGCTGCTCAAGGCTCTATCCAGCGGGGCTTCCAAATTTCCAGAGGTGGAATCTGCACAAGCTCTCTGAGAAGCTTGTTCTGCTGCATAATTGCCTCTGCGGTTCAATGCTTCTCCTGAGGCCCAGCCTGAACCTCCCTTTCTTCTACCCTGGTCCAGTTCGGAATGCTTTTTCTCAAGGTTTGAGAAGCCAGTCCCAGGAGGCAGCTTTGCTGTAGGTTCGGTCGGCAGCCAGACCTGCCCATGGGCTGCCTTCCTCTCTCTGTGCTGAGCAAGTCAAATGACGAGAAAGTCAAATTTCTTCTTTGACCCTGGGCCTCCTAAAGCCCAGCAATGCCCACCCCTGCCCAGAGAAAGCGGGAAAGTTTAGCACACACCTGAATTCCCAGGTGCTGCCCACTCTCTCTGTTCTTTTCAGCTGCTCTGCCTTTCCTGCCTGGGCCGAGGAGTCCTGATTGGCAAGAACCACTTCTGTTGGGGCCTGCAAGGAATGGGCAGGGAAGAAGCACAAACAAGCGATAAGGACTCCTGAGAGTTGGGAGAAGCAGCAAGCAGACACGTGGCTCACCTGAAGGCAGAAGCTGTTGTGTGCAGGTGTTGATGGGAGTAACTAACTAACTCTTGAGTTGCTATGGAAGTATCTGAATAGAAGCAGGAAACATTTCCCTGCTCAGCTCTGGTCAACTAGCTTCCCCTCAGGATTTCAAGCACTGGGGAGCAGCCAGTAGGAACTGCATTCCAGCCCTTCAGAGACAGACCTTCTCTCTGCCATGCAGAGCTGCTCAGGATTCTTCTCAGCAAACTTGGGTTGTGTCAGAGTTAAGGGTGTCATCGAAGCACTGACTGTAGCTACCTAGGCAGTGTGTGGAGAGGGGCAGCTCCCTGCAG
>VWZS01010153.1:7053-17157 GCA_013397075.1 Rhabdornis inornatus
GGAGGAGGAGGAGGAGGAGGAGGAGGAGGAGACCTGAAACAAAAAATCATCAGAGCTGGGCTGGGTTTTTTCTGCTTTTAGATCAAAAGATGGGAATTTGCTGCTGTCTGTGGCACAGAACTGCAAAGGAGGCGAGGTGGAAACATCTGGAAAAGGGATAAAATGCAGGAAAAGGGGTAGAGAAGTGTGAGGCTGGTGATTCCATTTGATGACACCTTTATTTATTTTCCATTGTAGTGGGAGCTGCCAGGTGGTTTTAGCTTTTCATTTCCTTTTTTATCAGATTTAGGTAATAATGGAAAGGCTTGGAAGGATGGGAGGAGCTGGAATCACCAGCCCAGACCAGATCCAAGGGCTTGTTTGGGATCTGGTGCTGGAGGGGAAGGTGGGGATGGAGAAACTTGGCCAGAATGGGACAAATCAGCCTTATCCCCATTTCTTCATGGCAGGAGGATTTTAGGGCCTGAATCACAAGGTTTTGCATTCCTGAACTTAATTAATTAATTGATTAATTTGTGGGTACCACCTGTATCCCTTCCAAACATATCCAAGAGCTGGGAAAATGCAGGTGACAATGGGAGGCTTTTTTAGGAAATCAGAGGGGTTTTGTTTCCTGCTCCAAATGGAGCAAAGGAAGAACCTGAAATGTCAAAGCATCAATCCCAAGGTGGGAACCTCTCTCTGGACCCTCAGTGCGCCCAGACGTGTCTGAGGTGGAAGTGATTCCATGTTCTGGGCCAATGGAAAGCTGAGCCCGAGCTCCCAAAGCCCCTTGGTGGCCCCTCAGTCCCACTGGTCCAGGTGACCCCAACCTGGAGCCCTTGGTGGCCTCGGCTTTGCCATGGGCACATCCCAGCTCCAGTCCTACAAGGGGGAATGGCTTCCCACTGCCAGAGGGCAGGGATGGATGGGATTTGGGGAAGGAATTCCTCCCTGGGAGGGTGGGGAGGGGCTGGGATGGAATTCCCAGAGGAGCTGTGGCTGCCCCTGGATCCCTGGAAGTGTCCCCAAGGCCAGGCTGGAGCACCCTGGGACAGTGGGAGGTGTCCCTGCCATGGCAGGGGTGGCACTGGCTGGGATTTAAGGTCATTTCAACCTAAACCATTCCCTGGATAGATTTAAAATTCCCAAGATCTCTGAAAAGGGGCTCCAGGAGAGCTGGAGAGGGACTTGGGACAGGGGATGGATGGACAGGACACAGGGAATGGCTTCCCACTGCCAGAGGGCAGGGATGGATGGGATTTGGGGAAGGAATTCCTGCCTGGGAGGGTGAAAGGGGCAGGGATGGAATTCCCAGAGGAGCTGTGGCTGCCCCTGGATCCCTGGGAGTGTCCAAGGCCAGGTTGGAGCACCCTGGGACAGTGGAAAATGTCCCTGCCCATGGGTCAGGGATGAGCTTTAAGGTGTCTCCAACCCAACCCATTCCATGATTCCACAACCTCACACCTGGATCCTCCCCCTGGATCTCCAGGCGAGCACTGCCAGGCTCTGCTTTGTTTTCTGTTTACTCTTTTCTCCTCTCCTCCACTCATGAATATTTATCTGGAGCTCCAAAATAGCCAAGAGCACTTTAATCAGGGCCTATCTGCAGCCTAATCAGGGATCAGACTAATCAGGAAGTTCAGAGCCGACTCCAGCTCCTGCTGCAGGAGACAAAAGTTTGCTCCCAGCTCCAGGATGGAGTTTGGCAAAGCCTCTTTTGCATCTGCCCCGGATCCCAGAAGAGAAAACCAGGATTTACTGCCCACATCTGGCAGTTTAGAACTTCTCAGCTGGAGCAGGGAATGCTGGAGACCAGGCAGTGCTGGAGATGCCACCAGAGCCAGGGTTGTCACAAGGAAATTATGGGAAGAGCGCGGTGCTAATTCAGCCCTGACATCTCCTGCGCTCCCAGCCACAGGGATCTCGCTTTTCCAGCCAATCATGCCAAATCCCATTTTTTCCTGAATTTCCTCACGTGGCTGGGGTTGAACCCTGCTTGCAGGAGGATTTCCATGCAGAAAAGCTGCTGAGCTCCTCCCCTGTAGGGGTTTATAAATTATCAGCTCTGCCCTCTCCCCAGCCAGGATTTTCCAACAGCGATCGCATTCAGAAGAAGGGGAAAATAAAATCTCCGAGATAAATAAAGGTAAAAGTTTTTAAAGGTTTAACAAACTCAAAAGGAGAGCTCCTGAGGGCTGCAGGCCTGGTTTTTCTTCTCCCTCAGACAGAGAATTTTGCAGAAAATCCTTTAACACGACTCACATGAAAGTCTTGGCTTCCCAAAGCCTCCTCAGATATCCAGGACAAAAGCTCCCATTATCTCCAGCTTTTTCAGTCACAACTTCATGGGATAAGGAGCTGCAATGCACCTGGATTAGGTCTTCAATGCAGATTTTCTGGTGAGGTTTACATTTTGAAAGTCTTCATTTATAGAAGAATGGGAATTTCAAAATAAGTAATTCCTGTCCCAGGTCATGATCCTGCTCAGGAAGGCAGAGTTTAAATAACATGATATTGTTATTTAATAATTTATTTTATTGTTATTGCTTTGCTGCTTCCTGGGTGGATTTCTTCCCTTTTCCTTGGATAACGAGGAGCTCCAGGCCCCATTCCCTGTGGTGCCATCTTAGGCATGGAGCTCAAAAAAAAAATGGAATGGCAGGAATTTTGGGATCTTAGAGCTCATCCAGTGCCACCCCTGCCATGGCAGGGACACCTCCCACTGTCCCAGGCTGCTCCAGCCTGGCCTTGGACACTTCCAGGGATCCAGGTCCAGTCCCAGCTCCTCTGGGAATTCCATCCCAGCCCCTCCTCACCCTCCCAGCCAGGCCAGGACAATTCTCAAAATCCCATTTCCATTCCCTGCTTTCCCAGAGCACCTCAATCTCTTTCCAAGCTGTTTCCCTCTGCACTTCCCACTCCTCACCACTTTTCCCATTCCACACGGACCTTTCCCCATTACTTTAACAAAGTTTTATGACTTTTAATTTTCTTTTACAACTTCTCTGCTGATTTCCAACCACTTCCCGAGACAGAGCTCCCAAAAAACCACGCATCCATCACTGCCTCGTTTCCCTGCCTTTCATCCATAACCACTCCTCAACCACTTGGACAACTCGGAGCTCGCAATTAGACGCCGGCTTTGTGTTCCTGATGAAGGGAGATTAATTAAATCAGGGCTTTTCAAGCCTAGAACAAGTCCAGGAATGTTTTTTTGCCAATTTTCTCCTCCCTTTAAACCCGGAGCCTCTTAATTTCAGGCACCTGGCGTGGAGTGAGTGTTCTGCCCTGACGGAGAACAACAAACTGGGATTTGAGCCTTGTGGAAAAGCTGTTTTTTCCTTTCCAAAATGCAAATTATGGAATAAAACAACAGGAGGTCAGGGAGAAATTTTATAACCTCCCCTGCCGAGAGCTTTTAAAGTGAATTTTCATTTTTAACCACACCTGGGAGAAAGAGGGAAACCACAGGATAACTCCATGGGATCAATTCCATGAGAAGAAGAGGGAACAGCCTCAAGTTGTGCCAGGAGAAGTTTAGGCTGGATTTAGGGAAAATCCTTCATGGAAAATGTTATCCAGCCCTGGCAGGGGTGGGGTCCCCATTCCTTGGGGGATTAACAGTGGAAGTGGCACTTGGGGACATGGATTAGTGGTGGCCTTGGCAGTGCTGGACAATTGAAATTGATCTCAGAGGGCTTTTCCAACTAAAATGATTCCATAAATCCACGTTAGTTTGCTCCACAACAACCAGAACCTCAGGAAAATTCCTGTATTTTCAGTTTTCTCCTGAATTTCTGCATCCATGGTGTGTTTTGAGGCACAGGGGTGGTGGTAGGACACTGCCTGCATCTCTGCCCTGTTTTCAGCATCACTGGAGGTGTTGAGGCTCCTCAGGGAGATCCTGGATTGGCTGGAAGTTCCCAGATTCCTGGTTAATTAAAACATTCATCAAGAGACCAAAATGAGCCGGGAAGGGAAGGGAAGGGAAGGGAAGGGATTCACAGGATTTACAGGTGAACCCTGGGCTGTTCCTTGGGTGCAGCCGGCAGGGACAGGGGTGGAAAATTCCATAGGATCGCAAAAAATAACAGCAGAGGGAGCAGGTGGATAAACACAGTTCATGGAATCCCCAAATCCTGGAGTGGTTTGGGTGGGAAGAGACCTTAAATCCCACCCAGTGCCACCCCTGCCATGGCAGGGACACCTCCCACTGTCCCAGGCTGCTCCAACCTGGCCTTGGGGACACATCCAGGGATCCAGGGGCAGCCACAGCTCCTCTGGGAATTCCATCCCAGCCCCTCCCCACCCTCCCAGGCAGGAATTCCTTCCCAATATCCCACCCATCCCTGCCCTCTGGCAGTGGGAAGCCATTCCCTGTGTGCTGTCCCTCCATCCCTTGTCCCCAGCCCCTCTGGGCTCTGGAAGGGACTTCGAGCTCTCTCCAGAACCTTCTGTTCTCAGATCATCAGCACCCAAATCTTTACCACGACCAACCAAACTCCTTTTCCCTTTGTGCTGAACCCTCCAGCCTGTGCTTCCAAGCTGCCCTTTCCCACTCCTCCACCGCCCTCGTTAGGAGAGAACACAGCAATTAAGGGCTTTGTGTTTGCGAGGCTGGCAGTAATTGATGCATTGATTAACACCGAGAAATTCCCGAGCAGGAAAGAATCCCAACGCCTTTTCCTGCAGGAGGCTGTTCCCTCCGAGGGCTCCTTCTGCCACACAAGGATTTCCTTGCAGTTGGAAAAGCGTTTTCCTTCCAGTGGGAGGAGAAAGCATCGTTTGCTCCGCAGCCTAATGGGCACGGGCATATGTTTTTAATAAACATATGGAAAGGGATTTTTCCTGCAGTCAGGAATTAGCATTCGGGAGCTTTACAAGGATCATAAATCTCCGAGCCTTTTCTGCCTTTTTATTCCATTAAAGTCGTTTTCAGGCTGTGTCCCTCAAAGCCCAAAGATTTCCATGGGTTCTCCTCTGTCTCCCAGGGATTTTGGCACTGGAGAGTTGGTGGTGATGAGTTTTCCCTGCTCTGCCCAAATTCACTCTTTCCCTGTCTGGGAAAGCTGAGAGGTTTTTCCATTTGGGATTTTGGGGATCTGCTGGGATTTTCACGCCATTGTCTCCACATCCTGTTGGGTTAATGGTTGGATTCGATGGTCACCAGCACAGGTGGCTGTCCCTGGATCCCTGGAAGTGTCCCAGGCCAGGCTGGAGCCACCAGGGACAGTGGGATGTGTCCCTGCCCATGGTAGGGGTGGCCCTGGATGGGATTTAACTTCCCTTCCAACCCAAACCATTCCAGAATTCCATGAAACCTCTCCCAGGGATGGCCAGGCCTGAATCCTCCTCAGCAAAGCGACCTTGGGGTCATGGGTGTAAAAATAAAAATTTATAAATATTTTTAATATCTAAAATCCAGGAGATTGAGCATCAAACCTGCTCCTTTTTCAGTGTCTGCAGCAGAGAGATTTTAAAAAAAATATATATATTTTTCAGGGGTCTTGTTGTGCTTTGAGAAACCTGGAGCGTGCTGAGCACTGGGAAAGGGGACCTGGAGCCGTTCTGGGAATGTGCCCTCGGTGTGAGGCCCTTTCCTGATCTCTTATCCAAGGAAAAAGCATTACTTGACATAAATTATATTTAAAAATTAATTGAACACCTGAAAAATGCCGGAGGTGGCATTGAGTGCATGGCAGGGGCACGGTGAGGGAGCGATTCCATGGGGAGAACACTCAGGGCTGGAAATTCTGACTTTTCCTGCTGTTCCAGAGCCGGGAATGTGCCACCCCCTCCTTGTCCCTGTGCCACCCTCCGTGTCCCTTCCCGGATTTCCTCACCCCGCGGCAGCTCCCGGCCCTGCTCAGCCTCAGCACAGCGAATTCCAGCAGAATTCCAGCGGGAAAACAGCGCAGGCTGAGCGATTTCACACGGCTCTGGTTCACATCTCCTTGGAATTTTTTCCTTGGAATTCTGGCCCCCATCCGCCTGGAGGGAAATCACAGCGACTTGGGCGCCCGGTGGCCAAATTATCCACTGAAATAAAATCTCTCCCCGACTATCCTTTTAATCAGAGGGAATTTATTCCAGAGGGACGCGGGGTCACTTGGTACGGAGACAAATGTCCCTTCAAGGCTCTTTTTCTGCTCCAGAGGTAGAAAATTCCAAATAAATCCCTGCAGAAAAGCGTCCCCTCCCGGGGGTCTCATCCCGGGCTGTCCCACACCTCCCTGCTTCCCTGGTCTCTCCCTGCCACCTGCTGGGAAAAAAAAAAAAAAACCTGGATAACGTGAATTTCTCGAAGAAATGAAGGGGCTGGAGGTTGCTCAGGTGGAATTTGGGAGGTTTTAGGAGAAGGATCTCCCTGGAGTGTCCAAAAACCCTCGCAGCCCTCGCTGCGTCCTCCCTCGGAGGTGCTGGGTCGAATTCCCTCAGGATTCGGAGTAAAATTCGGATTTTTTTTTTGGAGAGGAAGTGGAGCAGGTTGCCTAGGGAAGGTGAGGATGCTCCTGGAGGTGTCCCAGGTCAGGCTGGACGGGGCCTGGAGCAGCCTGGGATAACGGGAGGTGTCCCTGCCCATGGCAGAGGTGACACGGGATGGGTTTAATGTCCCTTCCAACCCAAACCAGTCTGGGATTCCACGATCCCATATCCATTGGGAAGAAAGAAGGGGATTCCAAGGAGCGTGTGGGATGGAGAGAAGCAGCTTTTAGGGAAGTGATGCTGGAGGAAAGATCTTGGGAGATGCTCAGGCACTAAAACAACCACGAGGACGCGGGTGGAGGTTCCTGAAACCTCGGGAGGAGCCACAACTCCAGAGGAGTGACCCCACAGAACCTTCTGGGTGGACCCAGACTCTTCCCAGGGGTGTTCCCTGCAAGGACAGCAGTCAGTGCCGAAAATGGGATTCATTTACATGCCAAAAAAAGCCTTTTTCCTTTCCCCCCCGCCTTGTTTTTCCCCGTTAAATGTAGAGAGATCAAACCCGGGATGAGTTTTCCGGAGGGGTGGGGCGTGCTCGTCCTGGGTGATGCTCAGATCGCACCAGGACACTGCTCTGGGCCGGGACTGGGGACAAACTGGGCTGGTTTGGGATTTAGGAGCAGAACCTCCTTTCCCTCCCCCTTCTCTCCCTCCTTCCCCAATTCTTGCACCCCAAATCCCCAAATCCTCATTCCGGGAGAGGAGATTCCCCCCCATCTCCGCACCCGCGGTTCCCGTTTTCCTTCCAGGAGCGGAGCGGGGCTGGAGCTGCAAACGCAGGTCTCTGCAGCCCTCTAGTGCCCGGAAAAACCTGGAAAAAACCGAGTTTTGTGGAGTTTGGATGAGGACCAAGGGCAAGGACAGCTCGGGCTCGGCGTCCTCGCGTCGGGATCCGCATCCTCAGGATTGCTTCCAATCATTCCCCATCCTGAGCTTCCCGCTGCCAGAGGGCAGGGATGGGATTTTGGGAATTGGGAATTCCTGGTGTGAGGGTGGGGAGGGGCAGGAGTTCAGGCCCAGCAAGGATTTGGGACAATTGGCTTTGTTTGGAATTCCTCATTCCCACAGCCTGAGAGCTCTGCCTCAAGGACCTGATGTGAATTTAGAGCTTGGAGCTGCACTGGAACGTGAAATGTTATGAATTGTATGAATGCTTTTAATGTATTAAAACTGTGTAAATATGATAAAATATGTATTTAATTGTATGAATGTGTTAGTGCAGTTCTGTCCTGCCAGAGCAGCTCTGCTGTGTCACAGACCATGGGATGTGACAGCGCAGCCCAGAGCCAGGCTGGGGGGCTGTGACACGCACAGATTGTCCCTGGGACATCAAACCAGAGAAGGACACACCGGTGTCTTTTGGGTGCCCCAATCTCTGATTTTTCTGGGGCACTAACGCTGCCCATGGTGGGGGGGACATTTCTGCATCTCAGAATGATTCTCCCACTCCAGCAGCTCGTGGAGCACATTCATTTTTATTCCCAGAGCCGAGGATTCTGTGTTGATGCAGAACTGCAGCCATGACCAACAGGAACCTTTCAATGCAAGGGGATGGAGTTGGCTCCACGCTGCCGGAGGGCAGGGGAGATGGGATTTTGGGAAGGAATTCCTGGCTGGGAGGGTGGGGAGGGGCTGGGATGGAATTCCCAGAGGAGCTGTGGCTGCTCCTGGATCCCTGGGAGTGCCCAAGGCCAGGCTGGAGCCCCCTGGGACAGTGGGAGGTGTATGGGGTGGGAATGGGATGGGATTGAAGGTTTCTCCCAACCTAAATCACTCAGGGATTCCATGTGCAGGTTTAGATGGGATTTCGGGAAGGAATTCTTCCTTTTTGGGGTGGCAAGGGGCTGGGATGGAATTCCCAGAGCAGCTGGGATCCCTGGGAGTGTCCAAGGGCCAGATTGGAGCCCCCTGGGACAGAGGAAGGTGTGGGACCCATGGTGGCACTGGGGGAACGTTGGGGTCCCTTCCAACTAAACCATTCTGGCATTCCATGTGGAGATTCAGGTGGGATTTTGGGCAGGAATTCCTCCCTGTGAGGGTGAGGAGGGGCTGGGATGGAATTCCCAGAGAAGCTGCAGCTGCCCCTGGATCCCTGGAAGTGTCCAAGGGAGAAAAGAAATCTTCAGGGAGAGCTCAGAGCCCCTTCCAGGGCCTGAAGGGGATCCAGGAGAGCTGGAGAGGGACTGGGGACAAGGGATGGAGGGACAGGACACAGGGAATGGCTTCAAACTGGGAAAGGGGAGTTTTAAATGGGATATTGGGAAGGAATTCCTGGCTGTGAGGGTGAGGAGGGGCTGGGATGGAGGGAGGTGTGGGGCTGGAGGAGCTTTTGGGGCCTTTCCAACCCAAACCATTCCAGGATTTTGTGACCTCATCTCCAGGCCCCCAAAATCCGGATATTTCATAAAATAACCTCATTTTCCAGGGTGTCCATTGGGATGAGCACTCGGGGGGGCCCAAATCCCACAGTCCAAACCAACCCCATGGAGCTTCCTGGATTTCTGTGGGATTTCTCTTTTCCTTAGAAAGGCCAAACCAAAGGTGTGGGAATGGCAGAGGGAGCTGGGAACACTGGAGAGCTCACAGGGAACAGGAGAGAGGCTCACTGGAATAAATCAGGGAATAAATCAGGGAATAAATTGGAATAAATCATGGGTAACCCCTCCTTGTGGTGCCTCTGTTTATTAAAATATGTGGTTCAATGTAAAACTGAAATATAAAATAACATGAAAAAAAATATGAAATGAAATGAAATGAAATGAAATGAAATGAAATGAAATGAAATGAAATAATAAAAATTAACTTAAAAGAAAAATTGGATAGAAATAAAGTTAAATAATATTTAATTAAATAATTAAAAGAAAATAAAAGAAGGTGAAATCAAGTGAAATCAAATCAAATCAAATAAATGAAAATATATGAAATTAAATTAAATTAAATTAAATAGTAATAAAATAATGTTGAATTAAATTAAATAATGAAAATAAAATTAAAGAAAACAAGGCAAAATAAAATACATATAAAATAATTTCTTTATCTAAAACAGGAACCCCAACAGAAGTTGATCCCATCCCGATCCTTTGGGATGATTTTGGGATGGTCAGAATTGGACCTTGGGCCTGGGGAGGAGTGCAGGAGTGTCAGAAAGTGATAAAATGGGAAAAGCTGGGGTTGTTTTCTGGGAATTCGGGTGAGGTGGGAGCGAATCCTTTCAGATCCACCATGGGAGCATTCCAGGAATTCCGCTGGCTGAGGGAAGAACTTCCCATTTATCCCCAAAATGTTCCTGCCAGTGGATCCTGGATTTCCCCTTTCCCCTTGCACGTGTGTGGAAGAACCGGGATCATCTGCCCCATTTCTCCCAAAAAATCCACATTTTGGAGCTGGAAATCCCCAGCAGGAGGTGCCGGATCACCAGAGCGGCATTTAGGGAATGTTGGGAATTGTGGGGATGGGAAAGGGAATTTTTGAGCAGGGCTGGCCCCTGGCGCTCCGGAGTCTCCAGGCACGGATCCAGAGGGAGAAATTCCTTCAGAGCCGGGGAATTTTCCCGATTGGATGGAAAAAGGAAGCGCTGCAGCCTGATGGATCCGTGCCGGCAACTCTGGACTTTAAACCAAGTGAGCGATTAAAAAA
>VWZS01010157.1:0-30053 GCA_013397075.1 Rhabdornis inornatus
ATTAGGGAGAGCTGGTGCTTTTGACGCTTGCTTTTTATGCCATGTGCTTTTATGCCATTTGCTTTTTGCCATTGCTTTGGCTTTGCTTTGCTTTTGTTTCTGCTCTCTCGCCACCATTATCAACACCCAAGAAGATAGGAGCTGCAGCAACATGGGCCCTTGCCGGGGCCTCCGGGAGCAGCTTCTGCCTCTGTTTGGGACTCTAACCCAAAACTTAGCGTGGACTTTACTGTCTGTGACTTTTGCTTTTGAGACTGATGTGCTTCTGCAATAAACAACTTTATAGTAACTATTAGCTGCTTGGCTCATTGAAGAAAACAACCCGACAAGTTGGGTGCCTAAGAGCACCCGGAGACCTAGCCCCACACAGGATGTCCAAGAATGCTGCCAGGGATGCACAGCAGTTCCATTGTCACTTCTTTCCCTATAATAAGAAAATAATCAACCATCACTGCCACAAGTAGGTCCATAGCTGCAGGTTGCTGCATATGAAAGCATGAAGCTGAAGTCAAAGACTGACAGGGCTACTGTGTGAAACTCTGGCATTTCAGTTCCCATTGAGAATTTAATGCTAGGTATTTCTCTGTAGCTCTTAGAAAGTTCTTAAATAATTCTTCTTTTGTGATGAAAATTGAGATTCTGTTCTTTCCAGTAATTGTATCAATATCTTAGTGATGTAAGTGCTGCTAATACTTTGTGCAATTTAGTCTCTGCTGGCACCAGTACTCTCATCATGCAGACCTGTTGATCACTTGCTTCCTGATGCAGAGGACATGAGGTCAAATACAGCCAGTTTGCACCTGTATTTTAGACATCATGAAAAACACTCTTGCAAAATGTCTGCCTTCCCTGAACATTCAGTGGGGAGTGATTGGTGTACTAGCACACCATGGGTAAAGCTTCTCCAAACTCAGTGCAGGCACCAGGCAAGTAATTTACTGACATCTCCTGCCTTATGTCTTTCCAGATATATGTATCATTTCTGGGACACACCACCTTCATATGTAGAGAATCTCTGGTGAGTCCTGGCACTTTGAAGGACAGTAAGAGGAGGTCTAAACATTAGACAGGAAAAGCTAAGTGCATCAGAATAGGACATGGATCATTCCTTGCCCCTTCTTCCCGTTGCTGGAACAGAGTAACCATGCAGCTAGAACTTCTCGGGCTTTGGTTCATACTGAGCCACTCTGGAGCTGTGCAAGGCAGAACACTGTGATAGCAGTACTACACATATCCATACCTAATAGTGTTAGTCTTCCTCAATATAATTTGGAAACAAACTACTCTCATAATGCAGTTACACAACATGTGAGAATTTGGCAAGAGAAAACGGAGAGCTCTCTACAGCTCTGATGGATGGGGACAAGATAAATTAAATCAATAAAGAAGTCTGCACTGTTAATTCCTTTAAGAGTCCTGAAAATTATTTTTCTGTGCATTTTCATGGTGCCCACTGGTTTATCTGCGGACATGTAGTAGCACAGCCTCTTTAAGAGCAATAAAACAGAGTGGCAGGATGTTCTCATGGTATTGTGGTGTAGCACACTTTCACTTCAGTTTGGAGGTTAATGAGTTCTTTTCTCTGAAAGCTAATACAGGCTTCAGAAGGCATTCCCCAGAGCAGATAACGTGGTGGTTTTATGACTGTCAAACTGAGTCCTTGCATCATTGTCAGGTCTATTTGAGATATTCTACCAGTGCCTCTTCTAAATCTTTGTAGAAAGGGCTTTTCAGGCTCCCACATGGATTAAGAGTATATTTCAACTTCTTGAAGTCTTACCATAATTATTATATGCATTCACATATTTTTCTGACTGGCTAGAATCCATCTCATTAAATTCTCTGAAAGTGTGTTTTGTTGGTTCTGCTAGCTGCTTACACACCCATATTCCCACTGCCTTTCCTCCCAGGAACACATGCCCAGCTATGTTCCACTGGCCAGCTGGCAGCACCTTGTGAAATGCTCCTACTAAAAGAATATTGCTCACTAGAAAACAAAGGCAGGGGCTTACCCTTAGCAGGAAGGAATGAGGGATATTTTCTTCTGGTTTTACAGGAAGATCTGATGATCCAGAACTTGCTGGATTGCAGCTGTGTGTAGATTTTATAGGTGGGAAGCACTGTGGACTCTCTTCTAACTTAGAAACTCAGCAAAACATGCCAAGTTCTAGCTTACGTAGCTATGTGCCAGGAGAGTGTTTCTAAAGTCCATGGAACATGACTTTACAGACTGATGACTGGCATTAGCAGTACCTATCAGGTGCTTGAATCAGACCACCTCCTTACTTTTCCCTGGCTCCTCAGGTTGTTCCTGCACTACAATCCCCCAGAGACAGAGGTATCCTGGGCACAGGACTGTGTTCCATATCTGGATTACAGAGTGACACTGCTGGGGTGGAAGTGCCTCCATGCCACCTCAGCTGTAGCCTTATCTGATGGTGACTGCTCAGGGAAACATCAGCACACAGAGACTGTTCAGTGTCTGTTACCTGCTGGCAGAAAACCTGGAATGCTTTGATCAGATTCCTGCTGGCTCGTGCAGCATGGGTGTGCAGTAACAAAGGTGACAGCTTTTTCCCAGGAGCAATTTCATGAGGAGCTCACCACTGCAGAAGTAGGTGTAGAGGATGTATTGCTTTCTTATTAGATTATTATTCTATCTGATCAGACAAGAGCTGATTAAAAAGATTTTATTCCATCTGATGAATGAGAGGAGAGCATTCCTTTCTAATTGAATTCCTTTTCAAGCTCTGTGAGCGCTAGAAGGAGAAAAATTCTAGAAGAAAACTAATAGAATTTGTTATTGTTATACTTAATAATAGAGATATTCTATCACCTATTTCAGAGGTGATTTCAGAGTGCAATTCCACTCCTGCAAGGGCAATCCATGGTTTTGGTCTACCAAGACTCTCCTAAAAATGTCTTTAATACACCCCCAGCATTTCATCTTTCAACCACCTCTACTTGTCAGATAGCAATTGTTGTCTATTTTCGGTCCCTCAAATTTTGTTCACATACTTCAGAGACACGTTTTAAGCTGCCTCTTTTCTTTTTTTGTCTTTTTATCTATTTCTCTCTTAACTTCTTCGTAATTTTAAATAATAAACAAGTAGATAGTTATGAGTCACACTTTCCTTCTTTTCCTGGTCTCCCTTGTATTGTTTTATCTTGACTTTTAATGGCCTAACTTTTACAATTGAACTGTTTCTCTTTCATAAAACTTAAGATTTCATTGTTTTTGTTGTCTCAATTTTTCAGACTTCTAATAGTTCCTTCCTCTATGTAAATCTAATCTTGCTCTAATGCTTCACATGCAGATACTGCTGTTGTGAGATTATTTTGTAAATTATTCTCGTATTTATACAGAGTGTGCTGTCAGAGGAATCCATCATCAAGACTGTTCAGGTATTTCAATAAAAAGCCCCTGCTTTGGCACAAAGATTGTCCTGTGAGCCAGAGGGCTGTGTCCATTACATGTATACGATATGCATTTTAGAACAAAACTTTTGAGTCGAGATGTTTGCATGGTGGGAACATTCTTAAACTGCAGATGACACATCTGTGGGCAGACACCAGGTTAAGTAAGAGTTTTTCTTAACCAAATAAGCTTTAAAGCTGTATAAATCTGGAAAGCGATTGTAATCACACTGTAACTTTGGTTTAAGGCAATGGTTCTCAAACTCCGATTCTCCAGCTTCCTCCTGCCAGAACTTGGCTGGCAACAAATCAAATAAGTCAAGCATTAGGGTAATCAGTAACAGACTAGCTCAAGTCTAGAAGCCTGGAAAAATTACACTGAACTTTCTGGTGCTCAGTAAGTTAGTTTTCCCACCCGCAAACAAAAACCCAGTATTTCACCAAACAGATGCGAAGGAAAGGAAAACAGACAACGAGGAGATGAAAAACGTGCCATATGATACCAAACCACTCATCTTTAACGGGTGTAAGAACTACTTACAAAGGGCTCTTCGTTCAGGTATTGTGAAGAACCACATGCTAAATCCATGTTTTCAGTCGGGATAATTTCCTTCTTAGTAGCTAAAGCAGTGCTGTGTTTTAAATTTAGGTTGAAAACAATGTTGACAATACACTGATGTTTTGGGTGTTGCTGAGCAGTATTTACCGTAAGTCAAGGACTTCTCAGTGTCTCGTTCTATGCCAGGTGCACAAGAACGTGGTAGGGAGCATGGCCAGGACAGCTGGCCTGAAAAGGATGCGCAGAAAAACTTTATAACCCACGAAGTAAGTTATAGGTACGTATTTGTACTGGTTTAGGGCAAATTTGGGGGAAGACCTCCGGAAGGAGCCCCCAGAAAGCAAACCCCNGGATTGAGGATACAAGCACCACAGCGCCACCCCAGGACAGTATTTTATTCAGCACTGAGGTGAATGGGGGATAGCTCCTCCAAAATCTTGCACACCTTTCATCGACCTGCACCTCTCTTTCTATTCTCTACAAACTAGGATTGCACAATACACCTAATACATACTAATTTCCTAACCCTGCCTGTCCCCGCTAATTAAAATTAGCTCCACACCTCTTTGTGACTGTGCACTGCTCCCTGTTGGTCGGTCTTGTGGTTGTATGGGGGTTCTTGGGATGATGTAAACAGTCCTCCTCTCAGTTGAACTTTTCACCTCACCTTCTTTGCGCATGCATATTAGTCTTTGGTTGCTTTCCAGACCTTGATACCAATTTTTGCTGGCTCAGGGGTCTAAGGAATTCCCCCTTATCTGGAAGGGGCCTTGCTCTCCCACCCTATTGGCGCATTCTTGGCCCTCTATCTTACCTTGTAGCCTTGCTCTGTCCTCCTGTTCTTGCAAAAACCGCGAATGTTAAGCAGTCATACAATCTTGCCATCCCCCTTCTAGTTAAAGCATCCTCCTGTATTTTTACCCTTAAATCTTTAATTTTAATTTTAATTACCCCTGTTTCAAAATTGCCAAAGGACATCCCACAGCATAGACTACTATACTCAGTATGTACATAAGCTGGAGAAAATAGGCTGGAAGCCTTCTGATTGCTGCTGGAGGACAGGCTGGGCGCTGATCAGCAGGTGGTGAACAATTGTGTTGTGCATCGCTTGTTTTTCTTGGGTTTTATTTATCTCTTTCTCTCCCCTTTTTTCACAATTATTATTTTTATAATCATATTTAGTATTATTAGTACCATTATTATATTTTACTTTATTTTAATTATTAAACTGTGTTTATCCCAACCCACAAGTTTTGCCCTTCTTCTAAATAACCTCCCCATCCAACGGGGAGGGGAGGGGTGGAAGGTAAGTAAGCAGCTGTGTGGTACCTGGTTGCCAGCTGGGGCTAAACCACACACACATGGCAAGTCATTAGATGTGATCATCTGTTATAAAGCAAAAGGTGGAACATAGGTTGCACAGAGATATTTTGTTCATCAGCCTAAAATTTTCAAAGGTTTTAACTAATGCAGGAGTAACTTCTGCTGGTGTTACTCATCTCAGAGAGTTAGCAGGTAAAATGTCAAGGGGAGGGGGAAATTTGAGATGAAAAAGACTGGCAGTTTTCACGTGCCATTTGTCTCAAAATGTATTTCTTCTTCAAAAGGTTATATGGATTAGAGGGAAAGAAAAGTGCCTTCTTACAGATAGGAATGTTTTTAAGATAACTGTAGAAGGCAGCAGTAGAGCTAAAGCATGGAAGTTCCTGGTGACATATGTTGCACAGCCTTGTTTATGGGACAGGCACCACCAGCCTGACATTTCGTGCTTTCACAGCGGAGTCAAAGGACAGTGAGAGAGGCACCTGGAGCAGGAGATAAGTCCATGAGTCATCTTGGTGCTCCTCATTGAAGAAAAGCCTCTTTCCAAATTTGTTTCTTCATTTGCTCCATCCAAGATACACAAGCAGTCACTCAGGTTAAGTTTTGAAAAGGGGGCTGGAATGATAATGCCAATGGAAAAACAAAATGTGGAGCTTGTGAAAATTCTCCTTTTCTTCCAGCTTTTTCCCAGTAGGAAGACTTGTCACCTGCTGGTTTCCATATTGCAACATTTCAGAGGAGGTTTCCACAGATAGAGGATATGAAAATGAGAGAGGAAGAACTGCTGCAGGAAATAGATTTATTTAAAAACATGGCTGAAAGATTTTTTATAATTTTTATCTTTGAGTAAACTGTAGTGATGTGCTAATTTAAGATACATCAGTGGGTTTGATACTTCTACGAAGCAGAGTACAGAACTAAAGCAGTATATATTTTATGCTATTTTAAAAATATAATAGAAAGGTTCTACCTTTTCATAGTGTTTTTTAAAAATTTCGTTGCTCAATAGATTAATGCAATTTATTTCCATGGAGTCGTAGAAGTTACAAGGTGTTTTATGCAGAAGTACTGTGTCTTGGAAAGCACAGATCAGCTTTTCCAAATATTTGTGAGAAATCATGGATGAAAGGATCATCATGCAAATCAATGTCTTCTAGTCTATCTCCTGCAGCCTTCTTTCCTCTGACACATTCATCATCTCTGTCCTTGACTGCCAGGACATAAAAGCAGACAGCTGTTCCTAGCACTACTCTTTTGCTAGCGCTAAGGCATTGAGAACCCCCGTCACATCTTTCCTTGTCGGAAAGAAAATTACTATCTGGAGCCCAGATTTCCCCTCATCTGCTTGTGCAAGTCTGCTCATGTGTTTCTACATGTACCTCAGTGCTCCTATGTGGTTTTCCATAAATGATTGTATACATCTCCTTGAAGCAGGAGAGTTCCTGCAGGCAGGGACACCATCTCAGTCCCAAGGGAGTCAGAAGCTGCAACTCTTTCATCATGTACAAGATCAGCATCCTCTTCCTCAGCAATGACTCTTGTCCTCTGATTGTCAGTCTTATCAGAAAATTGTTGGCTGATGAACAAGATGTTTCTGTACAATTTCTGTGACACCCTTTGTGTGACAACACACTATCTTGACTTACCATGGATTTAATATGTGGCTCCTCACTGACAGCTGAAAACAGGGTAGTAAAGAAGGCATGAAGAAATTGTACGGGGTTTTTTAATGGTCTTTTGTAGATTTGATATTTTCTAAAGTTTTTTTTTTCATTATTTCTCTGGGTTATTTTTGTCTGGTATTTATTCTCTGTGCAACAATCACTGCAACAAGTGCTGTCCTCCTGTAGCTCTTCTGCAATGTTTTCACCCATATGCATATGGGTAAAGCACTTTTCAATTTCTTTCATAATTTTAACCCACATATAGTTCTGCTCTGTATGCCAGATAGCTGCTCTGTGGCTCATGGTGGCACTCAAAGCCCCAGACTGGAATGTATGTGATAAAAGGCAAGGACTATAGTGTATTTTTATGCTTAAGGTTGACACAGAAAAAATAAGAGATAGTTATGACAGTATCTGCTAGTGTTAAAGAGTTATTACTTGAGTGGAGAAGAAGAAAAAAAAAAAGGGAGTGGGAGTGTGCCTTCGTTTCCTCCTAAAGCATTTGATCCTTCTCTTTTTTGCAGAGAGCAGCAAGTCAATCTGACAACACCATCAATATGACCTTTCTCTGTGAGCAGGCACAAGGAACGGATGAAGCAGAAGGAAGATATGAATTACAGCCATATATGTCTCTGTGCATCACCCTCTGCCCTGTTGAAAAGGATATGCTCAAGTTAGGTGGGAACAGGCTACCTGTAGCAGCAGTGTAGCTATGACAGCAGTGAGCACACTCATTTGTATGGTGAGAACCACTGATAGCTTTCCATCAAACTAACTTAGGAAGCCAGGAATACTATCATGGCCAGGGGTCCATTGGTTTGACCTGGAATGCCACAACCTTCCTAGAGAGAGGTCTCGCAAGAGACAGCCTTCTAGGGGGCTCTGGCACTTCTCTGGCCGCTGGGGATTTCAGCAAGGGCAGCAGCCTGTGGCTGCTAGAATTCAGATCTTATCAGTGAATTTCAGCTCTGTGGTACAGCTCTGCCTTGCGAAGACACCTCAGGCCAACTCAGTGACAGAGAGACAGAAGCGTCATACAGCAATTCCACAGATATATGCTTTATATAAATAGTAGTAATATATAATGGATTTTGTGGATGAATTTTGCAGAGTATATAACAGGGAGACTATGACTTACCTTTTAAAAGAAAGCTGTTATTTATTTGGTTTGGTGCAAAGAGAAGAGATTTATTATTATAAATTCGGGAATTTGTCATTATTCTCCTGTCCTGGTACATACCAGTTTATAAGTAAGTTAGAAGATTTATTAAATAGTTTAGTCCCACTATTTGGTCTAATTGCCCTCCAACACCTGTAGTGGCAATTAAAGTTGTAGTTGCTTTACTCTAGAAAATTGATATTACTGGCTATAAAGCAATTTTACTTGGGAACAGCTGCAGAAAACTGCATGTAAGTCAAGGATCTGATGCCAATAGCATAAATTTTTCCTTACTCCAAATGCTTTCCTTTCTGCTTGACCATGCTGCTATTCACTGTCTTTTCAAACTTCCCATTGTTTCAGTCTCACAGCCTTTCTCAGAAATCTGTATTTCAAGGAATAGCCCCACATAATGCTACTATACCTGGTTCTTATGTTCTGCTTGATAAATCAGGTCACAGCCACAGAGTCTGAATTCTTTCCTGATACTTATACATGGAATCAACAAGCTTCTTCAGGAATTAGATCCCTGAAAATAATTTTTGCTTGACACAGGCAAGGTTTAATCTTTATTAAATTAAAAAATAATTAGAAAGGAAGCACATAAACCAATTAACTCTTGCAGGAAAGCAAGATAGCAGTTTTCAGCGACTTACAGGAAGCATGCAGGGTGCCCAAAACACAAGGGTGGTGCTTTCAAGGTGGGGTGGAGAGGTTGGTTTTGGGATTATTCTCCCCATTTACTCCTCTCTGGTGAGAACCCAGCTGGAATATTGCATCCACATTCTGGGGCCCCAATATAAGAAGGATGTGAAGATGCTGAAGCAAGTCCAGAGGAGGCCACAGAATGATCAGAGGGGTGGAGCACATCTCCTTTGTAAACAGGCTGAGACAGCTGGGGTTATTCATCCCAGAGAAGACAATGCTCTGGGGAGACCTTACAGCACTTTCTAGTACATAAAGGGGACCTACAGGAAAGATGGAGAGGGACTTTTCACAAGGACATGTAGGGGTAGGATAAGGGTAATGGTAATGGCTTTGAAGTGAAAGAGGAGAGATTTAGATTAGATAGGAGGAAGAAATTCTTTACTGTGAGAGTGATGAGGCACTGAACAGGCTACACAGAATAGCTGTGGATGCCCCATTCTTGGACGTGTTCAAGACTTTGATGGATGAGTCCTTGAGTAACTTAGTCTAGTGGAAGGTGCTCCTACTCATGGCAGGGATGCTGGAACTTGGTGGTATTTGAGGTGCCTTCCACAGCAAGGCATTCTATGATTCTATAATCAGGTTTTGAGTCTGTGTTGTTTTCACAAAATCGCATTGACCCTAAACTCTCCAAGATCTTACAACTGTGTATTTGTGACCACGTTTCACAAAAACGGGCCTTATCTTTATTGAGGCGAGTTTCCCATTTTTCTGAAAGAAAAATAAGTGCTTATGGTCTGAATGGAGTTGCAGAGATAGCATTAGAAGACAAGGATGAAGACTCTAAATACTAAAAATGATCAAATTTGTCAGTAAATTAGTTTATAATTTAGATGAGTCTGGTATCTAGAGGCCCATCATCCAAATTTCACCAAAATACACATCCATAAAAGTCAGTTAATCAAAATATAAGAAAAAAAGAGGATTTTGAATTTTTGAGAATTTGGAGTATCCAATATCAGTTCCATAGGAATGAAACCTCTGAGCAAATCAGAAAAAAAGAATTATCATTTATCCTTGTGAGTGTTGGGTGGTAGGGGGCAGGGATGAATACCAATAGCCTGAATTCTAAGATACAAAGGAAATTAAATATATTAAATATGAGTACAAAACAGAACACCTAGAGCAACTCCAAAATACAGTGATAATGTTTCATTCTGTTCTCAGTGGTCTAAAATGGATTGATTGTGAAAGGAGGTTTTTTTGTTCCTATCACTAAAAAGATAACTGAATAAAAAAAATGCTGCAAGGTATCAGACTTTTCTGATTTAATTTCATGTGAGATAATCAAAGATGCCTAAAGAAGAAAAAATGAATTTGAAATTTGAACATTTTGCCTAGTGGATGCCACCACAGAAGTCGCATCCTTCAAGACAGGAAGAGACAAGATTAGTCCGAGAAACAGAGGAAACTCCAAAGCTGAGGCCATTTGGACAGAGCACTGTCTGTATTTTCTGTCCTGTATTTACAAAAACCGATGCTCTCACCTTCAGAAAGCCTTGTCCATAGGATAACCACCATTTGCAGAGGAAAATACAGTAGAGGAAAAGCAGGTCTGCAGCACTTAGCAAAGCATTGTGCAGACAAGAATAATCTTAATGAATTTAAAAAGAGATGCTCACCATGTATTTAAAGTGTACTGTCTTCCAATCCCTGCCTCAGAAAAGGTTCTGTTGAATGTCATTCAATGATGCCAGTAGCAGCCAGGAATGAACCTCTGTGCTGGCAAGTCCATCATGGTTCCAGCAGAACAATGTAATTTCAGCTGCCTTTTTTGCTAGTTAGAGAATCTCTATGCTTCCATTATGAAACTGTTTATGGAATGAAATGCAGTGAATGTCTGTTTTTAGCCCATACTTTCAGCACATGGCAAAGAGAATATGTACAACCAACAAAAATGTTCTCATAATAAAATGATCATGATCCTAAGTGCCATCAAACTGCCTACGTAGGTTCATTCAATAGCTTTCACTATTTGTTTGTTTCCTCAGTCTGAGGACTAGAGCAATTCTGAAATGGTAAGAATATTTCTACCCTAGAGCATAGATAGGCCATGCAGCTAATTAACATATTTAAACCCAACTCTGTGAAAATGGAATATGTGATAGGATCCAACTGAACAGTTTATCAGACTCCTGTTGAACTTATCTTTCCATTATAACAAAAATAGATTATAGAACAAAAGAATAGGATGAAGGGGAATGTTTAAAATGGAGTGATTAACCTAATTACTTTTTATTCAACCACCAGTAATTCCTAGAAATGAAGGATGGGAGAAGCAATTTAGTTAGTCAGTTAGTTAGTTAGTTAGTTAGTTAATTCAAGACTGAGAGAGGAAAAATTTGCCTTAAGTATGATTAATAATAATTTGATCAAAAGTGTAGATGAAAATCAGGGAGGAAGTTTACCTACAGATTTCAAATTTCATAGACCTATGTGCTTCAATCGTACATTTTCAACATACAAAATAGCAGAAATAATTGTAGTAGAAATAAATATCTTTAAACACATTATATTTAGCTATAAACCTAAAGGCCTAATTAATAAAAAAATTCAAAAGTTGCTTCCTTTACATGAGAGGATGTAAAGTCTCAGAAATAAACCCAGGGATTATGTTCTCAGTTCAAAGGAGGACACTGAAAGGGACAATTAATATTTTTCACACTTTTTTTTTTCTTCACTAAGCATGCTTTTAGACAAGACTGTCAAAACATAGCCAGCATAAACCAGTTACTACATAAGAGAGGATAAAGATTAATTAATTCAAAAGTTGCTTTTTAGATCCTCCTGATATTTCAAAATCCTCCTGATCAAAAATAAATAAATAACAAGCTTTCCCTATTTGAGCCTTAAGAATTTTTTTGTTTTACACATTCAAATTTAACCATTTGAATAAAAATAAGATTGTATTAAAAGCCAATTTCATTTTCAAAACTAAAGCTCTTTGGTACAACTCAAACTCCAAGTTTAAGGAATTTCACAGTCTTTTACCTCCTTCTTTAAAAACGTGGGTTAAATTCTGGGTGAATAATGCTGGCCAGGGGTTTTACACACAGAAGCACAAACGGGATGGGATTGCTGTGGAACGTGTCTCAAGCTGCTTTATTATTATTTTTTCCTCCCGAGCATCAGTCTCATTACAAGGCTGGGTCAACAGGAAGAGCCAGCAGCTCATGTCTTTAGCAACAGCCAGAGAATGTGATGTTACAACGCATTTTGAAAGTTTTTTGACCAATCACAAAAGCAAAACATATTGACAGTAGTTCTATCCAACCACTACAAGTACATGTACCTTTGGTTAAAACAATGCTTGCTTATTTTGAATACAATACCTACTTGTAAGCCTTAAAATACAATGCACAGAGCTCCATTATTAAGCTTAGACCTTCCTAATATCTTGCTAGATAGACTTTTCTGCAGCTTAGAGAGTTATTCTAGCCAAGCGTTAATACACAGACCATTGTTTTATTTGTCCTTCCTTTCTACATTTCATATAACTTTTCTGCTGACATGCCTTATGCCATCCACTTAGGTCCAACTGCAGTTTGCTGTCTCTGAGGCCTGCTTTTTTGCAGCTTTCCCAAAACCCTCTCCACTCAAACTCCAAGTTTAAGGAATTTCACAGTCTTTTACCTCCTTCTTTAAAAACGTGGCTTAAATTCTGGGTGATAGCTAAGCTAAGCCCTCACTCATTTTCCCAGAGGGATGGGGATGAGAACTGTAAAGGCAAAAGAAAGAGAAAAATTTTTGGGTCAAGATAATGGCAATTTACTATGTGGAGAGCGATAAAGGGAAACATAAATTAAGCAATACAAAAGCAGTCATCACTCACCACCAGAAAATGGTGCCAAATCAGTCTCTGAGCAACAGCTACTTTGCAAAACTCCTTCCCAGTTTTACTGCTGAATGTGTTGTTCTGTGGTATGGGAGATTCTTTTGGACAGCTCAGATCAGCTGTTCCAGCTGCATCCCCTCCCTACCTCCTGCCCACCCTCAGCCCATGGGCTAGAGAAGTAGACTCATGAAAGAGATAAGGTGTTGGTGTCATGAAATCCTGGCTCAGCAGGGGCTACTCTACTGGTGCATTATCAACACTGTTTTATTATGGTGCATTGTCAACACTGCTTCCTCCAGGTACAGGGTGATGCTGTATAAATGAAGTGACCACTTTAGATGTGTAATTTTACGTGGATTGCCCTGGGGAAAGCTTTGGGTTACTTTAAGTGTTGTCCCATTATTATCCACACTATCCTGGTTTGTATTCCACGAGTGACACAGCTACCTGGTTTCTTCTTCATTCCTGCTTTGGGTATGATGGTGGCCAAAAGTCACCTTGATTAGGTGTTAACACAAAGCCAGGAATTGCCACTGTAATACTGAACCCCCAGAATCCTTATCTATCCGTACCTGTATGTACCTGCTTGGATGCAAGCCAGGCTTTTCAGGACAAAAAGCACTATTTTCTCACATGGAACCAACCTGTCACCTGTTATATCAATGATGAATGTGAGCCATTTTTGGGATGAGCTTTGGTCCTGCAGCAAAGAGCAGGACCCAGCCAAGAACAAGGACTGCCAGCTCTGCAGTCTGGTATTTCCAGTGTTCTGCAGGCAGCAATGCATGAAACTGGAACATGGACTTCAAGGAGAATAATACTTCTTCCAGAGAGACAGTCCCTTTCCCAATTGTAAGCCTGATGTAAACCGCAGGAAAAAACTTCCTTTGCAAAATTAAGGGGACAACTAACTTTAGAGAGGTGGGAATACTTTGCCAGTAATCGTAACTTCTTTTTTTCCAAGAACTGCTGCCAAAAGAGTGATAAACAGATTGTTACAGAAAACAATGGCTGGGATCTCTGAGGCTTCTCAAGGCAAATTTGCTTTTCCTTTTCATATTGTCTTTAAAGTTAAACCAGCATCATTACAAAGGATTTATGATGTACATCATATTCTCAAATATTTAAATTGGCGAATATCCAAAAAATAGTCAATTTGTTGTTTTCCATGTTGCTTGTAAAGTTCTCTGGTTTTCATATTTACTTCCAGATCTGGATGATCTCAGAGTACCATTCTCACCAGTCACTCATTCATTTTCTTCTGATATATCACACTTCTGATAGGCTGAGTATCAAGCACGTGCAGTGCAAGCATACCTAAGTAAATGGCAGAGAATAAGGAAATAATAAAAAAAATTTAATCAAACCCATGGTGTGAACTCTGCTGGTTTTCAGCTTACTTAGAAATATGGGAAATGTATTTCTTGAGTTCAGATGTGTCAAAATGGAGGGAGATGTGAGAGGCTTGACTACTTTCGGTGTCTTAACACGGAATATGCATGATGGCAATGTACTGTCCTCACCTAAATGCATAATAAAACTTATTGACAAGTATCACTCCCTTCTGGCATGTACAAAGCAGGGCAAAACAGTTGTTTTGCAGCCGTTTGCCCGGATAGAACTGTCCTACATAGAGCTCTGAAGGAAACCATCCATATCTCATCCATATCAAAGTTAGCAAAAAATTGTCAGAATTTTACTCTGTCTTCTGAATAAAGATTTTTTGCTGTCCCTTGGTGATGCACTTAGAGGTACATGTAAAGGAAGACATCCCTCAGTGCACACACAAATCCATTCTAGCACCCTTTTCTCTGGTAGCAACTTCTGCAAGTCGGCAAGGGAGCTGCGAGGATGAAAAACGGAAGGTAGTGAGACACAGTGTGTTGTGTGCACTTTTAGGGCTACTGACAGAAGGGCTTCTCGGTTAGCTCAAGCTGTGTGGACTACACAACACCAAAGGTGTAAGGAAGTGCATTGCCCCAGGTTTTGCCATGGGGTGCAACAACTGTGCGTTACTGTTCCAAGCAGCAAGAGCATTGAGAAGTGAGAGTGATTGTGAAGGAGCTTTCTGGTTGCTCTTCTGCTATTTGGTGCACTGCGCTGGCAAGCCTGGTGCTCTGCGGCTTCATCCTTCCCCTTCTGCTGTCTGGACTCAACTGAGGTCCAGCCATGAGGTTCAGCTTTGAGGCATTTCTGTGCATGGGTTTTCCTCAGCTCTACATGCAATCATGCTCTCTTTCTGTTTCTCAGAGTCCAAAGTACCTAGCTAGCTCTCACTCAGCAAAATGCAACAGGAGAGACTCACTTGCTCATCTTTCAATGAAGGATTTCCTCACAGCAGCACAAGCTGGCCGACGAGAAGGGGTAATGAAGAACATATATTTGTCCTGGCACACTGTTATATGTGATACAGCATTCCAGATCTTTGGTCCTTGCGTGGCTGTACTGTAAGTGCTGGTACTTCAAGCTGAGAAATGACCGTGTAGCTAGCACTGAATTCAGAGAGCGCTGCGCACTTCGTCAAGGAAAGAGAACTGCCCCTGCAATGTGGTGCTAATAGAAGCTTCCTCGCATTGGGGGCAGGCTCCCGCTAAAAAGGTCCTCATCCTGGCACAGTTCTCTGTGCAGGATGTAGACAAAAGGCTTTCGTTTTAGATTGCCACTGCGAGAGAGGCAGAGTGCTGTACGGACCACTGAGAAGAAACGTGCATGCCCCAGGCGTGCTTTGGCAGAAGCAGCACTCTCGAGAGCTTCGCTGCTGGCACACTGCTCTGTGCGGCCGGTTCAGCAATTCTCGCCTCTGGGGAATGAAAGTGCTGCAATATGTCCGCAAAGACAATGAACAAAGCCGCACAAGTACCGTGCTTGTGTGCACAACGTTGCAGGCTACGACAGGAAGGTGGCTGCCTCTCGCTTGCCTTCTGAAGTGCCATTAGCAGTCAGAAGGAGCAAGTTCAACCACAGCTGCTTGTGCTGCTCCTTGGTTCTCTTCCAGCCCTCTGTGGAAACATTTGCAGTCACCCCTAGGCTTCGAGTTGCAGAGAGCACCATGGTAAATGCTGCCAAGAAGGGAAGTACAGAGTGCAGTGAGGAGCTGGAGGTGGCTTCGTTGCAATAAGAAGGTGAACCTCAGCACTGGCTCTTCATTCTGGCCCCCTTTTCTCTCGTAGCAACTTCTGGAAGTCCGCAACAGAGCTGTGAAAATGAAAAATGGAGGGTAGTGAGACGCAGTGTGTTATACACACTTTTAGGGCTGCTGACAGAAGAGGTACCTTAAGAATGCCTTCTGCTTTGTCGCGTCCTGCTCGCTTAGCTCAAGCTGCAAGGACTACACCACACTGAAGGTGTGAGGAAGTGCATTTCCACAGGTTTTGAGATGGTCTGCAACATCTGTGCGTTACTTTTCCAAGGAGGAAGAACATTGAGAGGTGAAGGATTGAGAGGCAAGTGATTGTGAAGGAGCTTTGTGGCTGGTCGTCTGCTATTCGCTGCACTGCGCTCACAAGCATGGTGCTCTGCTGCTTCGTTCTTTGCCTTCTGTGGTCCGCACAGAAGTGAGGTCCAGCCATGAGGTTCAGCTTTGTGGCACGTCTGTGCACGGCTGCTGTTCCTCAGCTCTACATGCACTCATGCTCTCTTTCTGTTTCTCAGAGTCCAAACTACCTAGCTAGCTCTCACTCAGAAAAATGTGCCAGGAGAGACGCACTTGCCCATCTTTCATGGAGGGATTTCCTCACACAGGCACAAGCTGCCCGACGAGAAGGGGTAATGAAGAACATGTCTTTGTCCTGGCACATTTTTGTGTGCAACACCTCTCTCCAGAACTTTGCTCCTTGCCAGGCTGTAAATGTGAGTGCTGGCCCTTCCAGCTGAGAAGGAACATGTAGCTAGCGCTGAATTCCAAGGGCACTGCGCACATCACCAAGGAAAGAGAACTGCCCCTGGAATGCGGGGCTAATAGAAGCTTCCTCGCGTTGGGGGCAAGCTCCGGGTAAAAAGGTTCTTGTCCTGGCTCACTTCTCTGTGCAGGGCGCACATGATAGAGCGCGTATGCAATTTATAGACCTTACAAATTAGTGTATCTGACAAGGTTGCCCCAATGGGAGGCCTGGATGAATGGTGTGATATTCTCCCATCCATGGAATTTCCTCCTGCATGGCCTGGATCTCTAGTTTAGAGGATATATTTTAGAGAGGACTTTGGTTTCCCAAGATAGCATAGGGTGAAAACTCTATGAAAAAAAAAAAAGCCTCCTACCATGAGGTCTTAAGGATGTTTGGTCTCTTGGCCTAACAGAATTCTAGAACTATGCTAAGTTATCAGACTTAAGGAATTACAGGTATGCATGCAAAGAATACTGAGGATACTCACTTATATGGAAGGCATATAAAAGAAAAGCCAAAAAATCATCTTGGCATCAGCGGCACAACACAGCCTGATGGAACTCAGCAGAGTTCCATTGTGACACAATGGAATCTCAAGGAACCAAGGCTCAATTACAAACACATCAGGCTCTCTTGAAACTAAAGAGAACATTGTGCTGCAGTGGAATCTCATAGATCCAAGGCTCTACTTTGACAAAGACGGGCCTCATGGGACACTGGGACATTTCCAGGCCTAGTACAAACAAGACTCCATCAATACACAGCAAGTCCTTACAGGACCAGGGAGGCCACTGTGTCACAATGGAATCTGATGGAAGTAAGTGTTCATTGTGACATAGCAGGGACTCGTGCACCCAGGAGACCACTGTGATGCAATGCAAGCTCTGGGAACCAAGTGTCACCCGCAAACATAGCCAGGCCTCATGAAAGCAAGGTGCCACTCAGATATTGCCAGGGTAGGTGGAATTCGGTGTCTCTCGTGTTACATAGCACAGCCTCATGAATAACAGGACACCATAGAATCCTGGGGAAGCAGCTGTCAATTTTAAACACAGATGGGCCTCATGGAAGCTAGGAGACCACTGTGATGCAGTGGAATCTCATAGAACGAAATCTCCATTGTGACATAGCTGGGCATCATGGAACCAAGGAGACCACTGTGATGCAATGCAATCTTGGGGAACCCAGTGGCACCTGCAAACATAGCAGGGCCTCATGGAACACAGGTGGCACTTGGATATTGCCAGGGCATGTGGCACAGCCTGTGATGTGATGGAGCTCAGCAGACCATTGTGAGAACCTGGAATCTCATAGATCTAAGGCTCTACTTTGACCAAGTTGGGCCTCATTAGCCTATTCGAGATTTCCTTGAAAAGTTTAAATGACAATCATGACAGTAAATTTCAGAGCAAGCATGAGCTAAGTCCCTTAAGCAAGGGACAATGTGATGCTCAAGCATTACTTTTACTTTATGTAAAAAATGCAACTTGGCCTGTGTTTATCTCATTTACTCCATTAAAAACTTACTCTGTCTCATATTCCTTTTCAGGGATACCAACTCATGCTGTGAAACTGCATGAAAATTATGATTTAAAGAATGATATATTTGAATAATGGAATAATGGTTAATTTTCTTTTCCTTTCAACTGCTTTGTTCGCTGCTTTTAATTTTTAAAGGACGTAAGTCCCTTCTATTATTTCCATGGTAGCACTGTAGCAAGTGTTCTGTTCTAAGCTGTCCATATTGCCAGCTTCTGGACTACCTTCAGAAAACTTCCCACTGGTTTCATATAGAAGTCCCAAGCAGTAGAGATGACTAAAATTGTACAAATCTTCTCATCTAAGTCACTCTCCTTCTAGAACAGGACCATGTCTTTGACTCACTCCTAATCAACTTTCATGAATCATGAGGGAGTCCCACATTCAGGAGCTAAGCAATCACAGCTGTAAATGACAGATGTAAATGACAAAAAGCACACTGAAATTCTCTTTGGACTCCAGCGTACAGGAATGACGGAGGTTGAATTCATATTCTTGGGAGGTTTTAAAACACACATTAACTTTAGGACTTGAGTTAAGCCACCCTAATCTTTGTTATGCATGTCTGCGTAGACACTCTTCGAGTTTCCATCACTGCAGAAGGAATGTCATTTAACCCACATTATCATCATTGGATGCTAGGCTGCACATATTGCAGAGATCAGCAATGTATTTTACAGGGTGGGCTTTTATGTTTAAACACTGAGTAACATTTCAGAGAGAGGTATTTTGTAGGGGGAAAAAAAAACCCAGCTCTTAAATATTTTAAATAATAGTTACATTTAAAATAAAAAAAAAACATCAAAAACCTCTTCTTTCTAGACGTATTACCAGCACAAGCTGTACCAGAATTAAGGACACTTTTGATTATGTCACATAACTCTAACCGTGGACGCTCTTGCTCTGGTATATTCCTTAAGAAAAAAGCCTTCGCTAGAAATAAAAATATTAGCCAAAATATTGGACTTGATTTCTAAGACTATGTACTAAAGGCCAAATAATTAGAATAGTAATTAGTGGGCTCAAAGTTAAATCAATACAGCATAACATAGATCAAAGATGACTTGTACCCTAATGTTCTCACAGCAGACTGTACACCTCTGTTTTTGTGGGTTTGTTCTATCCCTTTAGATGGACATTCTACTTATCCCCACAGTATGAGAATGTTTGACAAGTTTGAATGACCTCATAAAACCTTCTATAAGTAAAGAACGAGAAGCTAGAAAAGAAAGGCAAAATTGTTAACTGCAGATGGAAAGAGGGAGGCAGACAAAACAAAAAAAGAAAAAAATAACTAAAAGTCCCCTATTTTCTGTGAAAAGTAAAGGCACAGACAAGAAATAACAACTGCAAAATCCTCACTAGAAAAGTGCAATTTATCCTTCTCAAATATTTTGTGGTACATTCCTTGCTGTTTTCTCATGCCAAACAGCTTAACCATTGAAGGTGTCCGTTTTCTCTTTCTGTACTACAGCCAGAAAGATCACTGTGTCATTTCTGATAAGTTGCTGTTCTCAGAGGTGCCCAACTGAAAGTCCTATATCAACTAATTTGCTATCTCACTTTAATATGGCATGACCTCAACCACTTTCGGTTTCAGCACCTGCCCAGCCCTACAATTCTTTGCCCCTTGAATGGTTATGTTCCTTGGCAACTGGCATTTGTAAGTACCTCAAACTATGCAGAATTTGTACTATTAGATCATACCAAATGAGTCACGCCAGCAGATTAACTAGGGCACCAAAAGCAGAGAGGGGGGAATGAGAGCACAAGAAAAAAGCACACAAGAAAAGAGTATCAGCTTTTTTCAATTCTTAAGCAGCAGTGAAACCAGCAACAGGGCTAACACCTTAGAAATCAAAATTAACACAAATCCTCCTAGGGATAACTCTTGCAAGAAACAAAGACTTCCTTTGGTCCTCAAAGGCCTGGAATATTTAGCTTTGGAAAATCAACTCATTTACAAATGTAACTGCAGGGACAAGCCACTATTCTTTTAATTAACCTTTATATGTATATAACCTTTAGTGGGGATCCATCCTTGTGACACACATCACATTTTATAAGAAAAGAGGCATTGTTGAATTGCTTCAGTGAAAAAAACCCTTGAATGTACTCTGAATAGAATTAGTAGCCAAAAGAGTGAGTATATCAGGAAAGCCTGAGATATTGCCTGGGATTAACCCTTCTGACAGGTTCACTTAAGGTACCAAATGCTCCATGCAAATACTGGCAGATTAGCCAGAGGAGAAAAGCAATCTTTTTTAATGGTTCTTTCTCTTTGGGAAGACAAGGCTTGCAGGGAATTTGGTACTTTCTGGTCTATTGCCTACATTTCAAGGAAGAGTATTAAATACTGAAATGACTTATGGAAGATGAAGTCATTGTGAATGTGAAAGTCTGGTGTGTAGCAGACTTAGAAAGGAACCCATCAGAGCCTTTGAAATCCCAACACACAAGTTGTGAGCTGGCAGTGTATGCCAGCTTTTACCAAATCACAGCAAAATGCAGATCACAAAAAGAGGCCATTAGATCAGATACAGTATGAAGCAGTATGAAAGAGGAAAGCAGCTGACAGCATCAACCCTCTTAAGTGGTATAAGAAATGCCAGTATTCTTATTGACATTAGCAGAAATTTGCAGTGAGTCTATGAAAAATACAAACTAGGAAAAAGGGCTCTGATGACTACTCTGGGATAGTGTTTCCTAACAGGGATTTTCAAAATATAGAGATTGTATTATCCTTTAATCCAAAGGAAGTTATTAAAATGACAGTAAGGAAACAGCATCAAATGCTAGAAAGACTCTGGACTGCATACACGTAGACAGAAATGCCACTGATACACTGAGAAAACTGACAGCAGTGCAGCAACATTGTACTAAACCCCAAAAATGTCCACTACTTCACCAACTGGCATTTCATTAATATGCACATAGAAGCTCTGCAACATTTCTACTGATCATCTTCTTGGCACACCACCACTTTCTTCAGTGCCAAGACTTTAGGTAGATGACCTTAGAGATACAAATCTATGCCCATCAAGTGAAATATATGGTGGGGAGAAAATCCTGTCTGAGGTGTTCAGTTATGGGCTCCTTTGGCCTAACAAGGCTTTTTCACTCTCTTTTTCACTCCACTAACCAACTTGAAAACATCTGGCAAAAACAGAGAACAAAAAAGTGCTAGCTATGAAATATCTTGCTGCCTACAATTGCAACTGCACCCACCAAACTAAGAGCATACAGCCTGCTATGGGCACTTTCCTTCTCAGCTCTAGTACCTGTCTTAGGTTGCAATACAGGATGTGACCAAAAGTATGTATTCTATCACCATCTGTTGAAACCACATGGAGCAGTGATCCTTATCTCCCACAGAGAGATAATGGGCCATCTGTTAAAATCAGGTGGGGGAGTCATCCTTATCTTTTCCACAATCCATCCTTCCTCCAGGAAGATATGTCTGTTAATGAGCCATTGGGTCCCACTGAATGACTAATAAAATTACATCATCCCATTGGGAGATGCTCCAGCCAGGGGGAGGAGGGAAGCCTTTCCTACCTGGATAAAAACTGAGATTCGGAACACCAAAGCAGCCTTTTCCCACTGGATTCCAGAGGAAAACTGGACCTTTCCACATCATCACTGGACTTTCTGAGGAAAACTGCACCCTTCTACAGGACCACTGCTTCAACTGAACCACATCTGTCATCCAGGAGGACTGCAGCCACCATTTAATCGGACTGCAACCAACACCCTGACTGATGGGGTGTCAGGTTATATTCTGACTCTGTCAGTGTTTTGGGTTTGGGATTTTTTTTTTTTTTTGTTAATATTGTATTTCTATTTTAATTTTCCTAGTAAAGAACTGTTATTCCTACTCCCATATCTTTGCTGGAGAGCCCCCTTAATTTCAAAATTATAATAATTCGGAGGGAAGGGGTTTACATTCTCCATTTTAAAAAGAGGCTCCTGTCTTTCTTGGCAGACACCTGTCCTTCAAACCAAGACAGTACTGTCCTAAGGTTTCAGTTTCAGAGTCATGATCCAAATGGAACAGCACCAGGGACCACTCACACACTAAAGGACAAAAAGGTCGACAACTTGCGTTCCCACTGAAAATTCAGCTGCTCTAACCCAGAGAACTGTCTATTCAGAGAAGACTTTAAATTCACTATGACCTCCCAAAGTGCGCATCTAAACTTGCTTTCTTTGCCAAAGAGAAGAACTAGAAGCCCATCTCGAAAGAAATGGCAGTCCTTCCTCCAAAATACAAAATATCCAGGGACCTATCCTCCTCCAGTGTTGAATATATCCCACAAATACGACTACACAGAAGGGGCCAGGACAGAAATATCTTGCTGGACTGTTCCTCTCCACAGTGTGTTTATCATCTGCTCCAAAAACAGTGGCACTATATCTTTTGCTTCCCAAGGAAGGACACACAAAGCCACTTGGCCTTGCCTTGCCTTCAGTGCCATTCCTAGATTCTCCTAGCCTACCTTTGCTTCGTTCTGCCTTGCCTACCACTCTTTACCTTGCCCTCCATACAGGAAAGGCAGCGCAAACCACATGTAGGCAGTTGTAGGCAAGGCACGGGAGCGGTTGTCAAGGGCAGAGCAGTGAGGGGAAAGCAAATGGAGTGGCAGGTGAGCGAAGGCCCAGAAATTCTAGGCAAGGCTGGGGATAAGAAGGTAAGCCCAATGACGGGTAGGCCAGGCTGAAACAGGAAGGGCTAGGGAAGGCCCTGGAGGAAAGCAGTCAAGGGTGGGGCATGGGCATGCAAGGGAATGCAAGGCTAGAGGGGGTTAAAAGGGCAAGGCAAGGAAATGGTTGGGTTGCCAAGGCAAGGCAAGGCAAGGCAAGGCAAGGCAAGGCAAGTGAGTGGTACATTCCAAGATTGCTGGTACATGAAAGCGGCCAGAACAGAATGCTCTGTCCAGCCCCGATCTTGCATGGGACGTCTCTAATCTGCACCTAAAACACTAGGGCTACCTGCTTTCCTTCATACGCAAAAGAACTGTAATTGTGGGCCTGGAGCCCAAGAGTGAAATTTGAATCACCTGTCCAAACTTCAAGACATGAAAAGATTGGTGCCAGACAAAAGTTGCCCAGACAGACTAGTCTGGCAGCATGTGTCCTCTTCTGGGCTTTTGCTCATCTGTTACTGAAACACTCGGGACACATGAGAGCTTTGAGAGTCATAGGAGGAGCAGACAGGGCAGGGCAAGGCTGGGAAATGTCACTAAAAAGGGGTCTTGAATTCCAGAGGGGGAGGGATGAGCAAGGTCATGCAAGGCAAGGGAGGGGTTCAAGGGCAAGGCAAGGCAAGTAGTGGCTTTGCAAAGCAAGGCAATGCAAGGGCTCAAAGGAGAAAAAAAGGCAAGGCTTTGCCTAGACAAATGAGTAAGGAAGTCACATGGGGTATGGGTGAGCAAGTCAATCCAAGACAGTGCAGAAAAACCTGTGTGTGTGTTTTGGAGGGCTGTGTGCCAAGGCGTGTGAGGTATGTGTATATGTGTGTGTGGGTGTGGGGTGTGTTTGGGCCTTGTGTGGGGTGCAGTGCCAGTGGGAGTCACCCCACCACCAAAAATGTGTGGGAGAGAAAGGAATAAGATGAATGTGTCTTTTCAAACAGAACATGTGAATCTGTTAGTAGACAAGGCCAGGAACCTAAAGATAGCGAAGTAACAGAAGAAACTCAGTTCTATAAACTGTTACTAATCAACAGACACTGTTCCTCAGTCAAAGCCCTGTTAAATTTCTGAACCCAGAGCAAGAGATTAGGGACTTAATAAAGAACACTTTATTTTTCTTCTTTTAGAAAGACTTTATTTTTCTTTCTTTTCTATAACAAAACTAGGAGTGCATATTAAAGAAGGGCATAGAGTAGGCGATTCAGGAGCTCTGTATCTTCCGATTGCCTCATCCAGTGAGGAAGAGGGCGATGCAACAAGAACTTAGGATAAAAAGGGGGCTGCATCCACCAGCCATTTGAGAGACCCCATGGGGAATACCCTGTCTTAGGTTGCAATACAGGATGTGACCAAAAGTATGTATTCTATCACCATCTGTTGAAACCACATGGAGCAGTGATCCTTATCTCAGTGGGAGATATCCTCTGCTAATGGGCCATCTGTCAAAAACTGGAGCAATGTTTTCTATCTTTTCCACAACCCATCCTTCCTCCAGGAAGATATGTCTGTTAATGGGCCATTGAGTCCCACTGAATGACTGATAAAATTACATCATCCCATTGGGAGATGCTCCAGCCACGGGGAGGAGGGAAGCCTTTCCTACCTGGATAAAAACTGAGATTTGGAACACCAAAGCAGCTTTTTCCCACTGGATTCCAGAGGAAAACTGGACCTTTCCACATCATCACTGGACTTTCTGAGGAAAACTGCACCCTTCTACAGGACCACTGCTTCAACTGAACCACATCTGTCATCCAGGAGGACTGCAGCCACCATTTAATCGGACTGCAACCAACACCCTGACTGATGAGGTGTCAGGTTATATTCTGACTCTGTCAGTGTTTTGGGTTTGGGATTTTTTTTTTTTTGTTAATACCGTATTTCTATTTTAATTTTCCTAGTAAAGAACTGTTATTCCTACTCCCATATCTTTGCCGGAGAGCCCCCTTAATTTAAAAATTATAATAATTTGGAGGGAGGAGATTTACATTTTCCATTTCAAAGAGAGGCTCCTGTCTTTCTTGGCAGACACCTGTCTTTCAAACCAAGACATGTCCTATGATCTCTTCCTTTATTGGAATAAAGTTATAGCAGTCATCTGTCTACTTTTTGGACATAAATCTCTGGCATCGTGGATTAATTTTTGTAACAGCAGCGACCTGCTGCAGTGTCTCCCGCAGTCCTCAGGGAGGAGTAAAGTGCTTCCTGGCGGCTCGACTCCCCGCACGGGTACGTACTGCTGTGTGACCCTGGGACTGCCTGCAGCACTCCATTGCTTCTCCAGGGCTGCCTGTGGGCTGCGGAGACACTTCCCTACCCGTGTGTGCAGGTCTGGGGCCCCCTCTCGACAGCAGTTGAGGGAGTGCAGAGCAGGCAGCTTCAGGACCATCAGCCTTTTTACGCGGGGCGCTGCCGCCGCGTCCATCTCTCCATTTCGTCTTTCACTCGCTTATCGTGTCATACACCTCTGCTTCTTGTCGCTTGGCGGCCGCCCCCAGCAGTGGCCTGACCTCACAGTGCGGCGGGGCTGGCCAGGCAGTGCACAGCCAGGCGTGCAGCCAGTGGTGACTGCGGTAAGGGGCTGATGGCACTGCTGGTGCCAGTGGTGATAGAGGGGAGCCGAGGCCAGAATTCCCACACTGAAGAAGGGTGTCTGCCTTTGCTGAGGGTGCCCTCCTTGCTGCACATGGCCGATTCCAGCAAACCAGGGGTCCCCACAGTGGCGGGATCCATCGGGCATGGGGAGCATGCTTGGGTAGGTGTCGGCTGCTCCCACTCAGCGCCGCGGTCCCCCGTTTTCCCATCTGTCCTGGGAAGGAGACGTAAAGGACACTAAATCAGGATGTTAGCTATTGGCAAGAGCAGCTTTCACCCCTGGTAGCCTCAGGGAGACAGCACACAACTACATAACAAAAAGTCCACTGTAAAAATATGCAAAAGTCTTCAAACTTCTTACCAGTGCTTGCTTAGATTTTGTTCATAGACCAAATGGTTTTCAGGTAAACTGGTATTGCTGGTACTACTTTTAAATTAGGTTCCACAGCTTAAAAAAGATGGGAGGGGGTGGTCATGTACCCCTGAAGAATGCTGGAAAGAGTAAGACTGCTCAGTCATTTCAAGATGGCCAGAAAACGGGTCTAGCAGTGGAGTGGACACTCTGTGAATAGGTATCCTTAAGTAATGTGATGACTGGTACTTCCAATGGAGCAGGATTTTTCCCAGATCCAAGGTGCCACCACTTAGAAGCCTGGCTGCCTTTGGAGTGCCAAATGACTCCTCACAACTGAGTTCAGGAAACTGGGGAGGTGGGTTTCGTTTTACAGGGAAAACGGCCACCATTCGTATTCAGGGGCCTGTAGCTGGGAGTGGGCTTCCGCCTTCTAAAATTCCAAGCGGCACAGGATTTCTCCCAGACCAAACATAGAACCCTGGCTGCCTTTGGAGTGCCAAATGCCTCCTTCAAACTGACATTGGGACTTGGGGGGTTTGAGGTTTGTTTCCCATGGAAACTGCTGCCTGTTCATGTCCAGGTCCCTGTTTCAGGGACTGGGTTTCTGCCTGCTAAAATTCCAAACTGACTCTGTACGATACAGTGTGAATTGGTAGCTTGCTTCACCTTTGCCTTTTCCTTCAGTTTTCATCTTTTCTCCTTTTCTTCCTGGAACTGTTTCTGCAACTATTCAATTCTCCATAACAGAGATAATTCAGCTGCTTTCTTCCTATTTCCTCTCTCAGATCTTGTTTCTCTCTTCCATAATTTTCTTTATTCAAATTCTCAAATAATTGTCTTTCCTTACACTCTGCTGAAGGAAGGATGGTCCTAAGATGATCTTTCTGTCATAAGTTTATCAACTTGGATTCTCCATTTTTCTCCTCTCCATCTCAGAAGCCAGTGGTGACTGATACCTCATTTTCTGTGTCAGTCTTTTTTTGGTGAGCCTCCTTAAATGTTTGCAGCTGCCAGCCCCCAGCTCAGTTACTGAGGATGGTGAAAGTTATTTTTAAGAGTCCAATTAACAATATTAGCCTATGGGGCCATAGTAATGATAGGTGTCTCAGGAGTTCCAACTCCCACATCAACATCTTTATCCTGCCTGTGGCAAGGGAGTGCAACTTTCCTTTTCCTCAGGCACTCCATTCCAGGCACTACATTCTCCAGAACATCAGTGGATAATTTATCACTTCCTGAGAAATTTTCGCTGTGAGCCTTTCGCTCACACTGCATTCCATTGGGCACTGGGACCCTGCTGCCCCCTTTTGGGCAGTCCACTTCCTTGCTGCCATTTCAATCTATTGATTGTTGTTCTGATTACTAACGGTTCAGAGAAACCCATCCTTCTGCCATAGCTAATTAGCCCCTAAGATCTCTCTCCCTACATTAAGGGTCTTTTCCCTTGTCTTCCTCTCTGTGGGGTTAAAACTTGCCTCAAGTGATCCTGTAATTCTGCTGCAGTGTTTTAGCACGTCCAGCAAAGCTCTAACCATGGGAGCTACATACTTGGGTAACCAGCGATGTAGGTGATGGCTGTCCTGGAACATCCCTCATTCATCAGTTTCAAACACGATGCCTTCTGTACACTCTCAGTCCCATGATCTCTGGTTGGGGTCTTGATCCTAAGGAAATCACTCCTCTCTAATTGATCCAACCCCTGCCCATTAGGCGGCACTCTCTCTGGTCAGCCACCACTAAATAAACTTCTGAGCCCCAGAAGCTTTGGGTCTCTGCCTCAGACAAATGATTAAATCACCCCCTGCCAGAGGCAATCTCCAAACATATCCAATTTCCGATTCCCATGTAAGTCTGCTATACTTTTCGTGGAGCTTTGCTATCTTGGCTGCTGTGTACTGCACTGTTTTAATAAGAGTTTGCAGACTCTGACTACCATTGAAGGTTTCATCTTTAATTAGGGGTTGTAATGCGATTTCCTCATCATCAGATATAGTGCTGCTTATAGGGTCCTTAGAAAGTGGGCTTTAGTCAAAGCAATTTTTCGTCCTGTCCACAATTTGAGTTGTTAACGTTCTTTGAAGGTTCAGTAATAAAAATATTCCCCACCAAGCTCAGCACCAGCATGTCTGGCGAAAAAAGAGGGCTGAGGGGACCCCAAAACTAGGGGTACCCCAAACCAGGTGGGTGGAGGCTGGGCTGGGATTTTAGGGGGGATATTTGGGGTCCCTGAGGTTTGGGGGGCTCAGAGGGTACCCCAGGGATGGCAGGAATGCACAGGTTGGAGGGGATTTGGGGTCCCAGGGCAGGATTGGGGTTAGGCAGGTCCGTTCTGGGGTCCCTCCCGTGCCCTCAGGCGCAGGAGCAACGCCGGCCGAGCTGCAGCATTCTCTGCTGGTGCAGCACCCCCATGGGCCCCGCTGCTCCTCGCTCAGCTGCGCCCTGAGTGGCAGCAGAGGGAACAGCAGCCTGGGAGCACCCAGAACCCCAGTGAGTCCCGCCTCCCTAAGTGTGGCCCCAAGCCCCGCCCCATAGAGGGGACCCTGTTGAAGCCCCAGCTCCAGAGCTGCGCCCATGAATGGGGGCGCCGCCTCCACAGGCTGCACCGCTATTAATGGAGGGCTTCTAGGCCCCACCCCCACAGGCAGCCCTACCCACGTTCAAACCACCTCTAAGCACTGCCCCTAAATCCCTGAGCCCACTCAGAAAGCAAACCCCCTAAGTGCTGACCCGTGGCGACCCCCCACCACCACTATAAATGGAACCCCTTAGGCCCCAGGACCTTCCTGGCCGCCATCCCAGGTGCCCTCACCCAAAATACTCCCAGAGCCCCCCTTCCTGTGGGTTTTCCTCCCCTCCAGAGTTCCCCCCTCAATCCCAAATCCCCTCCATCCTTCCCAGCAACAGCACCTAGGGGTCACAAACACTTATAAATTTATTGGAGTGCAGCAGAACTGGAGGGTCCCCAATAGGGTGGAGGTCCTGGGTAGATTCCCCTGGGACTGGCATTCTGGTGAGGGGCATAAATGCGGTAGGGGTCCTCAATAATCTGACGGGTGCTGGACTAAGGAAGGGGATGGGTCCCTGAAGGGGTTGTTGGGAATCCTGAGGTGGGGATCCAATAGGGGGGAGTCTGTGGAGTGGGTCCACATGGGGGTCTTGGGGAGGGGGATCCCAAATCAGATTAGGCATGTCAGGAGAGGGCCCCATCTCGAGGGACCCCAAGGGGGTGGGTCTCAGCATGATGGTCCCATAGGAGGTCCCAGTAAGATTAGGGGTGTGAAACTGTCAGGAGAGAGCCTCAGGGTGGGGGTCCTGGTACAGGGGTCGAGTCTCTGTGCAGGTGCTCGGGGGGGTCCCCATTCGGTTCCCCACCCCGCTCAAGTCCCTGCAAGCACCGAGCCAGCTGCAGATTCTTGGGGAACAGGGTGACTTGGTGGGCATACAGCGAGCACAGGTACGCATCTTCCAGCAGCTGCATGGCAAAGGCCTCTACAGCCTGTGTCCCAAAACCTGAGGGAGGGGTCTCCAAGGGCCCCAGCATGCCCCAACNTGCTGCCAGTGGTAATCCATCCCCTGGGTGAAGAGTGGGCAGAGGTCCCGCAACCTGCAGCAGGGAGGGGGGCACATGAGGGCATCGGGGTCACAGTGAGTGGGGGGCCATCGGGACAACATGGAGGAGATATGGGAGCATTGGGGACACCCTGGGCTGGGGCCACCACCCTGGTGACACCCTGGAGACATGGAGACACTACCTTGGGGACATCCCAGAGACCTGGGGACACCCTTGTTGTCACCCTGGACACTTTGGGGACACCCCAGGGACAGGAACACTGCAACAGGATGGGGATACACTGGGGAGTGGGGAATGTGGGAATACCACGATGGGGACACCCTGCAGAGACCCCAGGTGGGAGGCAGGGGGCAAGCACCACTCTGGGAACATCTTGGGAACACCCTTGGGCATGGGAACACAGGGACAGTCTCCTGGGGACACCCCAATGGGTCAGGGGGGACAGTGCCAGCACGGGAGGAGGGGCACAGCGNTGGGAGAAGCAACCCCCCCAAAACACAGCCTCAGGGGCCAGGGTCCCTCCAAACCCAACCACAGGTGATTGAGGGAACCGAATCACCTTGCCCCTGTAAATGTGTGAGGGGGGACCAACACCCAGTGACCCATCCCCATTCCCCAACAGACCCTGGGAATAAGGGAGCCCCCCATTAGCACCTAGAGGTCTCCCAGAGACCCCCCCACCAGCCCATGGAGACCCTCCTAGACTACCTATCAGCTCCCATCAGACCCACCTAACAAACCTCCTAGCCC
>VWZS01010157.1:30187-42505 GCA_013397075.1 Rhabdornis inornatus
TTGTCACCCTGGACACTTTGGGGACACCCCAGGGACAGGAACACTGCAACAGGATGGGGATACACTGGGGAGTGGGGAATGTGGGAATACCACGATGGGGACACCCTGCAGAGACCCCAGGTGGGAGGCAGGGGGCAAGCACCACTCTGGGAACATCTTGGGAACACCCTTGGGCATGGGAACACAGGGACAGTCTCCTGGGGACACCCCAATGGGTCAGGGGGGACAGTGCCAGCACGGGAGGAGGGGCACAGCGAACACCTGATCCATGCAGCTTCTGAAGGTGGCAGAACACAAGCATGTCTGAAAACACAGAAGGACATTGGGGGATATGCAAGAATGTTGAGGGGGGACAGGCCCACCATGTCACAAGGATGGGGAGGACAAGGACACGGNCGGGGAGGACAAGGACATGGGGAGGGCTGGAACAGGGTTGAGGGTGGGGCCCTGGGGGAAGTGGGTGGTCCTGAGGAGTCCCAGAGAGTGATTTGGGATTCTGAGGGTAACTTGGTGAATCTGGAGGGAGTTGGGGGGTCCCAATGGGTGTTTGGGATGGGGTCTAAGGGGAGGTTGGAGGGCTTCAGGTTGGATTTCAGGGGTCCCAGGGTGGATATGGGGGGTTGGATTTGAAGGGGTCCTAGGGATTGTTTGAAGGGTCCTAGTGGATATTTGGGGGAGTCCTGTGGGGAGCTGAAGGGTCCCAGGGTGGATTTGAAGGCTCTGGGGGAGGTTGCAGGGTCCGAGAGAGTTGATATGGGGTGGATTTGGGGATCCCAGGAGAGGGGATCCAGAGTGGTTCAGGAGATCCTAGAGAATGCTGGAGATCCTGGGGTGGATTTAGAGGGGGTCTTGGAAGGATTTGGGGATCCCAAAGTAGATTTTATGGGTATCTGAGATGATCTGTGTGTCCCAGGGGAGTTTGGGAGTCCATGGGGAATGTTAGGGAGGTTCCGTGGGGGAAATCGGGATGTCTGGGGATTTTAGGGTGCAGGAGCGTTCATTTTGGGGGTTCTCACCATGCCGGCAAAAGGCCCAGGGTGCAGCAGCAGGCGAGTGCTGCTCTGGTACCTACAGATCCCCTACAACGACTGCTGACCTGGGTGGTGTCCTGGGGGGGCACTGAATGGGGGTCTGTGGGGACTTGAGAGGATCTATTTGGCCTGGGGGACACAGATGGAGGCTCTGAGGGAACATGGAGATCTACAGGGCCTGGGGGGAAACAGGAGCCTATAGGGGATCGGTGGGGGGCTATTGGGGCCAGGGGGACAGGTGGGAGCTGTGGGGGTTATATGGGATCTATAAGGTCTGGGAGGAACATTACAGGTGTGAGGGATCTACAGGGAGCTACAGTGATGGCCGTTATAGGGGAGCTATAGGGGACAGGGACTATGGGGGGTTATAGGGAACAGGGTATAGGGGGCTATAGGGGAGAGGGAGTGTGGGGTGGCTCTAGGTGATGGAAGCATATAGGGGTATATAGGGCACAGGTTGGTGCAGGGGAGAGCAATGGAGGGGAGGGTCCATAAGGGGAGCTCTATAGTGGGTTCCATAGGAGTGCTCTGGAGGGGGGTCTAAAAGGGGGCTCGATGTGGGAGGCCCATAGGGGGTGTCTATAAGGGGAGTCCCCCACCCCTCATTCACTGTGTGCCTGCCGCCAGGGCAATGGGGGGCTGGGGGGCAGCCGCGCCGTCAAGGAGTAAGCTTTGGGCAGGGCATGCTCCAGCCAAGTCCACTGTGGGGTCAGGACGAGTCCAGGCATCCGGCGGGGCTGGAGGGGACGCGGCGGCTGGGGGGGGGTCGATCAGGGGGGATCCAGGTGTCCGGGGCCCTCCACACCACTCCCGGGTCCCCCCAAGTCCCCCACTCCTGCTCCTCGCCTGTGACGTCATGCCCGTGATCCACTGCCGCGCTGTTCAACCTCCCGCCCTGCCATGCTGCTCATGACGTCACTTTCTCCCGTGTGCCAATCAGGGTGCCCGACTGCTCAGCTCCACCGGACTCCGCAACTCGATGGTGCCACGATGGCCACGTGCTCATTAACATAAATCTGCATGGCCCTGCCCCTGGGACTCCATGCCCCAGTTCTCCCAGGGTTGTCTCCCTTACCGACCTAGTGTGATCCCAGTCACTCGCAGTGTGGTTCCCGTTGTTCCCGGTCATCCACATGGTTCCAGTTACTCCCAGAGTGATCCCAGTATGATTCCAGTCTCCTGCTATATGGTTCTAGTGCTTTCCAGTCACACCCAGTGTGAGTCCAGTATGATCGCAACAACTCCCAGTATGATCCCTGTTACATCCCCAATGGTCCCAGTCAATTCCTGTCCCTACCAGAATGATCCCACTATGATCCCAGTCACTCCCAGTACGATACCAGTTGCCCCAGTGTGGTTTCAGACACTCCCAGCATGAACCCAACATAGTTCCAGTCGTCCCCTGTATGATCCTAGTTGCCCCAGTTGTGGTCCCAGTACCCGCAACATGGTTCCAGCATTTGCTCCCAGTGTGTCTTCAGCTGGTCCCAACATGGTCCCAGTAGCTCTCTGTGCCTCCCGTACCCAGTGGGGGTCAGTCGAGCATTACAACTGTCCATTAAATCCATTGGGAGAAGCAGATTGGGGCGTTAATGAACCCATGGTGACCGAGGCAGGCTGTGGGGTCTCTTGAGGGCATTGCCTCACAGACCTCCCAGTTTACCCCCAGTTTTCCCGGTGGGCCATCACACCCCTTATTTGACCCCATCAGTTGCCGCTCAGTTCTCCCAGTGGGCCATCACAGCCCCCCATTTGACACCATCAAACCTCCCAGTTCCTAACACTAGACATCCCAGTTGTCCCCCTAGATCTTCCAGTTCCTGCCAGTCCTCCCAGTGGGCCTTCACACACCCACTTCACAGAATCACTGAGGTTGAAAAATCCCTCCAAGACTCAGTCCAACCTCTGACCAACTTCCATGTTATGACTCTACCATCACACTAAGTGCCATATCTAGTTGTTCCTTGAACACCTCCAGGGATGGGGTCTCCAAACCTCCCTGGGCAGCCCCTTCCAATGCCTGACAACCTTTTCCTTGAAGAAATTCCTCCTGATGTCCAAACTGAACCTCCCCTGGCACAGCTTCATGCCATTTCCTCTTTGTCCTGTCCCCGTGCCCTGGGAACAGAGCCTGACCCTTCTGGCTGCTCCCTTCTGTCAGGGAATTGTGCAGAGCCAGAAGGTCCCCCCTGAGCCTCCTTCTCTCCAGGCTGAACCCTCGCAGCTTCCTCAGCTGCTCCTGGTGCTCCAGCCCCTTCCCCAGCTCTGTTCCCTTTCCTGGACATGCTCCAGCCCCTCAATGTCTCTCTTGCAGTGAGGGGTCAGAACTGGGCACAGGACTCAAGGTGGGGCCTCCAATCACTGCCCTGGTCCTGGTGGCCACACTATCGCTGATCCAGGCCTTCTTGTCTACCTGGGCACACACGGGCTCAAATCCAGCTGGCTGACAACCAGCAGCCCCAAATTCCTTCCTGTGGAGCAGATCTCAAGCCATTCCTTTCCCAGACTGGAGCATTCCATGAGTTTGTTGTGACCCAGCAGTTGGCTTTTTTGAGCCTCACACCATTGTCCTTGGCTCATTGATCCATCCTGATCCCTCTGCAGAGCTTCCTGCCCTTCAGCAGATCCACACTTCCTCCCAAGTAGGTGTGATCTGTGAACCTCCTGAGGGTGCCCTCAATCCCCTTGTCCAAGCCACAGATAAAGATGTTGAACCAGACCGACCCCAACACTGAGCCCTGGGGAACCTGTTGGGATGAATGAATCAGGAAAACCTTATAAATACGAGTGCCTAGCAAAAGACTTTGAGAATATGGAAAATATAAGCGAGATAGAAATGATAGCAATTTTTGACTGTGGGGCTGAAAGCAACTGAATGCCTGAAGGCTCCTTTGTTTAGATAATGTTAGATGCTGCGAATACCAAAGAAGCAAGCAGACATCCTCTCCAGGCATGGCAGGAAGGGTCCAAAATACAATTTAGAGATAAGAAAAGCAGTAAAACATGGTAATATAGTGATTCCTATAGGTTGCATGCAAATGTTAGAGAATTTGTGTCTTGTATTAGATTGGTTAGTGGAAATTAGAATATTCAACATAGAAGAAGATTTATTGTACTGTAAATGGGAAAATCGCTCTCTTACTCTCTTACTCTCTTACGTTCTTACTCTGTTACTTTCTCACACCGCTCTATTACACCACTTTCTCACGTCTCTTACTTCCCTTATTCCCCCACTCTTACTCTTGCTCTCTCCTTCGCTCTCTCCGTCCTGCTCTGAGCTGCGGCTGCAGTTCCTAGCAGGGCCTCATATATACCTATGCCCTATGAAATAAACTGCAAACTTCAAGACCAGAATACAGAGAGTGCCTGAGTTTGTCCCAGCCGTCCTACTCGCAGCGATTCCCACAGGAACCCTCACAGTGCCCAGCCCCAGCTGGCTATAGCCCCATTCCCACCCCTCTTTGGCCTGGTCACCAGCCAGGTCTCTCCCAGCAAGAGGCACCTGTCCCAGCTGGGAGCTGCAGGTGCTCCAGGAGAGGCAGGGAGATGGAAGCAGCGCCAAAGGCTTTGCTGAGCTTCAGGCAGACACACCCACACATGTCCAACACCCACTGGGGCCACCTGGGCACGGCAGGAGATCATGTGAGTCAGGCAGGACCTGCCTTTCCCAAACTCTGGCTGTTCCCAATGCCCTAGTTTTCTTGTCTATACTATGGGTTCCCCCCAGGGAATCTGTTCTAGGGCTGTCCTAGCACCAAGGCCTGAAGTTTGCTGGATCCTTCTGGCCGTGGTCTCTGTGGCTCCCAATCACCTCCAGTATGGTTCGAGTCCTTCTCTGTATGATCCTAGTATCATCCCAGCATGGTGCCAGTTGCTCCCATTCACTCCCAGTATGATTCCCCTTACTCCCTGTCACTCTCCAGCATGGTTCCAGTTGTTCCCTGCATGATCCTAGTTACCCCAGTTGTGATCCCAGTATCCCCACCATGGTTCCAGTATCTTCCAGTTGCTCCCAGTAGCTCCCACTGCCTCCTTGTGGCCAGTCAAGATCAGCTGAGGGTTGCAGTTGTCCCTAAAATCCATCTGAGGGAAAAGGACACACAGGTGATGTGGGGGGAAATGCAGGGACATGGAGACACTATCCTGCTGTCACCAAAATAGCAGGAAAGAAAATACCTCTCTAGCAACAATTTTAGTGTTAGAGAATTAAGGCATTATTTTATTGTGGCCAGGATGTTGTTCTGGCCAGAATGTGCAACAGAAATAATTTCATCCACATATTGCCTGGCTTGTGCAGAGAAACCATTCCACACATGACTCTTTACTAGATTTTTCACATACTTACACAGTCAAAACCCAGAAAAATTAATTTGTTCAATGTTCATTGGCCATAAGTTACACAGTTCTTTGTATCTGCTTTCCTATTGGTTATTGATCTCTTTGCCTTTGAAGCTGATTAGGTGCTCATTCTTCATTCTTTTATTGATCTTTTCCCAGATCAGGTGTCTCTGACGCACCAGGAAGGATGTTTGGGCATTGATGGTCACTTATTTCTTGTACATCCTCTGGCAGCTCCCAGTCCATTGAGATGCCAAGCTCATCAAGCCTTGCCTAGGGAACAGTCTCTTGAAAATAAACTTCCACTCCCTTCCCCCGGGTGAAGATGAACAAAACCCCTGACTAAAGGTAGTTAAAAATGTTAGAAGTTGCATAATTTCCAACACCGCCCCTCCCCATGGACACAGTACCCTCATTGTTACTCTGTGTCCCCATGTTCCCCTATCTCCCTCATGTACACGTGTGTCCCCAGGGTCCTTCAAGCGTCCCTCATATCCCACCTGTCCCCCCACGTATCCCACAATGTCCTCATGTCTCCCATGTGTCCCCAATGTCCCCTGTGTGTCCATGTTTCCACTCTATCCTCCATCCCCCTATGTCTGTGCCCTGTTTCAGGAAGTGCCTGGACTCTTCCTGGCAAGCTGGGACATCCTTCTAGTGGCCCTGTGTTCCTCTGGGAGACAAAAAATAGAGGGTGAGAAGACCCTGAATACAGGAGGGGACCCCAACAGTGTGGTAAACAGGACGAGGCAAGAGCATCCTTCCTCTGCTTCATTTTTGGGACCCTGCTGATGGGACAGGGAACAATATACCCCTTCATGGAATGAGTCCCCACCCAGGGATCTTGGCCCCTCTGCATGGGATTGGAAACCCCCCAGTTAATGGCCTTGAGACTCCCACATGTAACTAATTTACCTTCCTGGAACTGAGACCTTTGCCATGGGATTGGGGGACCCATCAGTGGACTAGACGCTCTCCTCCCCAAAAGATGGAGACACCCTTGAAAGTTGGACATCCCCCTCATGTGACAGGGAACAAGGGCTCCCTCACCAGGGACCTACAGGAGCCCCCTGGAGCTGAGGGTGTCACTAACCATGGTGGCCACCAAGCTCACCTGTGTGGGCAGGGGGCCACAGGAAGTAGTCTCTGGGCTGGGGGTCTAAAGAGGGACCCCAGGGCTGGGAATCTGCTGACAGAGTAATGGAGAAGACATTGGCAATGTGTATGGTGGCAAAATTTTGCTGCCTTGGACTCCAGCTCACACTGAAGTTCCAACATGTCCAGCATGGCAGCATTCAGTGATGGTGTGACTTCATTCAAGCCATGACAGTCCACTGTCAGTGTCCACTTTCCACAGAATTCAGGTAGGGGCCATGTGGGGTTATTGAAGGGTGGGCATGTCTTGCTGAGCACGCCAGCTCTCCAGTTCACATATTATCTCATGGATGGGGTCCTGAAGTCCCAGTGGGTGCCATGTTGCCAATGGGACATTTTTGTGCCGGCCTCAGTACCTGCTGTTCTTCAACCCTCAGCAGCCTCACAGCAGAAGGATCCTCTGAAAGATCAAGCAAGGGATTCAGCTGTCTTAATTTCTTCAGTCTCCACAGCAGCTCCCAAAAAGCCCAGTGATGACCTTTTGGGTCCTTGAAATACCTCTCCTGAGGTGATCTATGCCAAGGATACATGGATCCTCTAGGCCAGCGACAAAGGAGTTTTTCTGCCACTCATGCCCAGTCAGGAGCACTTCAGCTTCCAGTATAGTTCCTGTTGAGATGCCCCTGTCATCCCAGAAACAGAGATGGATTCTGCCCCTGCGTGATGGCATCAGGGTACGTTGTGCACCCATGTCAGCTAAAGCCTTGTGCTCCTGCGGCTCTGCTGTGCCAGGCCATGGATCCACACAGTCCAACAGACCCCACTGTCCTTTTCCCACACCTGGCTGGAGCCAGTGCCCCTCTAGCTCTGATCACGGTACACGTTGCTCGCTTTTTGTAAATACGACCTGGAGGTCCCTTCCAGAGGTTCAGAAGTAACATCAGCCCTTCAATTCTGCCTGAGGACTTGAAACTGGCATTTTTCTTTGAAGAGTTTTCTGTGGTGGTTAATTTTTCCTCTCAACTCACATACCTGTGCTGCCAAGGCAGAGGTGGATTTTCCATCCCACTTTCTCATGTCTTCACCATGGTCAGGCAGGTAAAATCACAGGTTACCTTGTGGTGTGCCCCCTCTCTCTTAAGCAGGGGGCATTTGCTCCGAATAGACTCTAGTCTGTACGGGTGAGGCATGGGGTACTTTTTTAAATTGCTGGTGGCCTCCTTTAAATTGCTGAAGGTCCTTTCCACAGACTAGATGCAGGCCCATAGGGTGAAAAAGAGACTTTATTCATATTGCCAGAGTTTGGTAACCAAATTATCCACTCTTTCCATGACATCACTGCCAATGAGTTGGTATATGGTGATGGCACCTCAGTAGGAACTTCCACCACATGGTTTGTGTACACTGAACCTCATCTAGATCTACATGGGACTGTAGGTCTGGACACAACCCTGTGCCATGTGCCTTGGGATGATCCTGCCTGAGCAGGGAGCTTGGACCAGATGACCCTCTGTTCCCTTCCAATTAAACCAATTTTGTGATTCTGTGAATGCAGGAGCAGTTCACAAGTGATGGCAGAATACAGACAATTGGGGGAAAGAAAATTCTGCCAGTTTCAGGGAGGAACAATAGCACAGGGAGCAGGACAGGGGAATACAGAGAGGAGAGATGGTACAGGGAAGAATGATGGAACAGAGAGCAGGACACAGCAACAAAGAATAAAACAGGAAGAGGAGCATGAGATAATCAGAGAGTAAGGCAGGGAGAAGGTTCCCCACTGGCTTCCATAAAATTACATCACAGAACCAATCTGATTGCCTTCTATGATGGGACAGTCCCTAGATGGATGAGGAGAGTGAAGTGAGTCTGGGCTCCCTGTGCAGCCCTTTGGAAGGACTTGGCAGGAGGGAGAGGTGGGCAGGGAGGAGCCTCATCTGTCTGTCACGTGCCACAGGGCTGGCAGACACAAAAACCAGCTGAGAGTCATGCAACACTCGCAGACTCAAACCTGGAGAAAACTCCATCCATCCCTTCAGGGACACAAATGAGGTTTCACCTCCCAAACCCCATACATTCTGAGGTGAAGAGATTGTGCCAGAGAAGGATATTTTCTTCGTTGATCTCCAGAGACCGTTACAACCCAAACTATTCTTTCAGTACCCAAAACCCAGGCAAGGGCCTCAGCCCCAAACCACATTTTGGGTAGTTTTCCTCAGCTTCTAAGGTTTCCTGATCCTTTTCCTTTGCCATTTCAGAATCCTCACTTGAGGAAAAAATGAGGTATTAGGATGTGCTGGATGTGCCCAGATTCCCTCCCTAAACCCTGCAGCAGCTGCCAGGAGAAAACCTGCCATGTGTGAGTGAAAATATTTTATTTTTCATAAAAAACATAGGAAAAATGCTGCTTTTATCTCTAAACCCTCTAAGTCTTGCCTGCCTCATCCCATATCACTTCAGAACAGGGGATTTATAAACCTCAGAATCCTTGAGAAAAATAACATTCACAGTTTAATTTTATTTTGGTACAATCAAGATACTGGTCTTGTGGGATTTGGTGATGGTCACTGGGAGTAGCCCAGCAAAGGAAAATTACGAGCAAGGGAAAGGTAAAATCTGCACATGCTGAAGTGTTGAGAGCGAAGTACGTGCCTTGCAGACGTGCTGCAATGGAACCTAAATATGTAGCAGCATCATCATAATCTCTGTATTTATAAAAGGTGGAACACTGACCTCTTGCACAAGACAAAATATGGAAAGTAAAACAACATTTTAAAGCAGAAAATCCATGTTCCAGAGAATTCCCTGACACAGGCGTAAATCCACAATTTACTCTTAAATTCACTTTCTGTTTCAAACCAAACCCACCTGATCTCCTGTTTGAGTTCACTTGACACCAGCTAGAGCTTGGGAAATCATTGTTGCTCTGCTGGACTCCTTGGTTCCCTGATGCCTTGCAGTGCCACAAAGGCCCCTTGGTTCCATGAGGTTCACTGGTGTCACCATGGTCTCCTTGGTTCAAGGAGGCATCACAATGTCACAATGGACCCTTGGTTCCATGAGGTTCCTGCATCAGAACTTCCCCTAGGCACAGCAGAGCTCATCTGTTCTGTCCATCAGCTGGGGCCATAACTCAGGGCATCTTCCCCCTCTCAGCAATTGGTGAGATGACCTAAGTCAGATATCTGTCCTGTCCTGAGTTATCTCTTGTGCCAGGGAGGTGGAATTCCCAGCTGACCATGAACATCTTGCCTTGAGAGCAGACTGAAGGGAGATAAGCCTTAAATTTCTGAGTGACATACACTTCACTTTACAAACTATAAAAGCCACACAAAACTTTCACAAAGCAGAAGCCTTCTGCATAGTCCCTGAAATGGGTAGGGCTTCTTTGCCAAGTCTAGATGCATCTTCATGGTTATTTTTCTGGAAGCTGAGTGAAAGGGCTCCATGTGTATTCCCTCATAAATTCCGTGGTAAGTTACATTGACTGCCGATCTATGCTATTTCTCTGCTAGCTGTAATATAGGTAACTTTACTGTGCACTGTGTTTGTATCTACCTGTACTTCTTTTGTTTATCCTGTGCAGTAAGTAGTCCATTTAAAGTCTCTTGTCTGCTTATCCTGAGTCCATTCAGTAAATAATTAATTTTATAATAGAACTAATCAACCATTCTAAAGAACTTGTGAGCAAGAGCAATTTGGGGTGCAGGTCACATGAAACAGAGCTACTGCCAGAAACTTGAGCATAAGGCAGGACTTGTCTAAGCTTTCACTCCATTTGTAAAATATTTCATTTAAAAACAAAAAGAGAGAAGATCTTTTTTCTCCCATTTATTCTTTTCCTGTTTATACACTAATATTAGCAATCTCCTGTTGATATTGTTCCCAAGCCCCCCCAAATGCAGTCTGAATAGATACGAAAATCAAGATCCTTTATGGCTGATAATCAATCACACTTTATCCCTACCCTACCATTTCCGCCATCCAACCCCTGGCACTCAGAGCAGCCTTGTGCAAATCTGAGCTTCCTCCACTCCAGGCTGTGCCTGAAGCTTTCAGCTCCTTGGGACCAGCTCCCACCTGCTTTCCTTGGAGAAGGAGCTGCCTGAGACACAGAGGGATATTAATTTATTGTCAGCAAACAAAACCAAGGGAAGGCACATCTCCATAAAAAACTGAAAAGTCAATCCTCTGCTGGATGTTACATCCACTTTCCACAGCAGACAGTCTCAGACCAATGGAAAAAGTGTTCTGTGCTCAGCACAGATCCCAAGATGCCCCAAAACCTCCCTGCCCAATTCTGTCCAGATTTGCTCTTTGCATACACGAGTCACTCACTGAAGTCACAAGCTCCCTCCATGCCCAGAGGGAGAAAAAGAGAGAAAGTGGCTGAAGAGGCTATAGCTGCACTAATGCCAATATTCTGGGCTCACAGGAACTTGGTCCAACACCCTCTGCAGCATCTGTTCCCTGGGTAGAAATCCGGCTGGATGGCCAGGCCCAAGGAGTGCTGGGCAATGGAGTCACATCCAGGGGTGTCCCCAGGGCTCAGGATTGGGGCCAGGGTAGTTAAATCTCCTTCTTGCTGATCTGGACGAGGGCATCGAGGGCACCCTCAGTCAGTTGCCAGGTGAGCCGAAGCTGGGTGGGAGTGTGGCTATGCTGCAGGGCAGGAAGCTCTGCAGAGGGATCTGGACAGGTTGGAGCCATGGGCCCAGGACAATTGGATGAGGTTCACCAAGGCCAAGGGCTGGCTCCTGCCCCGGGCTCACAACCACCCCCAATCCTTGGCCATGCCCTGCCTCTGATCCTGTCCTGTTTCTTTCATCCCTGCATTTCCAGGGACTTTCTGGGACAAGGGAGGTCTGCTGTGGGTATGGAGGGAGGTCCAAGGACCACAATTCATCAGGTTTGTGTCCTTTGGGCTCAGGAACTGGTAAGACTCAGAGGCACACAAAGTTTCTTTTCATGGCCAGTAGACCACAGTGGAACATGGTACAATTTAATAACAATCATGCTCTTCCCTGTGCTATGCACAACATCCCAGCAGCATCTGATGGGTCCACCATTCACAAGCGATTTGCATACTAAAATTGATTTTAGACAAATGTAGCTCTCTGACAGATATAAACACAATTAATTTGTTGTATCAGAATGCTTGTCCTGGAGTGGGGGCAAAACAGCTTGAACTGTGCCCTATTTGCAAAGCTGTCAGCGGTTGATGGAGAAGGGGGTCAGGCCGCTTTTGGTGCTGTGGAAATGCTGAAACCAGCCTGACTCATTTTATCTCCTCCTCTCAAGGCTGATCTCCCCTCATTCCCCTTCCACCCATTGTCTTTTGTTTCCCCTGGGGCCCCCTGGGGAAGAGCCTGGCTCTGTGTTCTCCATCAGCTCCTAGGTGACGCTGCCAGGCTGGGATGAGGAGCCCCTCAGCCTTCCCTGCTCTGGGCTGGACAAGCCCAGCTCCCTCAGCTTCTCCTTACAGCCAGAGGGCTCCAGCACCACCTTGGAGGCCCTTCCCTCACCCTGCTCCAACTGCCAGACATCTTTCCTGCCCTAGGGAACCCAAACCAGGCCACAGTGACCTGGATAATCCACGTCCTTGATGTCCTGGCTGCACAGCCCTGGCCCCTTGTTCCTGCGTGTCGTGGTTCTGATTTGCCAATTTAAATATACTCATTTTCTGTTGTGAGACAGAACCAGGAGCAGAAGCAAGGCAGGCCTAAAACTTAAAAGGGTATAAAAAGAAATTTATTAACTACACAAAGAAGGAAAAAATAAACTAAATTCAGAATAAGATTTTCAGACCACTCCTTCCTTCCCCTTCCCAACCCTCACAACAACAAAACAAACATAC
>VWZS01010161.1:0-18920 GCA_013397075.1 Rhabdornis inornatus
GGGACAGGGGTCAAGGGGTCAAGCGTCTGGGGTCAAGTGTCAAAGGTCAACAGTCGGGGGCCAGGGGTCAGAGGACAGGGATGTGACATCTCAGGCACTGCATGAACCCAATGAGATTAGACACAGGAATTGGTCTAAGGTGAACAATTTGTCAGATTTGCTGCTGTCCTTAAAAGACTACAAGGTATTGAAAGATACAGGTAAAACTGGGAAAATTGCTTACTTGCAGGATTTCCCTTGGTAAAGGGGAAGGCAAAAAAGTGGGACTCTGCTAGTTTAGTGCTATGAGTGAGATGGCCAGTATTCTGGCTGGCTCCCCAAGCCCGTGTCCAGCTGCCCCTGACCTCGTGGGGTGCCCACTCACCCACAGACCCCTGCCAGTGCCACACACAAATAATCATGGTCATGAGTGGGCTTTGCCTCCAAGCAGTGCAGGGGAAATGAGAATCCAAGTGCCTTGGTTATACACCCCAAATAGAGGTGAGATGCACCATCTGCAACTGCAGATGGAGTGCAGATGTCCTGAATAAATGTCACAGCCTCATTTTTTCTCTTTCCAGGGCAATGCAGCAGTGCACTGCGTCTTTTGGCACTCTGGGAAAAAGTAAGTGTTACTTGCCGAGCCAGCTCTGTTCCCAGCATCGCAGAGGATTTGGCTTCTTGACATTGCACCTTTAAATTTGAGTTTGTGCTGCTGCTTTGTGTTGATGTCAACACCTCAGTACTCAGTGTTATCCCCAAGGATATGGGTATGGCATTGTGCAGTGCTGCATCTACATGAATAAGAAGACTTCACCTAAGAAAAACGCAGAAATGCAGTGAAATGTCAGATGAACTGCTACCGTGACTTCAGGGAATACAGTAGCGTCTTTGCTGGGGTCTAATCTTTAAAATGGCTCAGACAGTCACCAGACAGAGAGAGATAACTGTGAATTGGATTAACTCAGAGCATGTGGAAGAGGTTTCCTTTGCAATTACTAGGAGTAGAAATTATTTGTTTCTTTTTAAACAGAAGCTTAGCTTCTGAATATGTGATGTACACCACATAAATAGGGTCATAACATTCAGTCTTACCAGGGATGATCTGGCTGTTTCAGTGCTGCTCTCTGCCTAAACAAATCCTCTGCCCTGTGCATGTTTCTTTTCTTCTGTTTCCACATCCTCCAGCACAATCTAGCCTGGCACTAAGCTTTCTATCTTCTTTCTTGCCTTATGTGTGGGCAGATAAGTAAATGACTTTAAATATTTCTTCATTCCACCAAAAGCTTTCATCCAAATTTTGAGGTTCTCAGGCAACTACAGAAGATGCGTTTCAGTGTGAAATCGCACTTGTATGCTGCTAAATGACCCTGCAATCTGTACCAATTTGAGCTCATCTTCACACACCCTGCGTGCTGCAGAGCTATAAATTGCGGAGGATGACTAACTCTGCTTAAAAATCCTTGTTCTCTATTACACAGATGGACTGGGTGGTTGGAATACATCGGGGTGTGAAATGGAATATACAGAAATGAATTATACAATCTGATTTGCAACCATCTTACCCATTTTGGAGTCCTGCTGGTGAGTAGCCCATGAATCATATCCTAGAAAGTCCCATGGCACTAAACAAGTCATCACTAGTTTTGGAGAAGAGATGGGAGATTTGTATCTATACAAGCTCTTAGATATCTGCAATGTTGCCAAAATCAGCAGTGACAAAAAAAACCCCCAAAACAAAAAAATAATAATTTAATGGTGCAAAGTCCTTTAAATGTCACTTGCTTCAAGGCAATTTTGTTTTACAGATGTCGTTTGTACTTTGCAGTGTAACTTAATTGACCTTAACGTGTCATTTACCGTGTCAGAAGTACTGTGTTAAATTTATTAACTGCCAGTGACAATTAATGACACTAAATCTTTCTGTAATTTTTACCTACTCTCCAGTGGAAAGTGATGTTTAATATAAATATGGGAGATATCATTATCTATCGCCTCTTATTTCTCTGTAATACAGAGAAAACTGCCTCTAAAGGCAAAATGTCAAAAGCTGGGATGACTGCCTGAGAATGGGCTGCAACAAAGGCAAAGAGACAGGAAGGTTCTAAGCAAACCAAGTAGATTGAATTGTCTACTCCCAGTAGGACACAGCTCACAGGATGGGGTGAGGCCCCACCTTTGCCTTGGGGTGCTTCTGCTAGAGGTCAGTGTGACCCTGCTCCAGAGGCAAAAGCCCTCCTGGGAGTAAAATTGTAGCTTTACGGAAAGGAATTGAGATGGTTCAGATTTCAGACACTTGCTCAAGTTTTCATTCAAGCAAGAAAAATTCAGTCTGATTTTCAGATCATACCTCTCACTGTCACTTTGATAATCAGCACAGCTACTGGTCTTCAACAGCATCATCCCTGGGACATCAGAGATGTAGGTTACTACTCTGAGGTTCAAAGTTTGAAGAAATACTAGAGAAGCTGTGCCAGGGAATGACAGAATTCTCTCAATGTTCCTCCTGGCAGCAGCTGTGGAGAAGCAGGGCCTAATCTCCTGTCCAATTTTGTAGTGGTGCTTTCTGGACAGGGAGGATCTATGATGCTCCAAGACATTTAGCAGGTTTTTGCAGTTCCCAAGCATGGCAGCTGCCACTGAAACAAAATAGTTCCTCTTACAAAGTGAGCTCCTGGTGGAATAATTTTGGTAAGAGCCTGGAATCCATGTCCAATTCGTGGTTTCTGAAGAACAGCTTTTCTAGCTTTACAATTTATTGCTGGACACTTTAAATACTGCTGGTTAATTTACCATTAATTAGTTTGGATATTCTGTGGGACTATACAATGAGAAACACATAAATATATTAATGGAAAATCTCCAAAAGTAGCAGTAAGCAGAACAGTAATTTCACAATGTCGAAGTGTGGAAAGGAATTTTTGAAATCTGTCTTGGCAAAAAACTGTGTTTCTTTATCTGGTAACACGGGACTTGGCCCAGACAAAAATAGATGTCACACATGATCATATATTGACTCTGATGAGCTATGTGGGATGTGGTGCTTCTTCCCTCTTTTTGGGAATAACACTCATGACATACCTAACGCTTGAGTCTCATCCTTTTTCTTACACCGATTTTAATATTTTGGCAATAGGCATTTGCAGCAATTATCAGAATGTTTGCTAATATTTGATGCTGTGATATGTAAGAGGGAAGACTGAGAGCTGACAGTATAAATATTGCTTTATTTTCATGTCTGACCATTGTGAAATTAGAGAGATTTGAATACTTATACTTCAATATGAGCACCTGTCTGAACTGTTCAGCAATTTTTACGTTCCTAAATTTCACAAAATCATTGAATGTGTTGGATTGGAAGGGATTACTTAAAGGTCCTCTAGTTCCAACACCCTGCCATTGGCAGGGACACTTTCCACAAGTCCACATTGCTCCAAGCTGCAATGTCCAACCTGGCCTTGAACACTTCTAGGGATGGGGCAGCCACAGCTTCTCTGGGCAACCTGTGCCAGGGCCTTACCATTCTCACAGTAAAATGTCTGTAAAGAGTAAAAATTTCTGTCTTTTCAAAAATTTACACCTGGACATGAGTGAGATATTACGTCAAGGATCTGGAATACTCCTGTGTATAGGCTGTGAATTGGATGATGCTGTAATGCTGATGCTGAACATTGTCCTCCTCACTGATTCCTGGCTGACCTCATTCAACCAGCCAGGCCTCTGCATCACTGTGGCCATACTCCTCCGCTATTTCCTTCTTGCAGCATTCACGTGGATGTGCCTGGAGTCTATTCACTTTTATCTGGCTCTTGTCAAAGTTTTTGATGTTTATGTCCCAAAGTACATCCTAAAATGCTGCATTGCTGACTGGGGTAAGTAGGCTGATTTCCTCTCTGCTTCCGTGCTTGTCAGCTTCTCTAAGATTGGGGCATATTTACAGACGTAAGTGAAGACGCTGAGCTAGCAAAAATGCGATGCACACCCTGCACTACGAGGATGGATCTCTTCCCCCAGGCTGTTCAGCTTAAATTTCTTCTGTCCTGGGAGTTACTAACAGAGGGTGCTTGTTGGTCTCTGCACAGTCATATGCAACTGAAAGAGTGTGTAAGGCACTGCTTTCCTACCATTCTTCTCTTTACTGGATGATTTATCAGGGTACCTCACATGAATGGGTGTGACTGTGGCACTGCCCACAGCCTTCACCCCTATGTAGGGATGCTCAGAGGTGATGTTAACTCCTTCTCTAGGCCTTGTGTCCATTTCTGACACTCTCTTCCTGATTCCCATGCACAGAGTGGATTTGGCTTTGTTTCATTGCTCTCCCAAGGACTTCCCCTAACAAGTATAACAGACTTCTTTGGGAGAAACATACAGAAAAGAACACAAATTCTGGTTCACCTGTTAGACAAAGGTGTTGCCAGAGGTACTGACCTGCAGCAGAATTTGGGCTGTATTATTTGGGTCACCATTAGATGCTGTTTTAAGGGGGGTTTTTTGCTCTTAAATACTGTGCAGCACATTATCATCGCTATCCTCAGATCTGATGTCCCACACAATTGTTCTCAGAGGCCGCCATCCTTCATGGTGCTGTTGGCAGTAGCTGTTCTTTACAGAAAAGCCAGAACTGAAAAAAAATCTGGGAAATGTGTGGAAGGGACGACTGATAAAGCACTGCCTGAGAAACATATATCTCTATGAGCTCTTAAAACAAAATGCTGTGGTCTGCTTATCCTTCAACACTCAGCTTTTGTAATAATCATTTGGTTTTATTTTACCAGATTGGATCCCTTCTGGAGATGTTTGAAGACTCACAAACATTTTGCAAACACAGATATTTTTATGCCTACTTATTTTTAATTTGCATAAATCAGGAGATTAACCTGCTATGCTACACATTTAATTACACTTGTTTCAGAAGGAGCTTTGGGGATAGAGTTTGCTATGAAGATGCACATGTCTGCTGTAATTATGTATCAGAGATTATCTGACATCTTTCCACATTCTCAATTTTTTTCTTTTGAATCAAGCTATTTTTTTTTTCACTTTCCACATTAGGAATACCAGCTATTGTAATTACTCTTGTGCTCATTATAAATAAGGACTTCTATGGCAGTGGGTCACTCACTAAAAGCCGTTATTACAGCAATTTGTAAGTATAATATACTTTAAGCCTTTTGATCGTCACCAGAGTATCTGAAAAATACAAGGAATAACCAGAAATAACTCACTTTTGGCTCCTCTCTCCCCCCCCCATCTTTACCCTCTCCTTTTAGTGGTTCTGGTTCATAGGAACGTTTTGAATGCATGGCTAGTACATGGAGTAATTTTCACATTGGTGAACTGGGCTTGAGGACAGGGAGGGTTTCTACCAGCCAGTCAAACCCATTTTTATTTTCTGTGAATTAATTTCTTTGCATTAACCCTGTCTAATGGGATATTTGTATGTGCTTCTGCATGTTCTGGGTTTCTGGTAAAATCTAAAGGCAGGATAATTGCTCCAGTATTTTGCACTTTTCCTTCTGTTGTTTTTTTTTTAATGTCAATTCACATCACTGTCTCATCATAATTTCAAATAGTTTTATTTTGATCGTCTCAATGTCTTCTCTTTTCCAGTGAGAAAACATTGCATTCTTTCATCCCTTTTTAAAATGCTTTTATAGCAAAGAATGCTTCCATTTTTTCACCTGCTTCTTGTTTAGCACCATCATTTGTTGGTGAAGATTACCTGGAGTATTTTAATTTTCTCCCATCACAGAGGCAACACACACGCTTGACACCTCAGAAGGAAAATTGTTCCCCATCTGTGGGAATGTTTTTAGAGGAAAATGGACATGTAGGGAAGGAGACAGGAAAGGGATATGAATGCTTTTATGAGCCTGAGCTGGGCCTGTAGCTTTGCCCTTGAAGTCACCTTGAAAGAGAGATAAGGACAGCTGTTGCTTAACAAGGAAACAAGGGGCGAGACAAGAAGAGCTGAATGTGATAGGTGAATGCCAAGAAACTCTGAAGCCAATGAAAAATAGAAAAGCCTGCACGTTTGCCTCGTGCATTCTACCAATTATAAGTTGTGTGATCACATGGAGGGGTAGAGAAATTGTATATTAGGGTTAGAGGAGGGCAATAAAGAGGCATTTGCTCGATTCATATTGAAACATGAAGTGTCCAGTTCTTTATCTTCACACCCATCTTTAACAAAAAGATGTAAAGAAAAAAAGAAGTAAAATTCACTAATTTATGTCTAAGGAAAAGCTAACCAGTGATATACTATTATTGAGACCCCTAATTAAGTCATATTCAACTTGGTTTTCCTAAGGCAGTGTGCCTTTGTGTTTATACATTATTAAGTTGTGAAACAATTGTCAGGTTTATCTGAATTTGCCAGAAATATCCATGTCTTAAAGTTACTGAATTTCCATAACATCACTAAAAAAAGGCAAGTGCACGGATTCTGTGAATGTCCTCACTGGGGGAAAACAGTGGGTGCTAGGGAATGCCCCGAACTAGGTGTTGGAGAACCATACAGAGTGCTTATTTTGGGAACCAGGCTTCCTGAGTTTCCCCCTCACAAAACTCCTTGTTGAATACACACCTCCCTTTCTTGCAGTTGCTGGATCCAGAACAACATAGTGTTCTACATCTCCATTGTGGAGATGTTCATCACTGCTCTCCTTCAAATCCACTCTGTGAAAAGAAGGACACAAAAGACATTTAGACTCTGGAAACGGGGTGTTCTCCAAGACCTCAAAAGTGCTTTCAGCCTGATGTTTATTTTGTGCTTAACTTGGGGCTTTGCCTTTTTTGCCTGGGGAGCAGTGAGGATATTTTTTTTAATATCTCTTCAGCATTTTTAATACCTTAAAAGGTAATTTCTGAATGGAGTAGTGCTATAAACACAAGGGTTTAGGGATGTGAAATAAAAATAAATCTGTAATATCATGTCACTCAAGCATGGGGGAAGAGAAGAACTGATACAGCTTTTGTGTTACAGGATTTAGCTGTTTTAAAAGAAAAGCTCCGTTGCAGTGGCGTGACAGTGTTGTTTAGATAATATTGCTGTGATAGGTAGGCTTTTAAAGACACAAATTCATGCCTTGGAAACACAGGTCCCAATAAATGCACCTTGTCGGGAGCTGGCATGATCCTTTTCATCTGGACATAAAAATGGCTGATAGAATCCACATAGACTTCCAGATTATTCTTAAACCAAATATGCAGAAAACTCTTCCTATCACCCTTTCCGATGCACAAAGAAGTCAGTGCAACTCTGGGCCAACATGATTATAAAATCATAGCGTGGCTTGGGTTGGAAGAGACCTTAAAGATCCTGATGCTGGGCCAGGAACACTTTGCCTACACAGAACTCACTGGTATCAGTGGAATGACAAAATATTAGAAAAGGGGCAGCAAGTTAGACAACACACATGAAAACCCATTAATGTATCGTTTCTTCTTTAGGGTTCTTTATCTTTGTGTTTCACTGCCTGATGAAGGATGAAGTAGTGAAGCAGTGCTGAGTACACTTCGGCTGGGGAAGATTTCATCTGAGTAGGTATTCTGGTAAGCACTGAAGGGATTTGTTTGGTTGATTCATAAATCTTCATCTGCTACTGGTGTCACATTTGTTCTGCATTAAGATATAAGGCTCTTCTCAAAAAGCCCTTCTGTATTGCATTGGATAATTGTTCTTTAATAGGTCGTTATCCTGTTGCATTAACTGCTTATGTGATATGATGACAGGGTGACAGCATGCAGCAAAAACTGCAGATTTCCAAAACCAATTTCAGTTCAGTCCCTTATTTCTGTTCTCACATGCCATTCAGTGTTCTCTTACATAAGCCATGTGTTTGGTGGCTTTCCAGTCTTCATAAAGCTGAGATTCTGAAATTTATGCAGAATACTGGGCATACTAGATGCTTTTTTTTTTATGTGCAGGAGCTGGATTAGCTCAGCCTGGGAAGGAGAAGGGTGGTGTCTTGCTGTCTTTGGGTATCTGAGGGGCAGTTACAGAAAAGAGATGGATTTTCAGAGATGCACAGCAAGAAGACAAGAGGCAATGGACACAAGCCACAAATGATGGAAATTCACGTTATTTATAGAGAAACACATTTTTTTTGTTAGTTGGGTGGCAGTGGCACAGAGAGATGGTGGGGGGAGTCCCTCTCTTTGGAGAGTCAAAATTCAGTCGGACAGATGCCAGACTAACTTGATCCAACTCTGGTCAGGAGGTCCCTTCCAATCTAAATTATTCTAAGATTCTTCTATTTGCCAGCTCAGCAAGAAATAGCATGTGCCATGGCTTATTCTGGGCTGCTCCAGTGATGTTGACTTTTTACAGAAATGTGGTAGAATTGAATAGCTCTCTGTGTCTGTCAAAATGAAATGATGTTATGAATGAGTATAACAAAGGAGAAGCTTAACCAGAGTAAAAATCCTGTATTAATACCTGTGTCTTGTGCTCAGCATCCTGTGCACCCTGTGCTGCTGAGGAAGAGGCAGCTTTCCATTTGCAGAGGGGGAATTCAGCACAAGTGCTCTCAGTAGCAAGCAGAGTGTTCTCCCTTCAGCAGGAGCCAGCTCAGTGTTGTATGATACGATAAGGATGAGGCTGCAATTCCTACCCTTTGTGTGACCCCTGCCTCCTTCTTTGTGATCTTATCAAATTAGCATTACTAGACTGGGCCCTCAAGGGGAAATAGAAGACTGAATTGCTGGTATCCAGCAGTGCTCACCTGCATGAGCAGGATGGAGCTAATGTAAAAATTAACATCAGGAATCGAGCACTGTGTGGCACAGAGGCCCCCTGGCCTCTGTGGATGGCACAAGGATGATACAGGAAGCAAGCACAGACCATTCCCCTCTTTGCTCTCTGGTAGTTTGAGATGTGGCACGTGTACAGAATTTTATTTCTGCACATTCCACTCTCTGATTTCAGAGTGGAGTGGATTAGGTGCAACTGCTGGATCTACACCAAAGCATTTAAACCACAGATCACCATCCCAGGCTTTGTGGAGTATACATTCTAACAGAACAAGTTCAACTTTCAAAGCAGATTTGCATCCCAGGACTTCTCCAGATACAAATTTTAAGATTGGTAAGGAAAACTGCGTACACTGCATAGACTATAACAGATATATACCATAATGAGTTCCATAGGGTGACAGTCAAATCCTAACTAATGGAAAGAAATAGGAAACCTTTCACTGCTTTGTCTGTGCCAGGTTTCAGTTTGGGGATTAGCAAATGGCAACATTACAGATGGCTTTTGCTAGGGAAAATAAGAAAGCTCTTAAAATCCTGGGATGGCTCTTCTCCAAAAGGACAGGAACTCTCTGCTCAGCTGCTACCTTAGGCACCTAAGGAATATTCTATCCTCTCTCAGCTGACTGACACTCACATGGGACCTATTCCCAGTTAGGGAGCACCGTAGTCTTGAGATAGATGATGGTGCTCTCTAACTGGAATTGCATTCCCAAAAGAGCAAAGATCTTGGGGATTACAGAAAGCTATACAGGACATGCTGTGAGCCTTTTTAAACCAGAAGAATGCCAGCAGAAGTTTTTGCCTTCAAAGATGGAGACATTTTTGCAGAGCCATATTTTGGAAAAGGAAAAGTACCAAATATTCCTGGTTGTTTTTGGAAAAACGCTGATTTCTATTATTTCCTCAAAGACATTAAAACTGCATAGGCAGGTTCTTTATAAATACATTAAACCAAGTTATTATAATGCAAAAATGTTCCCAATTCTTTCCCACAGCTGAAGTCCATTGCAACCCCAGTGCTGTATCTCCAGAAGATGATGAGACCAACCGTTCTTTTTCAGGGAGAATACTATCCATGGATACAGGGTTGCACTGTCACAGAAAGTAGGATTTTTACACTGATACTGAATTTGTTTTCCTCTGCTTATCTAATGATGGCTCCTTTTGAGGCTTGTAGGAACAAACATAGATCTAAAGAATTACCTCTAATGTACAGTTATCACTCTGGACACAATTACAGAGCTAAAACATCCCATGACTCAACTTTAGGCTTCATTAGGAGTAGCAGTACTGACCACGAAAGGATTTGGTCCCACTGTGTTTCCCAGATTAGTCCTCATGTTAAACAGAGACTGGAAACACTCTTCATCCTGACCCACATTCATAGTTCGTCCTGCTTTATTTTCCCTTTCCACTGTCCTGATAGCCCTCTGTTTCCATCTTCATCTGATACTCATCTCAGAATCTAATACCCATATTGCTGAGTTACAAGTGCTATTTTTGAGACTGTTGGCTGACTGTCTCAGGCATGGATATCTAGGATCCTCAATCAGTATCTTTCCTTACTTTTCTGAAATGGACTTTGACCAACTTATACACAAAGAAATTAGACTCAGATTTCCAAAATGTTCCTCTCAGTTGTATGTTTTTATTTTCAGACATGCTGTCACTGGTGACTTGAACTTAGATTCCTAAAGAGACATAGATGCATGTCTAAATGTTTGAAAATGCTGCCCAGTACCTTCAAATGGAATGTGGAAACAATAAAAACTGAAATTCCCACCTTCAAGGAGTATCCATATGTATAATATAGGTTTCAGATTATCTCTTCTGAAAAAAACTCCAAAACTAAACCCAAACAGAACCATAGCAGATAAAACCCTACTATCATTGGAGCTGGATATAAGGAAGTTTTCCCTTTAGTGTTTCTTTACTGTGAATACAGCAGGATGTAAACTCCATTTCATGACAACACAAGAGAGACTTAACTTACTTTCAGCAAATGTGTTCAACTCGATAACTTGCCTAGTTTCTATTTTGAATGCCCTTTTCTGTCATTCAAGTAAAGATTTTTAAATTATTGTTAATATAGTGGAATGCTAACCTGTACCCATGACAGAGGAGTAAAATAATATAATGAAGGGATGTCTTAGAACTGGTATGTACAATGCAAAATACAGAAGGTTCTTTCAGTCAGTGAATAACTCCCACATAGCAATTACTGGAAAAAGATGAATATTTTAATGTATGGTACCTACAGCCAGCCTACTTGAAATCAGACAGATCACCTTCAGTTCCTTGGCTTTATGGGAGAAATCTTGGCATTAAAAACATGCAAACAAGTTCCACCTTGTACCCACGTGTTTCTAACTTGAAATTGTTTTCAAGGCAAATGAAATTTAATAAAAAAAGGTAGTTCATTATGTTGGGCACAAACTATTGTACTTTTTATTTTCTTTACTCTTTGTTCCACAATCTGCTGCTGATTACAAGTTTTCCCTGCTTTCCAATGTAAAGCACAACACACTGTGCTGTGGTGCTAAAGCTATGCCTAAGCCCCCTGCACCCCTAACCTGGCTGCTGCACACCCCAAGGGGATCCTGAGAGACTAGGAAGGAGGCTGTGTAATTCCTTGGGGGAACTGGAGTTTTAGTCCTCCCCCAAGCCCCTTTGAGACCAGCTTGTCTCCGCTACTTCAGTAAGACCAGGTGGGTGGACAGTCTGATGTGTCTCTATCACCCTGCTTTGACCCACACTTTCTGCTTCGTGCAGTAATTCTTTCTACTTCATCCACTTCTAATTCACTTTCTAATTAATCCACTTCAGAGGACAGAAAATAGTAGGCTTATATTTCAAATAGACGTTAGGTACCAATTTCTATTTTTAAGGAATAAGAGGTGAAGAGAGCACATGGAATTGCCATCACTGCAGGTCTTAGAAAACACTCAGGGTGATGAGACAAAATACCTGCCAGAATTGGTATAGATTGATTTTGCCTTAGGGCAAGTCCTCTCAAATGTATTTTTGATGACTCTAATTTAAAATAAAAAGACAGCAGAAGAGGACAAAACATGGAAGAAACATAAGACTGGCCTTGTCTCCTGCATACTGTAATTTTTTTTTACATTCCTGAAAAAAGCTGAAATGTACCTTGATTTTCCAAAGTTTTTGCTACATGCCCTCGTAAAGGATTAGAAGCAACAAAGATTCAGATAAAAGCTGGGCAAGCAGCAAGAAAAGTGCTGGAATATGGAAGACTTCTCAGGGTGCTGAGAAAAGTCTGGAAATGCCATTTCTTGTGCAGATCCATCAGCACATGGTACACTTTGGAAGTGTACCAGTGTGAAGAAGGGCAAGCTGCACAGAGTGGAGGTCTCCATTATTCCTACTGATTTTTTTTTCTTTCTTTCTTTCTTTCTTTTTTTTCTGAAAAAAGATCAGCAAAATCTGGAAGTCAATTTTTAAAAACCTGTCAAGTTGCTCACAAAAAATGCAAAGCACTATTTATTCTGGGAAGGCGGTTAGCTCACTTCCACTCTCCATCACACGCCTAATGGCTTTTCCAGCTGAACAGCATATCATTTATGTTTCAAGTGTGGCATTGTGTAGGTTGTCAGCTGGAATGAAGATGTGTAATTTTCTCCGGGCTGAAATAATATCTTCTGCACTGGCACCGGTGCATTTGCTCTTCTCCAGCATATCTGAGCTGACATTCTGTCACAGAATTGTGCATTGATGGTTTTCACAGGGAGAGGACACACACAAAAACAAATCTAATAAAATTTTCTAAGCACTTGTGTTTCACATCTTGATAATTTTAAATGATGGGAGCAGATTCTGCAGCTCTGGCTGCAGCGTGAGCAGTGTGTGACCAATACAAGTGCATCCTCCTCCTCCCCATTTGGATTCTATCAATTGACTTCTGCCCATGGCAGGAGGCTGGAACGAGATGATCTTAAGGTCCCTTTCAACCCAAACCACTCCATGATTCTATGACTCAATGTAAAAGCTGCTTTGATTTCTAATTTACTTTCAATTTACTTCCAGATTGTTTATTTTTAGTGACACATACACCAGGAAATATGTGCTCTATTTTAAAGCAATAAAAAGATTTCAGAAGGTATATTTATCTATGAAGACAATTATTTGAAGTCAGATCTCAGCGGGTTGTTAACAATAGGTTAGATGACACAAAAGAAATAAAAAATGACAGTAAAATCACAGCAGCAGTTGTGATAAATAGAACCAAACCCTCCCCACTCCTGCCTTACTATTTAGACTGGCACAAAACTCCACCACTCTTCATCCTAGCTAAGTCAGGGGATGCAGATCCAAGGTGTAGGCAGCTCACTCATGGGTTCCTGGAGACTTTTTAAGTCTCTTCATGGACAAGTAGCTAAAGCTGTCTTCTAGTTCAGCATATGTACAGTGGTTTGGTAACCAAGGGATAGATAAATATTACATAGGATGGCAGCTAAAGGTCAGTACATCTTGTTTAAGCTTTTCTCCTGCCTGTGTGAATCTGCAGTAGTGGTTAGCAGTACACCCAAGATGTATAATCCTTTCTAAATTTAGCAGACATTTTTTATTGGGACAACAAAAGAAATGTCATTATGGGAAATGATTTGAGATTAAAAATCAAAATACTGGGAAGATAATTGCCTGTTGCATAAGATGATTGTTGAGCCTTAATGCACAATTCTCTGTGCTTTTAGGTATTTAGCATGTAATGGCACTTTAATGGTTCTAAATTAAACGTATCATGGAGAGTTTCAAGGACGCCCAGAATTATCCTTGGTATATTACTTCATTACCTGATTGCTCCTGTAATTAGACAAATGCAAAGACAGTGTTTATTTTTCTCTCTTTTCTAAGAAATGACACCATTTCACTGGCTATTTCCATACTGAAACTGGCTGAGGAAACTCCTGGAAAAGGGGGCTGGAAGGGATGCAAGAGTGGAAAAACAGGATAAAAGTTATTTGGAACCATAGATTAATGACAGCACTTGAGATCTTGTTGCAGGCAAATTGCATCATGCTAACTCCACTGAAAAGTCTGGATTTGGGCATTGTAACAAGATCAGAAACTCTTTTCTTAAATTTTAACCAAAAAGGATACCCCATCTTGTCGATGCATCACCGAATGCACCTTTGGACAGCTCCTCTGAACTGACCTTCCATCTCACTCTCATAACAGTGAGGGATGGGATGGCATTATTTTTGCTCCGAAACATGCTGATAAGTCTTGTGGTATTTGAAAGTTTAATTGGGCAGCTCATCTTAGTTTCAAAAAACAGGGACCCCATTCCAATTAAACACTGCTGCAAGATTTGATGCCCTGAGTCTCAGAGGGCACAGCTCCCTCTGCCCTTGGTGTAAAATGAACTCCACACAGATAAACCCAGAAATAAACCAATGTATTTTTCTCCTAAATAGGTAGCCTTTGACAATAAATGGTTGCGCTCCGTTATGAATGTGACACAGATGAGGAAATTGTCACTGAAGTGTACTAAAAATAATTTTCTATTTTCATAGCTTGGTAGTTGTTTTGTCTCCAGCAGCTCAGGAGACTAGGCATTGGTAAAAAAATCAAAATACAGGATAGAGATGTTCCCACTTAGTGGCAAAAAACATCAGATTGACAGACACTGAAATCAAGCTCTTGCCATCACAAGTGAAGAAATCCAGCGTGGGCAGTGCCCTCTGCAACATTCCTCCCTTTTGCCTGAGACTCATCGCTCTGAAATAGATGCCTGGCAAGATGAGGAGGTGATGGGAGGATGCCTCTGTTTTGGGAGGCACTCCATGTGTTGCATGGAAATTAGTATTCCCTTTCTCCCAGAAGGACAGAGCAGAATGGAACACAGCCCTAAATGTGTTGGTAATCTGCTCTGAATATGGACTGCTCCCTCCAACATGGATGCTCACTCCAGCATGCATTCAGGCTTTTCCACTGAATACTTGCCTGCCTGAAAACTAGAAAATGGATTGGGAACAGTCACACAGCCATGAAATGGCTTTTTGTCCCCTCATCTTCCCGTTATGTGTCATGCCATTGGCAATTTCAGTTTAAAGAGAAGACTCTAAAGCTGTAACACATTCTGACTGATGTAAGTCAGAAACAAGGCAATTACACACACCCATCCGTAAGGAGGTTGTCTCTAGAGCAGGGACTCCTCTTCCCAAAACGAAGGTAGCAAAGCCAGTTCAGAGAATACTAGGAAGAAAAATACATTTCAGAATTCCTAGTTACAAAGTCTGGGTTATAAACTGGAGTTGTTAAAGGACTCTGGGTCAGGACTTTTTGATGAAGGAGCAAAAAGCTTTCCATCATGTCAGAAAAACATTACCTAAAAGGAAGGCTACTGGGATTTGCTGAAAGGGACAGCTTTACACTAATCTGGTCAGACTGCTACACTTGAATCAATTTTCTCTGTCCTGGGAGTAGAAGGAGGATTGTGCCCGTGGTGCCCCAGCAGGAAGTCCTACTTTGCACCGCGTGGACAGCAACCAGGCTCATTTGTAGGAGTGACTCTAACCTAAGAAAAGCCTTTTCTAAGAGAAGATGCCACAACAGAGTCTACCTAATTCAGAACCAGGATAGACAAGCTGTTCAGAATCTCTCTACTGTTAACGCCCGACAAACGTAGATGTCAGTTCACTCGGTGGAGAGACAAGGATACATCAGCCAGCAATAAACAGATGGTGAAACTGCTAGGAGAGACAATCGAAGGGTCTAAAATGAGCTTGAGACATAAAAGAATTAAGACTACTAAACAGTTCTACTCAAAAATTGTACACGTAACGACTGAATAAAGAGAGTTAAAATTATCCTAAAACCACCAGGCTGGCTAATATAGCTGCAGTTCAGTGTGTGTCAGTTTTGTGCTCCTAGCACTTTAGCTACAGAGCGTTCTGACATATTGGTATAAATAACGATCAATGCAGTGTGACCAGTGTACCTTGAGATACCAAAAAGAAACAACACAAAATAATTACTGTTTTGGGAAAAAAAATTCTTTAATGAGCGAGCTAAGATTTTGGCTGTTTTCTTCATATTTTGGCTTGGTGCAGAACAAATGGTTCTGAAAGATTTTTCTGAGTGGGTGACACTACGCAGCACATGGCAATGGTTTAAGTCAGTAGTCACACTGCATTGAAACAGAAAATTTACATTAGAAAAACAGCTAAGTGATATACTCTTGAGTATTTTCCTCATATTTTTTTGCAGCACAGAGTTCAAAAGGAGCATTTATTTTCTGTGAAGCTGGAGCCTGAAAAAATAGCCAGAATTACTTAAATTGCTTTTCACACCAGAAGGTAAAGGTCTAAAATAATACCTTAGAGTACTTTACAATTTGGAAAAACAATGCCATTCTCTTCCTGTTCAGCTGGATTTGAACAACAGAAAGCTATCAGAAATAGCTAAAATTCTGCTATCATAAACAAATTGCAGATGTGGTTTGCTGCCTGTCCTTCTGATTTTTGTTGGGTCTGGACAATGTTATTTTGTGTGCTTTTTGAAAATAGTGGTTTTCACCTCCTTTAGATCCACTAAGACAGTATCTTGTGCTCCATAAAGAGAGAAGCTGGGCAACTACCTAAAACCTCCAGTAATATAAAGACTGAGAAAGAATTGTGAGACATGATGAAACTTCCTTCTGCCACATTCCCCCAGGGAGGCAGAAAGGATGGGAAAAAAGCAGTCTCTCAGTGGACAGAGAAAACCAAGTAGAATTTCATGCTGCTCTGAGCAGGGTTAGACATATGTACTGTGCCCCATTAGAAAGAGAGAGCAGGGAAAACGAATCTGCGTTTCCAGATAGTGGGGGGTTCTAAAGCATGAAGCATCAGAATGGGCATTCAGGTCTGGATACATGAACTCAGGTCCAGTTTGGGATGAAAATTGCATGAAGTACCAGGAGTAAAAAGAATTTTAAGCTTTTGCCACTTTCTGGAGTTGCTTGCATCTGTGACACATGTTGATGTCCTCAAGAGGCTTTAATATGGATTGGGAGGTCTGTCTGCTTTCCATTCATACCTGAATCATCCCCCAAACCAACTACTGGGAACAACTCACAGCTCAAGAATCCAGTCCTGTGGATTATGAGTTGCACAGAGGGATAACAGTTCAGGTCCTCCATCCCAACATACCAAACGCTCGAGTGACAGAGCTACCGAGCCTCAGAGTTCACATTGCCAGCTCGAATCTCTCAGATGGCTCTGGAAGCTCAGGGACTGTAAGAGTTGGTTGGGATCTCTGCTGCTGGCCGAGCTTTGGTGCATCAACCAACCTCTAGTGCAATTCAAGAAGCAATGAGCTTCTTTCAGCTCAATTCCAATTTCAGCTAAACACCTGATGCATCATTCAGATGCCACCCTTGAATACTCAACACTTGGTGGAGTGCAATTAGTTCCCAATGTTTGGTGACACCCTGAATCTCCCATACAGGAAAGTGAAACATTTCTTGTAGGTATCTGACATTAAGCTGTCACAATCTGTTACACAATCTGAACTCTGTATTAAATATAATGCATGGTACTACACCAGTGTGGGTGGACAACATAATCAGGATCCTCAAAGGTACGTAAATCTGTGAGCAGCCTACATACTGCGCCTGCATGACAGGACATATTCTGGTTGAGGATGACAAGAGCCTCTCTTCTAAAAGCACTTTCAAAAAGCATAATTGGAATTTTTAACCCATGAATCCTCTTTCCATCAATGACTCCTTCTCCCACCATGCCACAGCACAGATCTTCTATTTGATGTACAATCTACCATGTGGTCTTTCACCACCTGATATGTACAGCAAGGTTATATTTGAAAGGATCAGGACTGGGGGAAGAAAAATTAGGCTTTTCATGCATAGTACTTAGAGAAATTTTTTTTTTTGAGTAAATGAAACAAGCTTGATTTTGTATGCCTGCATATGTGCAGCTAAAGGTACTCATCCATAGGGCATCAAGGGTCAAGGGGTCAAAGGTCGGGGTCAGGGTGCAAGGGTCAATGGTCGGGGTCAAAGGTCAAAGATCACAGGTCAAAGATCAGTGGTCAAGTGTCAAAGATCAGGGATCAAGGGCAAAGGTCAGGGGTCAAAGGTCAGAGATCAAGGGTCAAAGGTCAAAGGTCAAGTATGCAATGAGTGTGCAATGAGTGTGCAAATGAGTGTGCAATAACTGTGTGAATGAGTGTGCAAAGGAGTGTGCAACGAGTGTGCAAATGAGTGTGTAATGAATGTGCAGCGAGTGTGCAATGAGCGCGTGAACAGCCCAGCGCCGAGCAATCGATTGGCAGGCATGAGCAATCGAGCACCGAGCGATCGGGCAGGCATAATCAATCAAGCGCCGAGCAATCGATTAGCAGGCGCGATCAGTCGAGCTTCGAGCAATCGACCGGCAGGCACACTCAATCGAGCGCCGAACAATGGGTCAGCAGGCATGAGCAATCGAGCACCGAGCGAACGACCGGGCAGGCATAATCAATCAAGCGCCGAGCAATCGAGCGGCAGGCACGATCAGTCGAGCGCCGAGCAATCGATCGGCAGGCATTAGCAGTCGAGCGCCGAGCGATCGATCGGCAGGCATTAGCAGTCGAGCGCCGAGCAATCGATCACACTCATTGCACACACCTTGCACTCATTGCACACGTCTTACACTTTTCTCGCACACTCCTTGCCTGCTCTTTACACACTTCTTGCACACCCATTGCACCCTCCTTGAACACAACTTGCACAGTCCTTGCACACTTTTTCACACTCCTTGCACACCCCTGACATACATCTTGCAAACTCCTTGCACGCTCTTTTCACACTCCTTGAACAGTCCTTGCACACTCCTTGCAGCACTGCCAGGGCGCCGACTCCCGGGATGGCTGCAGTACCGTGCTCTGCCCACAAGAGGGCGCTTTGGGGACAGGCAAGGAATGGCAAAAAGGAGAGTCCCAGTCCTTCAAAAAATCCTCCTAAATGAATGCCCCCAAAAAACCCGACCAAAACTAAAAAAACCTCCTGCCTCTAACCAAATGAAAACAAACAAAAAAACCTCTTTAGATATAAAGAAATTTATATTTTTTAAGAATATTTAACTTATATTCATATTCATACTCTACACATATTTTATATATTCAATTTCTATTATAATGTACCATATATATAATATTATATAAATATCTTTATA
>VWZS01010161.1:19005-198816 GCA_013397075.1 Rhabdornis inornatus
AAATATTATTTCAAAGATCTGCCTCTAACCAAATAGAAACAAAAACCCCTGCTGCTTTTGTGATTTAAGCATGGTACCTTCTCCACTCCAATGTCACAGCTCAAGAACAATTTGAAGGAAAAATACTCCAGCGACTGATCTTAATTTTCAAGGCATAAGGCTTCAGTCCTTTGATCCCTTTTCCCCATTCCCTACTCCCACTCTTCAGAAACTAGATCTTGGCTTTCTTAATTTTAGGAGGTTTAACTCATGCACCATATTTCTCATACCTTAGTTTACAGAGAAGTTAATCAGGAGTTCATCAAAATAAGATGATTTGAGCACATAATGAGATGATTTGATATCTGACTCTTGACTTATCTAAAGATAAGAAAACCCATACTACTACTCACATGTCTGATTGAGAAAGCATCAGGAAAAGCAGTTTTCCTCTCAGAAGATTTGAATCATCAGTTGTACCATTCAAAGCTAATACATACATGGGTTATTGCAAGATAATAGGCATCTATCCAGCAACTACCTATACACTTGTGCATACTTTAGCTTAAGTTTTGGTTTTGATGTCAGTGGGACTGTTTCAAGGGAAAAAACATAACTGTCACCAGGACTGTGGCCATAAATTTCAGCTTTATACTGCCGTTTGGAAGGTCACTGCATTTCTGTGACAGAAAGGGTAATCAGACCATAGTCTGTCTCTATAGCTTTTTCAGCAAATACTAACTAGATTCTGATATATTTTATCTGCCATTAATGTATACTGAAGAATTTTGTGTTAAATTAGTGTATTCTCTGCTTACCAGGAATACTGAGAAAACTATTTTAGGTTTGCATTTTATTTTCAGTTTAAAAAATTTTGAACAACAGTAACAAAGGTTTGCCACATAATATACAAACCCTAATGTTACAGTTTTGATACAATATGATCTTTACTTGCCAGACATCTCCACGAAAAAACCCACCTCATTTCAGCTAATGTCTTTAAAGGAACTCCGTTTCTCTTTTCCTCCTCCCTCTCTGTTCCACTAGCTGAAAAGCCAATAAAAAAATTCTCCTCCTCCCCAGTTCAGAGCAAGATCTAAGTGCTTTTCTCCTAGGCACGTTTGGAGATCCAGAAGGGTGTGGAAGTAGTTAATGTGCAACAGAAACCTGAATTTCACCAACACCAACCTGTATCTTCCCATTGACCCTGCTGATACGCTATAAGCTAAATATTAAACACTTTTTTGATCAATTGAAGTCCAGCCTGAGGAGAAGAAACAGTTAAAGAAATGTCTCAGTTATGCTTGCAATCAGCTAATCAGACTTTGTGTACATCTGTGGATGGTACAGAACTGAAATCAAGCTCTGATAATGAAACCACGAATGAAAAATGGAGCGAAGACTCCTTTCCAGGATTAGAAATACTGTGCACAATTTATGTTACGTATGCTGCGATCATTTCAGTGGGTCTCCTCGGAAATGCTGTACTCATCAAAGTTTTTTTCAAGATTAAATCAATGCAGACGGTTCCCAACATCTTCATCACCAGCCTGGCATTCGGAGACCTGCTGCTTTTGTTAACGTGTGTGCCTATAGATGCAACACGTTACATTGTGGATACCTGGCTCTTCGGAAGAATTGGGTGCAAGCTGCTGTCTTTTATCCAGTTAACATCAGTTGGAGTATCAGTGTTTACCCTGACTGTTCTCAGTGCTGACAGGTGGGTCGGTGCAACTGATTTGCCAGGAGATGCTGCAGGTCTGAAGTTAGAAATTATTAAAATAGCAGATATTATCATTTTGCACAGTGTTAAACAGCGCATTGTAATAGACTAAAAATCCCAAACTACCAATCTCCCATGTAATTTTAAAATGTGTGTTAGTAAAATTGCAGCACTTCTTTTTAAGGGAGTGAAGTGAGAAAAACTCTTTAACTCCTCTGACCTTTTATTAGTTTGAAGTACAGTACAAGGGTTTTTCTCAGTTGCACAGAAAAGGGAAATGGCTTAAGTTGGGAAAAAGACAGTTTGTTGGTGCTATCTAGTGGTACAGTGAAGTAGTCAAGAAAGATGAAAAATAAAATTTATGTGAGTCAAAATTCTTTAACCTACACACTCAGGGAGGCTTTAAAATCCTAGAACATAAAAGACTGACATGCGATAAAAAGCAAAAACAAACCACAGAACAGACTGAGGGACAAAGGAATAACTCTCATGATTTGATGGCTAATGTAATTTTCACCTTGAAAAGTGCATATATATTTTTTTTTCTCTTGTAGTTCTTCCATCTTTTACAGAAATATTTTAGCCCAGGGGTCATGAAATTAAACTTAGGTTGTTATGACATCTAGGAGGGATCGGTGTTCTGACTGCTGTCAGGAAGTGCTGCATCTGTTTTCTGTGTACTTCTTTCTTGAATGAACAAAACTAAGATGAGATTTCAGTTCAATCAGCAGAAGAATTGAGGAGTAGAAAAACAAAAAATTAAATATAGTATTAAGAGAGAATCATCTTGTCTGCAAATTAGCAAATTGTTCATGTGTCCAGAATTTTACCAGTGGTGCTGTTACTGTACTGCAAAATAATCAGCCAGCACAGGAATAGCCACATAGGGTCAAATCACAGATCCATGTAGACCAATACCAGGCTCCAGCAGTGGTAGTATAAGGAAAAAAAAAAGAAAAATAGGAAGAATAAAAACTTCTATCGAGCCACATTGTTAACCCTACACCTTCAGATGACACTGAACAGATGAGGTTTCTGTCTACTTAATAATTTCAAAGGATTTCTCTTCTGGATACTTGTTCAGCCTCTTCTTGAACTTGCTTAGCAATGACTTTCATTGCCTGTACAAAACAAATCCTTTTATTTCTGCAGTGAACATGGCTTTATTTGACGGTGCTGGCTCTTGTGTCACAAGAGATAGCGATCCCTATTCTTGTCTCCAGGCTATTCATGTCGTAATCCATCCTTAGGTTGTTTGTGTTTCTTTTAGTTAAGGTATGCAGAGCAACACATGGTAATCAAAACTTGCATGAATCAGGGATACATGTAATTGCACAATTGTCTCTTTTGCTCTCCATTATTTTCCTAATACTACCTAACATTTTGCTATTTTGTTGTTGTTTTACTTTGGGTTTTTTTAGGGTTTTTAACTACTGCTGAAGATAAAGCTAATGTTTACACCGAACTATATATTGTAGCTCCAAGGTCTTGGTTCTGTAGGATGTCAATTCAGAATTCACCATGACTAGATGACCTTTAAAGAACCCTTCCAAACCCAACTCTTCTCGGATTCTGTGGTTTAGACACTTGATTCTGTATTTAATTCTTCATAGTAGCTGTTACAGAAATACTCTGCTCTACATTCTCACAGAGTAACCACATTGGAAACTTACATTGCAAGCTCAGATCGGTCATGTGCTTAAATCAGACCGTTGTGTTCCAATACGCTAGAAGAGCTCAAAGTCAATAAAAATTGTATTTATTTGATAAATAGCAAGCCAGCTTCCAGCTATCTATTTAAACTTGCCTAGAGGAGAAAAACCAGATCCTCAGCTTGTGCAAAATGGTACAACTAAGCTGTCTTATCCTCCGGGTCCTTTTTCACTATCTTTCTTTTCATGCCAGCCTTGTGCCCCCCTGGGGGTGTTGCCTCTTTCTGCATTATTAAGACTTCCTGGTCCTTTAGGATCAGGGTATATTGTTTCCTGTGCTTCTTCCCCCTTCATGGAAGTTGGTCTTTTTTCATGTCCCACTTCCACATAGATTATCACACATCTATAGATCAATCCAGATTTTTCTCGTATGCCTGACTCAGTCCATATGCTGCAGAATCACAGGCATGAATCAACAGCAGTGCCCTCTCCTGCTTTATAAATATGAATGAATCCTGGGGCATTATTTTGAGTCAGATCACTGCCCTCAGCAGGGGTCTTAGGAAGACGGAAGAAAGGAGGGGTGAACATGCTTGGTTTCTTGTATTCATAAAATAGTTAACCTGTTTCATACCTTCATCCTTTTGCATACTAATTGCCTCATTTATCTTTCAAGGCAGTGTCATAAAATAAGGAGTGATGATTGCCCTTAGTGATCCCAATCCAAACTTTAGAAGTCATCTTTACATAGGAAGGTTTGAATGGCAGCTCCTGCTTGCCAATCCATTAAAATACATGTTTGAAATTAATTTTTATTTCCATTTTAATTCCAAAGAGCTAGTGTCTGTTTTCATTTCCAAGAGAATTCTAGCACCCTTTGTTTAGCAAGAACAGCAATGGCTTTAGCCTTAACAATTTTTCAGTGTCAGTGCTCACATTCTTTCTGTGTTTATTCTGACAGTGATGTTGGTCATTTTAGGTACAGAGCCATCGTTAAACCCTTGGAACTGCAGACTTCAGATGCGTTCCTGAAGACCTGCTGTAAAGCTGGCTGTGTTTGGATTGTCTCCATGATATTCGCTATCCCAGAGGCTGTTTTTTCAGATTTGTATTCTTTCAGCAATCCCGAGAAAAATGTAACTTTTGAGGCGTGTGCCCCCTATCCTGTATCTGAGAAGATCCTGCAGGAAGCTCACTCCCTGGTTTGCTTCTTAGTGTTCTATATGGTGCCCTTAGCTGTCATTTCTGTCTACTACTTTCTTATCGCCAGAACCTTATACAAAAGTACATCCAACATGCCAGCAGAAGAACACGGTCATGCCCATAAGCAGGTAAGCTCTGATCAAGCATTAAACTCTCCAATTTTCCAAAGTCTACTGTGCTGGTTAAATCCAAATTCTTAAGTAGAAAACTTCACCTGATAATGGAGTAAAAAGCTCCACAAACTCAGCCCATACCAAATTTGAATCCAAACTCAGCTGTGCACTTAGGCATATGCTCATGACTCATCATTTGTGAGTGTCCACGCTTTCCTAAAGAGAGATGGGTCTGTCGTGCTTTATCATGACCCTGTAAACTCAAGAGTTAAAACATTGAATTTTAAACACTGGGACCTCATCCATGTGAGCTGACATATTAATTACTATGTTTTTAAATCCCAGTCTAGATGAGAGAGTCATATGATTTATAATGGAAAGGAAATGTGCTCTGCACTGGGAATACTTTGTTTAAAAATTATGAAATAGATTTATTTTCCTGTTTAGTTCTTCTGGTTTGGGTTTTTTGATTGTTTGTTCCTTTTCTTTTTAATTTTTGGTTTTTTGGTTACTCATGCATTTAGATTTTTACAGGGCTTTGCAAATCAGCACCAAAACCAGAAACATTTTACTAATTGCTATTAATACCAGCTATGCATTACTTTCTCGTAGATTGAATCCCGCAAGAGAGTAGCAAAGACAGTGCTAGTGCTTGTGGCTCTGTTTGCCTTCTGCTGGTTGCCCAACCACATCCTCTACCTGTACCGCTCTTTCACGTACCACACTTCTGTCGATGCTTCCACCTTTCACCTGATAGCAACTATTTTTTCCCGTGCCTTGGCCTTCAGCAATTCCTGCGTCAATCCTTTTGCTCTTTATTGGCTGAGTAAAAGTTTCCGTCACCATTTTAAAAAGCAAGTCTCATGCTGCAAGGCAGCATTCTGTGCAAAGCCTCCCAGTGCTCCTCGGAGCAGCTCTCCTACCAGAGCCCTATCGGTCACAGGCAGCATGCATGGCTCAGAAATCAGTGTTACACTGCTAACAGATTATAGCATCACAAAAGAAGAGGAAAGTGTTTAGTCCATGTGGGATGCATAAGGACAGAAACTGAAACATTGTGATCAAGTCACTGCTACTGGGATCCTGGAAAGAGGTGCCATGGCTTGCCCTGTCAGTGAAAGTGCGCTCATCAGGAGTTCCTCATTTTTCAAAATATAGAATAAGGAAATCAAATTGTGTGGGGGAGGAAGCTGCAACAGCTGAAATTTCCGCATAAGCTCAAAGGGATTACTCATGTTCCAAGGCATGAACACGATTCCTAGCTGGAACTCTGGGACTGGGCAGGAGAGGACTTAGCAGAGCTGGTGCAAGAATTGGCTATAAGGATGGTTTTGTCCTTGGTGACTTGCTCTTTGAGTCATGACTGAGGGCTCCCTCTGACAACTACTTGCATCTACAGCAAACAAGCAAAGCCACTTGGTCATAGTACAATCAACCAGGCACATTTTGGATTCATTTATTTTCTAGTCCTGAATGTAAAAAATGGGTAATCACATGAGAAAGAATGCTAAAATGAAAAAAAGCTAAGGTTTGTAGCGCTTTGAAGTAAAAAAGGAAAAAGCATTATGGGCCAGATCCACAGTAGCTGTTGCTCTGTCAGTGACTTAGAAATTCTGGGTAAGAGCTGACTGTAGTGAGATGGATGTTCCTAAGAAAGTCAAGGGAACAAGTAGGTGATCGTCTCCCTGAGAAAGTTATAATCACCTTTAACCACACTTGTAAAATTCTTTGTGACATATGCGTAAAACATCTTGATAGTGCAGAGTTCTTTATCACTACAGTGATATAATATCAAGAAATTGGGGTTGATCTGTATCAAGAGTTCTATTTGGGATTTACGGTGCACTTCTGAAGTGTTCAAACATCCCCTTACTTTATATCCCAAAGCAGTCTTGAGTGCACAACCTGGATTTCTGTCAGATGGAACTGTGCATACAATCCACTGAACCAGACTAGAGTGAGTTTGAAGTGAAAAATGTACGGTGTGGAGAGTCAGACTGACCCTTTACCAGCACAGATCCACTCCTGCTGTAGTGTACGTGGTTGTATCTAAGTGGTCTACGCATACTCAAGCACACGGGGAGAGCTGGACTTTTCTACTATACTAATTTTTTATTCTTCAAGTTGTATCTCTTTTTAACATTAGGATAGGCTGTCTTAATGCCATATGCCTTCTAATCTCAAATTTGCTGATATTATGACTGGGCTTGCAGAGGCAAATCAGGACAGCCTGTCCATGCTCAGCAGCACTGCTGGCAGGGACTGCCTTTCTATCAGGAAGTACAGGAGACAAGTCTTTCTTCTCCATGTTACAAAATACTTGAATGACACTAATTTTTCTGAATTTTGTGTTCCCTGAACCAAAATTTTGTTCCGTGGAAGCTGTTGATAGAAAACACAATAGATTCTCCATTGCTTAAACTAAGAGACTTCTATTCCAAAAAAGAACTTCTGTGTTAAAATATAAAACAAAAGTTGCAACATATGAATTAAAATAATTCTGTCAGCCACAGAAGCTTCAATTTTAACTAACCCTTGAAGGTATAGCCCCCCTTCAACTGCACAGAGCCCCTTAGCAACATATGGCTGGAAATCCATCCACTCATGCACCATTAACTAAGTTGATTATAAGATGAAAAAATGTATTTACAGACTCTCTCTGTTGCCTGCTCTAATCAGAAATATAAAGCTAAACTATAAATCCCAGAGGCATTGCAATATAACCTCTGTCGTCATCGTGAACCAGTTAATGACAGACCAGTTTAATCCCATGACACCTGGCCTTGTTGTACTACAGTCCTCACGTTACAAGCTGCAAGGCTACAAGCACTAATTCTCAAATGGATTCCTCCTTCTATTGTACCAATTGCATACCAGGATAGGATCACTGAAATAAATGGAAATCCAATAGCACAGAAATACAACTTACGGCACAGCAGACTCCAGAGACCTTATTTTACTCTCTTTGTCTCAATGTAACACATTGCCTGGTAGAGAGTTATGTACAAATATAAGAAACACGTTGCACTGCTATTTTCTTCTTCTCTGTTTCCTTCGTGGAGCTGCAGGGTGAGACTGAAATAGGTAGATAAGCCTATACACTTATGAACCTAACATTTACCTTCCTGGATCTTACTATAGGGAATTCTAAGCAAAAGAAATATCCACCAACAACACCATTGCTTACAGCATTCTTTATTCTAGCTTAGTACTGCCTTTGGGAAACAGATGCTTCTGGACTTCACAATTTGTCTCTGTCAGAGACCGAACTTCCCACCGCAAAATCTTTGGCTACACCTCACAGTAGCCTTTAAAACCCAGTTTCCTAATTCACAATTTTTCTTCCTTTGCATGCAGCTACTTTTTGCTTGTGTAACTGCTCCTCTAACTGGATTGTCTTTCTACTGCTAATATACCCTATTACAAAACTGATGGTTTTGCTATGTTCTGCACATGTTCTGTTTAAAGACCGGCAATATTTCAAGCCACAATTTAGTTATTCTGTGTACTTTATGCTTTGATAATTCTGTACCTTCAAATCTTCATGGCATGGTGTATTGGAGTGATATATGGGTCAACATGTATTTTCATCTAACCAATCTGGTATTATTCATTCCATCTACTCCTCACAATATCATTATCCATAAAAAGTCTCCACATTACCAAAACTGGATTTAGGGGAAAAGGGTTATTTCCTTTGCAGTCTTTTCTTGGTGTTCCAAAACCAGGTTCTGTCATACCTAAGTAATACAGGTGTTATAAAAGAGCATATGGGAATACCATCTATTTACACAAATATTGACTGTTATCTAGCAAATAAAAGGGATTAATAATTAGGGGTTCACTATTTATGTCCATAGCGTAAGAATAGGTAGAAAAAGAAGCACAAAGTACTGAAAGGCAGACTCCCTCAAAGGTTATATTCATATGGAGTCATACTGAGAAAAGAAATACAATTTCTAGGATGTATTTTTTTATAGTTTGCTTCACGAATGAGATGTACATATTTCATGTTCACATTAGCAACAGTTTTAATATCAGTAGTCGGTTAATCCCCACCAAAATCCACAAAAATTAAGAAACATATGTCAAAGCACTGCTAAAGTGTGAGTGACCAGAGTACAAAAGTTAGTTACACAATTATAGCCATCTTAAAGCTTCCGCTCCTGCTCCCATAGAAATTGTTTTGTTTTATTTTACATGGGCTGCCTGTTGACACTCCTGTGTTCCTGTTGAGAATACTACAATTAAAGAATAACCCAAAGATACACACAGCTACAGTACTTACATTTTTCAATCAGCATTACTTAAAAAATGTAATATGGACTTTAATCAGTATCTAGTTGTTGGCTCTGCCACAGATGGTCCCTTCAGTGCAAGGTGAACTGTGAGGTGGAATTTCCATGCATGGGACAGGATATTGAATTTTTAGTACATCTGTATTGGTTCTGTAATTTTTCCTACCATGAAGACTCCTCACCACTCTCAGTAATAGGTGTAACATCTACAGGCTCCAGACCCCTGAAAACCTCCAAGAGGTGTAGCCTGTCTGTACTTAGTCATTAGTTACTGCCTTGATTTAACGTAACAAAGCAGCTCAGGACAAGAGTGTCTACCTAATCAAGGATTAGCCAGCAAATTTCTGGTTCCCCTATTAAAGGGACCAAGACACTTCAGGAAAACCAATGTATCTGTATTTTCAGTGGGTGGTACCTCTAGATGCAACATTCAGGTTGCATCTTTAGAACATTGATCAGCTCTGAGGGGCCAAAATTGGCTCGTATCACACAGACACAGATACAGAATCATCATGCTAATACCTCCTTTTAATCTTTACTTTGAGACATTTTGCCAGGATTTAAAACACCATTTCTTGACAGCTTGGACTGACCTGAGCTGTGGAACGCTTGAACTCTTTGCACCTTCCTCAGAAGATGCAGCTTGCAGCAGGAGCGCTTGAGCAGCCATGATCTAGGTAATTGCAAGGGTGAGATTGAGGGGAAAGTTGTCTCGACCCCAGAAAATGATGCGTTTCCAGCTGAGTTGTCTCCCTGGGCTGTTCACTGTGTCTTTACGACGAAGGAAGGAACAGATGGTAGTGGCACCGTTGGAGGCTGCACCGCAGCAGCTGCTGTCACGCGTTCTGTTATGTGAAGGGAGCGTGAGGGAACTCGAGGCAGTTTGTCCTCATAACTACATCAAAGTGTGCAGAGCAGATTTACTGAGCATTAACCCTGCTACACACAAGCACTCTCTCACTCCCATTGGATTCAGAATACATTTGGATTTCCTGCTCCCCAGGACTATCCCAGTGCCTCGCTGCAGGCAGATCTGCACAGTAGGAAAAGCTATAGAGACCTCAGTGAAATCATTCAGGTAATACATATTTAAAACCCTGCAAAAATAAAGCAAGCAGTTTAAGACTTACATTGCATTTGTCTTAAAAAGTTTAAGGCTATCATTATCTCATTTCCAAACATATACCCAATTCCAAATTTTATAAGCAAGTGCAGTTTATGTCAAGCTTCTCATGCTCCACTCCAAAATCCAGTAACTGTTTGAAAGTGAAGACAAATGTCCCTTGGATGGTAAGTTTATAAGGGATCACAAAGCAATCTTTGGACAACTTCCGTAATAGACCTGCCAAAAGAAAATTCTCGAAGCATCAAAGATGTCATTAACTAGGCTGGACGTTCTTTGTGCAACAGCCAAAGGTTACTGGAACTCCATTTTTATATCCTCAGGAATTTTTATTTCTGAGTGGAAAGATTCTTTTGCCTCTGGCAACCAGCCACTGCCAGCTTTGCTGGGGCTGTTCAGCTCAATTTTCATTTTTAACATGTACACTGATACACAGGGTTTTATAGCTCTAGGTTAAGGTTTGCAAAACAAAACATGAAGTATGCTGCTTCATCCTCTAAATAGAAATACTTTAAAATACATTAGCAATTAAAATTCGGTTTTGATGTAATTCTGTCTGGGCTACACTACAAAAACCAGTAGATGGCACTAGATGAAGGGCTTTTAACTGAGGGAAATCTGTATTTAAAATACGTAAGTATCCACAGACGGAGTACTAATTGCAGACTACATTAATGCAAAAGGAATTGAGTTGATTTGAAGCCAAGCTTCATCGCACTAATACGACGTACCCACCCCTTCCTAAGGGAGCACAGCCGCTGGACACCCTCAGCCAAGAGGGCAAAGAGAAGCAGTGTGATTTCTTGACATTTAGAGTGCCATTTCAATCTCATTTTTCTATTTCTGGTTCTATCTTTGCCTCTAGTAGGACATGAGTACACTTCCAGTGCCAAACGGCACACAGCCCTACATATCACCAGTGGCAGCAAGCCGCTTCACTGTCCAGTGTTGTCGTAGGCGTAACAGGGAAAAGCACGCAGCACGGAGGACTTCCTGTGCCCCAAACTTTTATTTATCATCTAAGTTAAAGCTGCAGTAATCCCCACGCAAAGCCCATCAAGGCACAGCCTCTCGCCCAAAGCAGTCCGGTGCGCCAGGAGCAGCTGCTCTCACGCAGAGCCCCTACCCGTGGTGAAACAGCACTGCTGCCTGAGGGTGAACAGAAAGCGGGAAAAAACAAGAAATTGCAAGAGAAAAAGGGGTAGGGCCGCTGTAGCGACCGCCCCTGTCCCATGGCGGACCCACTGACCTCAGGGTCCGCCCACAAACGGGAAAACATGCCCCGCCCCACCCCTTCCCCGCCCCCTGCGCGCGCCCGTTCCGCCCTCCCGCCCTGCTTCCCATTGGCTCCGCCGCTCCCCGCATGACCTACCACCGCTCGTCTCATTGGCTACAGCTCGGGATAAAGGGGCGGGGCGGGCGGAAGCTACGGTGGCTCGTGGGGTGTTTCCGGTGTTGTGCGTGCCGGGGCCGGTGGCTGTGTGAGGTGCAGGGTTGTCTGCGCGCGCTCCCGCCACCGAGAGGGGCGGCGCGGGCGTGCCTCAGGCGGCGGCGGAAGAAGCGCGGGTGCCCGAGGCCCAGTGAACGGGGCAGGATGAGCGGCGAGGACGGAAACGAGGAGTTCTACCGACAGTTGCAGCTCCAGCAGCAGTATGAGGCCAAGCCAGCCGAGGGTGAAGGCGAGGGCGAGTCCGACCCCTTTACCTACGTGGACCCTGTAGACGGGGCTGCGTACGAGTGGGACCTGGAGAAGAAGGCCTGGTTTCCCAAGGTGGGTACGGGGGAGCCCCAAGGAAGGGGGAGAAGAAGGAGCAGTTGATGCCGGATCTCGTCGGTACGGAGGTGTCCGCATTCAGCCGCATCGTGTCTGCTGCGAGGTCTCAGCAGCACCAAAACACGCCTTTTTACAGGCAAAACCACGGTGTCGTCTCTGTCTTTGATCGGCTCCGCTGTTCTGAGGAGCTGTGCGTTGGCTCTTCGCCTTGGCGGAGAATCTGCAGAGTTGCTCGGGTCTAGGATGAAGTCACGGTTATATTTGTGGATGTTGATCGGAGGTGCCTGGGATGTGTTTAGGTCTCTGTCACAGTAGCTGTGGTGATCTCTCTGTGAGCAGTGTAGAAATGATTTAGTGTGTTACGAGGTCTAGATGGAAATAGAATACTATTATGCCTCTTTTATTGTTATCTGGAAACTGTATCAAATAACAGATGTTATTCCATCTCCTAGTGTCTTAGAAGTGCACTTGAAAAATAAGTGTATTTGTCATAGTGGCATTCCAGGCATGGAAATACGTTACCATTTCTAATTTTTTAAAAAAAGTATTAAATGTTTGAAGTATAAAATACGATCTTGCTATAACAGCATGTCTCTTCAAGGGGAGAATGAACATAATTTACTATGTTGAGCCAATCTACTGATCTGCAAGTGAAATAGTAGTTTTCTTATCATATAGCAATGAATGAGGGCAATTATTTAATTTAATATTAAAATATTTTGTGGCATCAACTTGATGGATGTAATGTGCCAATTCTAGTTTGTGACTGCGAATTCATTGCAATTCAGAGAATGAGTGAGAGTGAAGCCTGTAGTGCCACGTTTGAACGTGTGTAAACCTAGGAAGGTGTCTGTGGAGCAGATGGCTTGTGGAGTGGTAAAAATGTGAAAAATCCAGACTCATAAAGTGGAGCAGTGGAGAAATGAGTATCCCTGGCTCCCTGTGGGCTGCTATATCCAGTAATCACAGTAATTTGTAAAAGGATTCTTCCTGTTTTGCTCCTGTTTCTTCCCTTTCTTCTCACCTCTGTTTTGAAATGTATCTCTTGTCAGTAGCCTTTGTCTTTCCTGAGTGCTTTTCTTATCTGTTCTGTCTTAGAGAGGGGATAACATTAAGGGTTGGACACCTTAAATAGGAGCAGAAAAGTTCATTAGAGAATATGATGTATAATAGAAGTTGGTGATCTGTCCATGATCCATAGTGCTGCACTAAGATTCTTTACCCAGCTGACTGCCATAGTTTTTCAGGTTACTTCTTTTGGCTGATGTTTACTAACAGAATTTTTTATCCAGATAAACTGAAGAGGCTGTTGTAACCAGAAGCTGTACTTCTTTCTGTATGGGCAGTAATGAAATTTTAATCTTCATTTCTTGACAAAAGATGAAAATACTCTGGCTGGTCTAAGTAATTATTGTCTACATACTAGGGTTGCACTGCGGCTCTGCTTTGGGAATACAGTGTCTGCTGAATTTCCACTAAAGCACATTTCAAAGCAGTGCAAAAGGTGAATGATATTATCAGCCAGCATTCCCCAGAAAGAATTTGGAGACAATAAAATATTTAATAGAAGCAATTGTAGCATTGTTTTTTATTTAATTATTTTTATTTCAATGGAATACCAACTTTTTTAGTGCTTCACGGGCATACCGCCAAATAATGTGTGGAATTCTTCTGCTGCTTGCATCATTTGCTGTGAAAATACGGCCATTGGCTGTCGTCTGCAAGCACAGGGTATCTGTTCTTATTTTGGTTAATCTATTTTTTTCCGTTTCAGTGGGACCAGCAGTTAATTACACATTCACATGTCCTGTAGTAATGTGTTTCTTTTACTGTAAGCTTAATCACCCTAAACTGCATGACTGTGGAGGTAGGACTGATCTCTGTGATGTTCTCCACCAGAATTGGGTTGAAGTCCCCAGGAAGTACTTCTTTGACTACTTGCTTCTTGTGCCATTGTGGTATCACAGAAGTTCCAATAAAAGCCTTTACACATGTATAAACTCCTCTGTGCTTGTAAAAAGACATTTTTAAGTGAAGTAGTGGTAATGGTTGTATGGTAGGATGGTAGCATTTTATGCAGAAAACATCTTTGTTACTGAGTGGCAAAATTTGGTGGTCCGTGGTAGATGATTTGCTAAGAATAAATGGAGGCTTACACAGAATGCAGTTCCCCGGAAGCTGAAAAATAATCCTGTTGCAGGTTTAATCGCTAATTTACCAGTAGTTTCTCTGATGAAGATTAATAATGCTGTTCACGAGCACGTATAGAAGCTTCTTAACACTGTGGAACTCATCAGCTGTGACACCGAGGATTTGCTAAAATGGCTAATGTCAAAGATAATGAACCTGATTAGAGCAGAGTCTTCTTTTTTTCACTAAATGTTGTTGTACTTTGTCTTGATGCTGTGTTATGTTATACCTGTAAGAGCAGCCATTTGCATTTTTTATTGAGGTGTGTGGCAAATCTTGTTTAGCCTAAGAGCTATTTTGTGCTAACCTTTAAAGTTATGGGGTTCTATAACTCCATCTTGCATTATTCCTGACAAGCCTCTTCCTGTCAATTTTGCATTTCTGATTTGTCATAATGAAATTTTAGAGTTGAAACATCAGGCTTCAAATCACTATGGAAGATAGGAGATTACATTTTCATCGCTGACACTTAAAATTGCTGTCTTACAATAGCTTAATGGCATTAAGTTTTGTTCCCTTTTGAATACAGATGAAGCAAGTGCAGCAAAGGTCAGAGTCAGATAAAATTTTCAAAGGTTAAGACTCAGTTTTGAGAAAAAATATTTCAGAGTGTACAACTTCAGAAAATATTTCATAATGCGGGGATGCTAACAAAGGTGGCTATGATGTATCTGTGTGTGATTGCTAGTGGCTGGAAGTACTGGGTGTAAGTTGTGGGTTTTTTCTTTTATTTTGACATCTAAAATATGGGCATTGGCCAATCTTATATTTTATCCAAATACAGTCTCTCTCTGGAAAAGAGCAAGCTAATTCTTTATCTGTTTGTAGGATATAAAGTAAAGCCTATTGCCTTGGAAGCAATGTGTTAAAATATATCTCGGATTAAGTACAGTATTTACTGCCTGTCAACACAAATATATGTCATCTCTGGAAATGATTCCATGAAAAGGCAGATAGATGCCTGCAAATTTCAGTCATTCATCATCTGTGGATAAGTCACTTTATCACTTCACCACAGCCAGGAGTGCTTTGTTTCTGTCCTTCAGGCAGATCCAATTCACATGGAAAGCAGAAAGTTCTGTGCAAAATGGCAGAACTTGTCAAATGTTTGCGTACAAACTACATATGCTAAATATGTAAACTAATATGCTAAACGAAATATGGAATTTGTGTCTTGATCTAGTTCAGGTAATGCCTGAACTGATTGTTCTTGTTGTGTGTATGGCTTTGCAAAGATATTTTAAAAAGTTTTAAAATATTGTTATTTTCTATGTTGCCAGGTTAGAAAATTACCGTCACCTAATGTTAAAATGCAAGCCTGAATTTATCGTTCTTTGAAATTTTATAATAATTTTCCTAATTTCTCTTCAGATAACAGAAGACTTCCTGGCAACCTATCATGCCAACTATGGCTTCCATGCTGATGAGACAGATACTTCATCTGCTTCTGGTACAGCCATTGAAAGTAAGCAACCAGTAAGTTCTAAGACACCAGGAACGCAACCATCAGCAAATGAGACAGGACAAAGACAAACAGATCCAAAACAAAAATCGGAAAAAAGGAAGCTAGAGCCAGGTAAGTGACAAAACACTTCCCTCTGTGCAGGCTGTGACCTGTATTGTACTGAGGGAAAACTGGCAGTTGATTGTTATTATCTGCTACAGCAAAGGTAAGGTTGTGCTGGTAATTTGCAAAATGGTTCTAAAATTGTGTGGTGCTTCATAGGTATCCTCCTAAATCTGTATACAAAGAGGAAAAAAGCAAATTAAGGCATGTTCAGAGCTTCCCTGTGAGCAATCAAAAATTCTTATAAATCTGATGTAATATAAACGTGTATGCTCCCATGTTTAATATATTACCATAACTGACTTAAACTCTTGTGTTTAGGGTGGTTTCATGTTGAAGAAGACAGAAACACAAATGTTTATGTGACAGGTAAGTGATAATGTTTATTTATCTACTTTGAGCTAAAGATGGTAAAAGAGACTCATATATGTCTCTAATATTATCTATTCAGTCTGTCACTTGCAAGCTAGTTAATGTTATGTTCCTGACTGCATAATGTCTTTCTGACCTTTGAATTGCAGATGTGGAGGAAAGAAGTAGAATGAATGTATTCCATGCTTCTCTCTGTTAAATGGGATATTCTGTGAGCTATGTCAGCCAAATCACTAATTTATTCTTTTATAAGAAAAACAGTTTCTACAGGCTTTTAAGGTATAGAATAGTGACAAGTTTGTGATGAGATAGATTAAGTGATGTGTATAGTTGGTCCACTATAGTTTTCATTTGCTCTAATACATAATTATTAGCTAAGAAGGAGGAAACAGTAAAAAAATGTTGGGAACAGAGTGAGAAAGTAATGTGAAAGCTCAAATGAAATTATCTGTGCGCTATTATGGTGTTTTCCCACCTCTTTTGGATGATGGGGTGCTATCTCTAGATGCATATACTTTGGTACACTTGGTGGTTGTGAGCAGTCACAGGAGTGCACGTATACTTGCATTTTCAAAAATCTTTATGCAGGCCAAACTAGCATGAGACATCCACATAATTTTCTCATCCTTTTTTGTTTTTTTTCTTATCCTCAATTCAGAGTTCAGATTTTAAAATCTTTATACATTATCAGTTACTCTTTTTATTGAATTTGTGAATGGAGAAAACAGTTGTCTGATTATAGATCGTGTTCTTATGAGGTTTTTTTGTCTGTGATACCTAGAATGTAGTGGAACTTAAAGCTTGGATAGGAGAGGTACATTTGCAGAGGCCTTTGTGTCCACTGCAGCGTTATGATGTGTGTAACAATAAATCTCTAGGTATGCATATTAGGGAGCACAGAGATCTTTTTGTGCATTACAACTATTACAAAGTACAAGGATTTTCAAAATACTGGCATGAAGTAATGCTTAGAATTAATGCCCAGGGGCATTGGTTTCTTGCATTATATGTAGAATGTCCTTTATTTTGATATCTTTTGTTTAGAGAAACACTATGGGAAGATTTGTTCTAATGAGATTTTTTTTTTTTTAATAGATCATATTTAAGCCTTTCTTTTGACTTTATTTTGCAGGTTTACCTCCAGACATTACAAAAGATGAATTTGTACAAGTCATGTCAAAATGTGGTATCATCATGCGAGATCCTCAGACAGAAGAACACAAGATCAAACTGTACAAAGATAAGGAAGGAAATCTTAAAGGAGATGGCCTTTGTTGTTATCTGAAGGTTAGTGGTGCACTGAAATGCAGTTTTCCATCCCTTTGAAGGCACATATGGCCATTGTTTCAGAATCACATTCAGAAGATTTGTGAAAATCTAAAGCATAATTTGGAATATCAGCATCTGTTTTAAAGATTTACTCCAGAAATGCCCACTTACCTCATTTGATTCCCCTTATGCAACCTCACCTTCTTCCTGGAAATGGCTGTAATACCTGCTGAACATGTCTCTACATGCTCCTGTCTTGGGTGCCAGAGATTTTGGGCTGAAATTGGAGGCTCCTCACCTTTTACTTTGAAAATATGCCACTATGTAACCAAGAATACAGATATGTCACCAGGAAGGAACATACTGTAGTCCTGTATTTACAGCTTTAAATTGAGAACTGGTGTGGTTCAGAACTCTGCTTTCATTCTTTATTAAGCTATAAAAGTTTAGGCTGCAGTACTATTTCCTTATTTGTTTCGCTTGTGAATCATTTGGAAAGATGGTGATTGCAAGTGCAGCTGGCTTTAGTTCTGCAAGAAGCACCAGGCACTACTAAATCAAATTGCTTGTAGTCTCTGCTATTCTTGTAATTGTAGTAGTTGAGGCTGTTGAGTGCCCAAGCATAAATACTCTCTTCACTCTAAAGGACTTTTAGAAAAACATTGAAAATTACTTAAGAGTCTCTTCTTGGAAAAGTGATACAAGTTCTATAGTAAATCAGTCCCCTGAAACCTTTTGATTCTTGCTTTTAAGTTCATCAGCTTGCTTGGATATTGCAGTTTAGTGTGTATGACATATTTGAATGAATTATATGGAGCTGCTTTTGGAGGTATTAATCAATTACAACAGGATTGAAGAAATACTTGGTTTCGATCAAGTGCCAGCTATGTGTCAGATGGCATTATGGTTTTCAGTGACAGGGACTTGATTCTTAGCACAGTATACTTAACGATGTGTTATTGGAATACAATTTGATTTCACCATGTGCTTTAAAGTTTGTGCTGTGTTTTATCTTCAAATAGAGAGAATCAGTTCAGCTTGCTTTGAGGCTTCTGGATGAAGCAGAAATCCGAGGCTATAAATTGCATGTGGAAGTTGCAAAGTTCCAACTGAAGGGGGAGTATGATGCAAGCAAAAAGAAGAAGAAATGTAAAGACTACAAGAAGAAGTTGTCGCAACAGCAGAAGTTTGTATTTTTTATTTCAGTAAAATACTGCTTGAATTCTAAGTGCTGTTAGCAAAGTGGTGCTTGCTTTCAAATGCAATTCTAAGTTTTGCAGAAGTCAAAGTCTTGTCTGACAGTGCAACAGCTTAACTGTTGCACGTTTGAAGGGGAGTAACTCCTAGATTAAGTGTTGATATAATGAACTTCTTTGTGATTCACACACTAAAACAATACATAGGGAGCAATGGTGCCTTCAGATGCAGAAGAAGATATTACAACTCTGGGGAGCTCAAAAAATTTCTTCCTCTTCAGGGGATAAGAGCGTTCAGGTTGTTTCACAATTTCTGGGCTTACTGCTGGAAGGTCATAACGCTCTCGCTGCTCACATATTTAGTGCCATACTGCAGTAGTTGCAAAGGGCGAGAAATGCTGGCTGCCACAGGAACAAATACTAAAATATCTGTATAGATTCCCCCAGACATCTCTCTCTGCTATGAAATACACTGGGTTTTGAGTTGTTTCATTGCTTTTGTCACTTCAAAATTGTTCTTCTGCTTTTTGGAACTAAGACGATGCAGATTAAACAAGAAAAACGTTTGAATATTTTTGATACTTCAGTGAAAGCAACATTCCACTAAACGTTGTAAATAGTAATGCAGAAATGTTTTCACATAGTTAAGGGGAGCAAAGGCTACTTGATATCCTATTGATTAAGGCCAGAAGTATATCTGCCCCAAAGATACACTGACAGCAGCTGTATGAAAATTATGAAGTTTCTTTTGACAGCAAATTGTGTGAATAAAAGGGCTGTGTTCCTTTTGAGTTTAAGAGCATAATTTACTGGTATAGCTACTCTCATTGGAAATCCAAGTTTTCTTCAGCTAAGGTAGCAGGTACAAGAAGAAACTTAAGATTTCCCCACCTCAGTGTATGATCTTGAGATTTAAAAGTGTAAGTAAATGTGTGGGTTTTTTTGTAATAGGATATGAAGTAGGCATTTCTATGAGAAGTAAGATTTGCTGTGAGAAGGCAAATTCCTTGAACAGATGTGCTAGTTTACATGACTAGTTTGTTAGTGGCTCTACACTGGGGAACAAAATGCATCTTGTACTAATGCCTGTGTAAGAGTCAAGGTGTTCTTGCGTATTGTTTTGAATAAAAACAGTTACATTTTACCTAGGGTAATAGTGGTTCTCTTTTTTTACAGAATAAGTTAGGAAAAAAATGCTGAAATACTGACATTTTAATTGCACTTGAAAACAGCTGGTTCCTTTATCTGAGTTGATATTAGAAATGAATTAATATTTCATAAATATTTTCTCAGTGTTTTTAAAAAAATACTTTGAAAAATTATTTATATTTCCTCTATGAGTCTTTAAGTACCTTAAAACCTCAAATGCTTTGCAGCAGTAGTAAACCTGGGTAATTACTGTGTTTTTTAGAAGAATAACTTCACTCTTTGTGTCAAAATATATGTTAATATAGTGCAAGAAATGCCAAATTAATGATCTTTTTTTCAACAAATACTTGTAGAAACTGAAGAGAGCCACAACAATATCTTCTTACTGTTGCTTCATTTCATTAGACAGCTGGATTGGAGGCCGGAGAAGAAAGATGGGGCAACTCGAATGCGTCATGAACGCATCGTTATTATCAGGAATATGTTTCACCCCAAGGACTTTGAGGTAGGAAGATGCAGTTTACTTCTGTAGATTGTGCTGTTAGAAGTTAACATACCTGAACTTCCTGCCATACAAATTGTAGCAAAAATCTAAGCAGATGAAAACAAAATTAAACTCGCTGTTTGGGAAGGGCGTTCTCCTGTGCCAAACATCTGCTTTAAATTCATTCATATCTCTCCAAAAGCAAGAAGAAAATGTTGGTAAGAATGTATTTTTCAAGTTAGGGTTCTTCACTGTCTGGAAAACCTGTGTGTCTGACGAAATTCCTTTCTGGGATGGAAAGAGGAGTAAACAACAGTAATGGTTGGTGGAGACATGAGCACAAAATAGCTTTGACAAGTAGTATTTATTAAAATAAGAGCTGTCTGCCAGCTCCCAGGTGGCTTTGAAAATGCAGCATAACAGCGCTTAATTTATGGACTTAAAACAGATTGATGGAGCAAAAATAAAGCTGAGAGAAGTGAGCACTTGTGTTTAATTAAAGCTGTGTAATTGCTTTGTAGGAGGACCCTTTAGTGCTAAATGAGATAAGAGAAGATCTGCGGACAGAGTGTGAAAAGTTTGGTCAAGTAAAGAAAGTTCTCATATTTGATGTAGGTATTTTTATATGTTGTGTTGGCAGAATTGATGTAATGTGCAAAGGTGCAAAACATTTAGGCTGCTTTAAATACGAGTGGAGCATTCATTTGGGTGTGTTTACTTCATGGAAACTTGACTCAATCTTTTGGTACTTTAAAACTTTTGGAACTTGCTGTTTAAACACCTGTCTACTTCAGCCTACCTAAAGGCAAACTAACTCTTCCCAGGAGCTTGGATACATGTTACAAGTTTAAAAGTGTGTGGGTACATTATTTGTAGCTGAGCTAGCTGAGTATTTTTTGTTTTCTGTGTTCAGAAATTGTGTTCTGTGTGCCAATAAAACAACATATCAACAACTTGAAAACTGAACTTTTCAAACATGATTATGTATGGTCAGAATGGAGCTATATCCTGATTGATTTTATGAGACAATACAAAGGGTGTTGGAATGAATGCATCAGTTAGAATATTATTAAATGCAACTTGCCTGTCCTTGCAGAGACACCCTGATGGCGTTGCGTCTGTGTCATTTAAAGAAGCAACAGAAGCTGATCTGTGCAAGCTGACTCTAAATGGAAGGTGGTTTGGTGGCCGTCAGCTCAGTGCTGAAACATGGGATGGTGTAACGGATTATCAGGTAACCTTTCATGGTTCTATTTTACCATATATGTCTTCCAAACAGTAGATCTGCTTGAATTCTAGGAGTGCTTGACATTCCTGTCCCAATACCCTTCACCTGCCCATGCCTGCATTATCTTGCTTCCCTTCAAAAGCTGTACAGTGTCTCCAAAAATCATTCTCAATTATTCAATTTAGCAAAAAATTAGAGGACCTGTTTGAGTACTGAAAGTGTCAGGTTAGAGAAGTAGCCACTGTATGTACAGATCATTAGTTCACAGTCAGCACTGAGATATTTCTGTAATATAAATATTTGTTTAATTTTATCTGTGTAAATGCTCATTTTGACAAGTATGACTCTGTAATGATGTGTATAAATTTCTTTAACAGGTGGAGGAGACTGCAAGAGAAAGGGAAGAAAGGCTCAAGGTGTGGGAGTCATTTTTAGGGGATCCTGATGCCAAGGAGCAGCTAACTAAATCTGATTCGGAGTCTGCATCAAGTAGTTTTAAACTGCCCGAAGGGAAACAACCTCCAGAGGTTAATGACACACCTAAGAAGGATTCAAATGATGAAGCTCATAAGAGGGAGAATAATGGTGAGGATATTAATGAAGATGGAGCTCCATCCACAGACAGCAGCCTTGCAGGCAGTGATGGTGAAGCTGATACATAACATCTTTAATGCTTTATGAAAGCATGATTTTTAGGGTGATGTTTGAGTGTATCCCTTTCTTCAGGATGACTGCAGACAATATTCATACGAATATAGGTATATTGGAATGTCATCAACTGTGTGCTTTGAAGTTTTCATTAAAAGCAGTATTTAATGAGGTTCTAAAAGTTTGTATTAATTGGCTGTTCAGGTTAAGTAACTCAAGTTGCCTAGAACGCAGTAAAACTCATCAGGCTTCTTTTGTTCTAACTATGTTTGTCAGTGTTTCATCATGTAAGTGTGAAATATGTTCCAACCCTTAAGTTTATGTAACTATATGTAACTTACATAATGCAAAGCTTTTTCGAGATTTGTGGATTGTACTGTTAATTTTCCTGAGCCCCTGGAACTTGGTATTTCAATAATTTGTGTCCTGGTATATTGGATCATTTTATGGAACAGGTGCTGCAATCCGTATAGAGTGAATGTATCGGGTGTGTTGCTATGTATTAGGTGGCAGATGATGAGTAGTATCAGGTCACAGGCTTAAAGAAAGTGGCATACAGTGTTGTCATAGCAACCCTAAGGCAGACTGAGTGAAGAGAGGCTATTAAATCATAGCATTCAGCAAATTAATTTTTCCTTCCCCCGTTTATACCCTTTCTTCTGTTGATGTTGGATAGAAGCTGGAATTATGTCAAGGAGACTAGAAATGCATGAACACACATATTCTAGGCCATAATTACATTGGTTTTACACTCTGATGGTCTGTATGCAGTAGGTATCAAAATAGGCTTTTGATTTTTGTTGTGGCTTAATTAGTTCTTGCTTTAATATTAGAGTAAGGGTTTTTCATTAACTTTGTTAACATGATGAATGTGAGTTCTCCTCAACGTTTTAGTTTAGCTCTGTGTGTGCTCTTCACAGTGGGGAGGATCCTCCATATTTCATAAAATTTAAATGCTTTTGGCAGCTCAAACTGCAGTTTGTTGTGCAAAAGTTAGAATACTTTAAAATGCTTTCAAATAATGTTCTTACATGGAAAAAGCAAATGCTAGTCTTCTTCAAAATATTTCCAAAAGTGAGGACTTAGAAGATATTCTAACTTTAGATATCTTATTAAGTGGCAGGTTTTCAAAAATAGCTGGGGAGAGCTGTTTTGGGCATAGTCATTCTTAATTTAGAATTCCACTACTTTGATAAGTAAGGATAGAAGAACATGAATTTTGGCACTGAACAATTAAAAACTTGTAGCATGCTGTTCATATGGATGATCACCAGTACACGTTTGCAAGGAGGATCCTTTGAATTTCTTTAATTCATCTTGGGTTGCAAGAAGCTATAGATGCCAATTCCTGTGTTTCCTTCCTGAGGTACTCAGAATACTCTGAAAATGTTATTTTCAAATCTTGTGCTCTGAGTTTACCATACCGATTTTTTTTTTCCTGAATTCTATGTAGTTGTCTAAGTTTATTTTATTGGAGTTTTTTTAATATATAGTTAATATGTGTGGGTGGCTATGCCAACAAGAGCATCTAAGTTATCATTGGACATTGTGGTTATAAATTATATAAATTTTGTATTATATATAAATTTTTGTCACAATGTGTCATCTCTTGTGACAAAAATAGCTGTCATATTTGAATTCAGGGGTTAGAAGTCTGAGGGCTCATAATATGCTGATATGACACATTTCTCTTTTTGAGTTGCATTTTAAAGAAGAGATGTAGCTCTTGCCAGCTCAAAAAAAAGTCCATTTTCTCATCTTTCCAGGTGTGTGGATTGTGTGTTTCAGCAAAGCAGGTGTTTGAAGAATTCAGGGTATCTGGAACACTGCCTGGTTAGTAGCTGCATGTAGTGGTATATTCAGACACATTTCTGGGTTGTGTTGGTTCTGCCTCAGTTATTTTTATTGGTAAGAAACACCACAGACCTTTGAGAGCTGGAAGTGTTTGCATATGAGGAGTGCAGTTTAGTGTGGTGAGTATTGCTTTCAGTGCTGCTTTTTTTCTTCCAGCTTCTAGACTCCAGGCTTTAGATCTCTCACTCTTGTGTTTTGTTTACTTTTTTTTTTAAGGGAGCCCAGTTGTTTAACAGTTAATTCCACTGTAAAACAAGTGATTTACAGCTGATGTAGGGAAACTTGTGGAAATATGTAAAAAACTTGTAAAGTTCTATGAAGCCTAATCATGGTATCGGATATGGAAAACAAGGTTAGTATTGCTGTTTGAAATAAGACTTTGAAAAATAAGGGATTGTTGTATGTGCAGTAAACCTTCCTCTCTCCAACTGATGTGCAAATTTGACTGGCTTGCTGCAGAAATTCGATGTGCTCTTAGTCCTTTCACCTTCTCCTTTAGACTACACGCTAAAGTAGTGACCAACAAAGACTGAGACCAAATGCTTTACTGGCTTTCCTATTAACTAAGATTCTTAAGAAATAAAAGCTCTTTTTCCATGCAAATATGCTCTCAAGTGTGGCATTATACTCAAACATGTATTTTCCTTTTGTCTACCTCCATTTTCCCCAGTAAAATGTAAAAATATATTTTTATAAACTATTCATTGAGTTATTGAGGCATTTAGTAGTCCAAGGAAAAGTTAATGCAGCTGTGACTCTTTTCAGCAGATTTTCATTAAAACCAAATTCTTTAGATGTTTTCCTTTTTGAAATTATTTATGAAATTATTTTGAATTAATGAAATTTTTATAAATCAGTCTGAACAGAAATAAAAATTTTGCAGGAGTTAAAATTGGTCTTTTGAAGTATGAGTAAGAAATTCTTGGATAGAGCAGTAATGTTTAATAAGAAATTTTAACAAATCTGAAGAAGCTGAGTTGCTTTTTAAACTTACATACTTTTCTTACTTATCAGCATCATACATAAATTGGTAAGAAATTAAAACCATAAAGGAATTTTCACTTTATTTTTTCTTTAATTAAAAGTGTTTTCTAATTACTTTTCTTGCTTATTAGAAGTGACAAAAACTTTCTTGCTCAGTTTCTAAGGTATTTTTTCGGTTCCATTCGAGAGTTCCAGTATACTACATGTTCCTTCATACCTGTGCTTTTGCTGAGAGGTTTATTTTAAGAGAATCTGTCTCCTTTCCTCTGTATATGATGAAAATAATAACTAGCAGCAGGCTGAAACAATTTGTGAGTAATTATTTTTGCTCAGTTTTGAACTAGAGAAATAGTTGTTTCTACCAATACTCAGTGTAACAAAATGGATGTAAAGCCAATTAAATACAATATGACAGAGTATGAATTGATCCTTCAGCATAATTTGGCAGAATCACTTTCTGAACCATCCAAAAGAATTGCTTAGCTTCAGGATAAATTGGTAGTTTGCTTTAGAATCAAATGCTGTTCAGTGGTAGCTGGAGGAGCATGGCCGGGATAGACACTTGGAAACAAGAAGCCTCAAAATAAAAGGCTTTTTAGAAGGCTTTCTCTTTTCTTGCAGGTTCTTGAATGTTCATATGCAGGTGTAAAGAGAGAATTAGTTTCATTTTGCATCCAAATGTTTATCTGTTTCTCCTGCTGGCTTTTTAGGATTTTTTTAAACTTGCATTTCAGTCCCTCGTACCGCTTAGGTTTTGTATAAGGATTGCAATTCACTTAAAAATTTGTGTGTTAAATGCAGTGCATTTTAGCTAAAACATGTCCTAGACATTATTCAGTTAAGGTTAATCTATTGACAATTACAAATAATTAGCTTAATTAGCTTAATTCACTTAAGAAAACTTGAAGGTGTTGGATGCTTCATAGAAACCCAAACTTGCCTTTCATGAATATTCATACCCTGAATTCTTGAACCTGAACCAAACCAAATTTGGAAAAAAACATTCTTGCAGATTTTACTTGGATTTTAAATTCTTTTTTTTATTATTTTTGCGTTTCAGGAGCCATACTGCAGTATGGTAAATTAATTCTGGGACTTGTGTATTGGTGTTGATTTGACTTGTGTGTATTGTAGTGCTCATTATAGCTTGACGTCTTACTGTCAGGATACTCTGGAAGTTCTGTAAAATATTTATAGAATTATGAAACCTTTTGCAGCAAACTGGTTTTTTGCTCATTCTGTAATATGAAAGTATATTGTTAGATTAAACTTTTCAGTAAGTAGACTTGGAATTTTTTCTGACAGGTGATTTTTATTTCAATAAATTAATAATTTTCAGTTATCCTTTAGAAAAGCAACATTGCAAAGATAATGGTATTTGATTAATGTCTAGACTTGTGGCAGCATCTGAGAATACCCTTTGTTTGCCTTTAATTTGTTTCTTAAAGGGGTTGTGTTTTATACTACCTTTTTAATAAACAAACTCATGAACAGTACAAGTCTTTGCTGATTAGTTTTAAGATAATGTATTTGTCTTTTTTTCCTCAGTCAAGGATACCATAGCATTTGGTGCATAGGGGCTACAGTGTATAAACCACATGTGTCAAGGTGCCAGAGCTTCCAGTTGTACCCAAGTTGCTGGAACTAGAAGTCGTTTGGGGATATGTTGTTTGTTCCCTATTTATGGGTTAGGTCTCAGCCTTCTTCCTGGCTTGGGGTGTTAATGGACCTGCATGGAGAGAAAAGGAGCAGGAGGGATCACTGAAGACACCGTAGTTAAAATTGAGATTGTGAAGATGTTTTTAATAAGGACAAGTAGAATTTTAGTTTTTATTCTCAAAGATGTTTTTAAAATTTTTTTTTCTTCAAAGCTTTGACACTTTGAATGCTTCAAAAGCACTGGAAGTCAGTCATTCAGTTCCTGTATTGAAGAATAGGGATTATAATCCCACTTTACCCTGTAGTTCTTTCTAGGAGCTTTAAACTGATGCCGTTTTAGGAGAGCTTAAACTGTCAGCATGAGAGGAAAACCTCAAATAAGGTCTTGAAAAGCTTTAGCAGAGGAAATCTCTGCCATATGAGACAGTTTAGAAAAAGGAGTCAGAACGATGGAGATGTTGAGGGCTCTTGCCCTGCTGGTGGACTGGAATCCAGTCTGTCTCACAATGAAGACGTGTTTACGCTAACAGTGTGTCAATAAAAGACTAAGCACCATCACGAGAACTCTCCCAGCCTGGTAGTTAAATTGTTCTGGGAAGGGCAGAGGGCGGATTAAAATGTATTTAGGCAGAGGGAATGGGATTGTGCTCTCCAGCTTTCTGGGTGAGTAAACAAACTCCTAAAATACTCTATAAAAGACATAATGTTACCTGTTGGGTGACTAGCTCCCCACTGTGTTTTTTCCAGCTGAGACTGGCAAGTTTGACCCTGTTTCAGCATTTCTGGAATGGCTGCCATTTGCTAATTTTGGTAAGTTTGTTATAAAAAAAAACCCCAACTCTTTCCTGCTACAGCCCTTACAGAACATGAAAGATACTTTTTTTTTCTGTAGTTATTGAAACAGATCCAGCAAAGAAAAATGAGAAAATTGATGGTCCAGTTTTTCTGGGTTGGAAACAGGTCGTCTTTTTCTCATAGGTCTTTGTAGTTATCAACTTAAGAGTGAATATTCAATAACACAGCACAGGAAAAGTCCCTTATCCTAGGCAAGTTCGGTTCTCTGCCATAACTTATTTATCATCTTAGTCCAAACTCTTCCAAAGCCCACAGTGTCTTCTTTATTGTGCACACATTGTCATGAAAAAAAACCCAAACAAACCTAAACCTACTTACAATCCTATTTTCCTCATTCCTGAAACCTCCGAACCTGGTTGACTTGTTGGAGTGCATTTCATGCATTCTTAGCAGATAGGCTGAAGGAAACGCCTCATTCAGCGCAGCTGGAGGCTAGAAAGTGTGGGGAGTTCATGAACAAGGCTTGTCTTCGGCTGCAGTTGCTGCAGTGCACTCAGTGCTGCCCAGGCCCAGGGAGGATCCCAACCTGCTGGACACAACATGAGTGTCCCCCATCTGGGAAATCTGACTGGTGTGACAGTGAGTTAAGGTAGGAGAATTCTCTGACTTCCTCAAATGTTCCCTTATTTGAGGAATAACTTTGAGAGAGAATGCCTGCTTGTTAAATTGTGGTTTAATACTTGGGAAGTGGGATTTTTTTTTGTTTTTAAAACTGGGTTTGAGCTACATGAAATGAAGAATGAAGAATTGCCTGTTGGATGCTCCAGTGGTGGGAAATCAATACTGCTGGCAAGGGTGGGGAGTGTGAAAAATATTGTGAGGTATTAGCTCTTGCAGTGAGCTGTCAACAGCCACCAGTCAGCCTGTGTTGACCATGGGTCCTTGCCCACCTGAAGGAGAAATAACTTGGACAAATACTTGCACTATTTTGCCATTATTAACCCATTCTAAGAGGAGTGTGATATGAGCTGAATCCATTTCATCCTGAGCTCCACTTCTACTCTATTTTGACAATGGTTTTTTGGCAGACACAAGTTGGAAGGATTTCTGCCTTTTGCAGGCTTTCTGCTGGATGTTGGAATGATAGGAAGTTCAGGTAACGAAGACTACAGTGTTCCAAATTTAGGCCCTGTCTCCTGGGACATTAGAATCCTTATGCCTGTATGATCACTTAGAGTACTGAGATGTAACCTAGGTTATACCTAGCCTTCCTTTGGCTACTTGTTGGAAAGTGCGAGAAATTTTTAAGGGAATCAGTGGAAAAAGAGATGACCTTTATTTCTTGAAAATATATTATTTTTCCAGCATTTTAACTGGTCACAATCACACAAGCTGCTGCACACAAATAAACAATGCCAAAGGAGCCAAGAATTAATGTCAGGATCTAGTTAAGCATGTTAATAAGGTGGTACAAAGACATAATGGTTTGTACTGAGTGAAGAACAGGAAAAGTGATCCTCTGGGCCAGCACTAATGCTTTCTAAATTGTATGTTGATGTGTAGTGCTGGAGCAGAGTAGGAAAAGCTGCTTTGCTTCTTGCTGTTGAGATAACTTCTCGTCCAATCTCAGACCATCTGGTTGCCCATGTCTTTGCCAAGTTTTCACTCTTCTGGTAGGAATTTTCAATGGCAAGTGTTGGCCCGCTGGCTGAGCAATCGCAAAGTTCCTTAACCTGAATAGCGGGAGGCTTTCTAAAACAAGACTGGGAAAAACCAGTGTCTCTTCCTGTGCTTGAAGTCCTTCCAGTTGTGTCGCTGGGTTGTGCTAGTTCCTGCTTCCCCTCGTGGGCATTGGGAAGGTGCCTGTAAATTGGGAGGAAATGTTTCTTTAAGTTTTCCATGTCTGGGAAAGCTGGGTCAGTTTTAAAGTTGTGAAAGATTGCCTTCTGAATCAGATAGTGTGACCTTGCAGTCCTGTTCCCACTGCTGTGTTTAGGTGAATCTAGGAGGGTGGGGTAAAGCAATAGAAATTCTGAAATAAGGACTAAGGAGCTCTTGAGTTTGGACATGAGTTGGCAGTTGGTGACAGGAGATTAGGGCTGGCTGAGCAAGTGACCATGAGTCAGGGAGAATCTAACAGACCACATGATGCTGGGAGATGGAGGTAACAAGCAAAACTAAACATGGAAGCAAATAATAAACATGGACAAGAAGTTTGTAGTTGAAGGCTTAAGCATTAGAATGGGGATAGACTATGGCTTGACAACCTTAATCCTCATATTTATTAATATCTGGATACTTGTCTTGCAGCTTCAGCAGTTTTTTTCTTGTGTAAGAAAATTGAGAAACCATTTGAAGGTAGTTTTCACAGGCACTTCAGAGTATCCTTTGAGACACAGATGAGTGCAATGTTTATTGGGAAGCTTCTGAGGACTGGGGAATGCATGGCTAGGTGAGAAATCAGATAAATGTGTTGAACTAAGTTAAGCAGTGCTGTGTATTGCAGTTGGTTGGATGGAAACACATATCTAATGATTCATGAGGTTTTCTGCAGTACAACTGGCTGTTGGCCAAAGGTTGCCCTGATCGCTGAAAAATAACTGCCTTCCTTTTGCTACCAAGGTGAATAAATTATACTATGTAGTGTTATGAGCTGACAATGAGACTGGAAAATTGAACAGAAACAGCAGGCACTTCACTGCATTTGTAGCCTGAGCAGTGCTAAATATGATTTTGATTAGAGCAGGACTTGTGAGCTCTGACTGGGAACTTGCTCCCTTGTGGCCAGAAACTGTTACAAATGCATGAAAATTATGCTTCTCTGGGACAAGCAGTGACATTCCTTGTCCTACTCTTACCGTATCTGGCAGCAGAGATTTTTAAACAGAAAAAAAGGAGTCTTAGTCTTCTGTTGACTTCATGCAAACTATTTTAGTGAAGTTCCTGCCCTAAACCTGTAAATTCTGGTTGACCTACAGTATGTGTTTTAGCAGTCTTGCTTCAACATTTTGAGCAGCTGGCAGACCCACCATGTTTCTAAGTAAGTTGTTTCAAACAAGAAAAGGTAATTTCTTTTGTTGTTGTTTTGGTGTGTTTTTTTTTTACTTGAATTTGCCATGATTTGAATTTCCAATAATTTAATCTGAATGTCTTTTTCTAACAGGTCTAGCAACTAATTACTCTTAGAAGTATTTCTGTTTTGGAGATCTGTGTTCAGGGGGATTAAGGTACTTCAGACTTTACCTTGTCTAAAATTTTTTTAAGGTCTAATGTAATATAGTGGGGTTTGGGGTTTTTTTGCTATTGTTTTGGGGTTTTTTTGAACAACACAAAAACCTAAATTAGATGAAGCATTTTGAGAAGTGCACCCTGAACTTCATTCAGGGATAGTGCCACCTCTGAATTAATTTTTTAAGTGTTTCAGTTCTTCCAGAGGGTACATTTGCACAGTACTAGGTCATAAGTCCAGACTTACAAAGTCAGGATGAGAAATGAAAGCTGGTGGGTAGATGTGCCCCTTCTGCCCAAGTATTTAATTTTAGAAGTATCTAATAAAGAAATCAGTAAAGAGCAGGTGCATGGAAAAAGCAGAATAACAGAGAATCTAATTCTACTAATAAGTGTTCTTCTGGCCCCTACCAAATTTGGGAGGAAGCTGGGCTCACCACTCACTAAGCACTTGAAGCTGAATACTGTCTCTTTGACCTGTCTGGTTTTTTTGGTTTGTGTTTTTTTGGGATTTTTTTTTTTTTTTGCAGGGACTGTTGGCCACTGAAAATGGAGGAAACAAGGGAGCTTTCCCCAAAGCCAAGTAAAAGCAAAGAGCCTGTGAAAACAGAATGGGGATCTCAGAGCGTGGTGTTCACCTATTTCCAAGGGGACATTAACAGCATGGTAGATCAGCATTTTTCTAGAGCTCTCAGCAATGCCAAGAACCCCCAAGATCTGAGCAAAAAGCACAAGGGTGAGACGGTTGTCCTGAAAAACGCTGAGTTCCTTTCCATATGTGAGCCTGGTGTTGGATGGGAGCGACTGGCTTTCACTAAGGAATTTAAGATCCGTTGAGCTTAAATTTGGGATTGTGTGCAAACAGAAAGCAAGAAAATATTTATATACTCGTAAAGCCCTAGGTTATGTAGCTGGAACTTCCTGGGTAAATCCTTGTGATTGCTGGAGTGATTCCCAAGCTTTTCCATGAGCCTGTTGGTGGGACTAGGTCATCATTTTCCAGCCAAGTTTCCCCATCACTGCTGGATGCAATAAGTGCGTTATGACTCAAGTTGTCATCTTCACAAAAATTTGTCTAAGCTTTCAGCTGTCAAAAACCTGCCTAAGTTGGTGGTTGTGTGGTACACATTTAATACTTAGAGTTAGTAGGGTTAATACTTAGTAGAAACATTGACGGTGGTGGTTTAATCTGCTTTCAGTATGAATTTGTGGTTGATTTTTAAGATAAGCAGCACTAAAGTGATTATATATTTCTATAAAAATGAATATGTGATCTGGTAGCATTCACTTAGAAGTCTGCTGGAATTTACCTTGGGAAAAAAGTAAGAATTGATGAGAATTCAGATTTTTTTTTTCTCTTTTAAAGTAGACAGCATGTCTCCCCATCAGTGGAATTTTTCTTCACATTGCTACAAACCGTATCCATCATCTTCTTCAACAAGCATGGCAAATTGTGCTCTGAATTTTTCTGCTGCTGGTGTGGTAGGCCAGTGCCAGCCATCATCTCTACGAAGTCGTCCAGCTCAAGCTGCAGATTTATGGCACTTCCCTCCCACTGGGACTCCCAGTGTCACCGGTTCAGTGTATCCTCACACCCTCCCTGACCTGCATGCAGCTGATGATCTGATCTCTGACAGGAAATACAGTTCTCTTCTTGGCCTTCTGCAGCAGGAAAGGTGCTTAACATCCATGCAAGAATGCACCATGAAGCAACACTCAAGTTCTGCTTGTATGACTGGACCTGCGAGGTTACAAAATATGAGTCAAAGTTCAGCTCCTGGGGGAGGTAAGAAAATACTATCACTTCATTCTTTGACACCTGATGTGAAGTGACAGAATAATACCATCTGTTCCTGAGCTTTTCAAGCTGGATCCAACTTCCAGCAAACTCACAGAAATCTTTCACAGTAGATAACCCTGATATGTACTGTAGTACTGGGGATCAAGTAGCCATATAGTATGGGTTAATCAAAAAAAGTGCATTTCCTACTCACACAATATTTCACCTTCTGGCTTACATTGGGGGACATTTTAAGCATTACAAGCATTATTCATAGTGCTATCACAATCTCTTAATATCCATGGGTATTAGGTGTGGCGTGTACCAGATGTCCCCTCACTGGAACCAGCAAGAGGTGGCCAGGAAAGATCCCTGAGCAGCCTCTCTTACTGTGCAGGCTGTTAATTATGTTGGATGGGAAGCTGCAGCCCTTACCATCATTACCAGAGGTTTCTCTCCCTCCCAGTCTCTGTCTGTAGCTGGAATGATGAGGGTACAGGGACTGGTGGACCAGCCTTGTCTTGTCTCTTGGCTAAGAGCTCCCTGCCATGAGGGACTGCTGCCCTGCCTGCCAAAAGCTATGTCTGCTCCCTGCAGACTTCCCAGAGCTAATGCAATTCACACAGTGATGATTGTTGCTTGTTTATGATCCACAATTACTAGGAATCCCAGTCCTAGGTACTGCCAGCACACAGCAGAAAGATGCCTGAAATTCATTTATGTCCCCACAGTGTCTAGATCTGCTGGATAAAATTGTTGTCTTGTGAGTAATTCTGCCTATGAGAAGCTCTCTGGGGTCAGGCTTCCTGACCAAAGTGCTGATGCTTGTTGGGGTTCATCTGCATTGCTGCTCCTGGGCAATCCCCAGTCAGGCAGCTTGACGCTGGCCTCCAAGAAAAAGGGTTATGGAATTGTTTAGGGGGTCAGCTGGAAAAATACAGTGCACCCTACCTGGTGCTTCTAAACAAAAAAATCATGTGAAGAAGCAATCCTGAGGCTTGGGTTTCGAAAAATAAGCAGCTGTAAAGTACCTCCTGGTTACCCAGTTTCGAAACTGCATCAGCAGGAATTTGGCAGAATGTGGGCTAAAGACTGCCTGCAGATACAAACAGGAGTTTATCTACAGTTCCTCTTTTGAGGATACAACAGAGCTATGTTGTTATGAGGACCCTGACTGCAGGTGTTTTTGCTAACTTATTACTGCCATGTTAAAGGGAGAGTGTCTATGTCTTCAGCTGCAATGCAAACTTTTTGGTCATGGTATGAGCAGATGTTTTGTGTATGTGTTGCATAGGCACTCACCCTAGCTTTTGTGTAGGTAGTGAATGAGAGTTTAATTACTTTAAAGACACTGTGTGAACTGGGATCTCATTTAAAAACAAGGTAAGGTGCCCTCTTCCCCCAAGGGGGCAATGTGAGCCTAGCAAGGCTTGGGAGCCCCAGGAACTGACTCCTTCAGAAAAAGAGCTATTTCATGAAATTAGTTTTGTGTTGATAACCGGGAAGCACTGCTAACAACAGTGGACTTTTTTTCCCAAAAATTCAGAAAGAAAATGAGTGAGGAAAAAATTGAAAAGAAAAAGAAACAGCTCAGTATTCCCCAGCCATTACCAATGAAAGCCTTTTCTTTCAGGATGTATACAGGGCCTTTCTGAGTATTTGGTAGCCTCTAAACACCACACACGTAACACCATCCTTGTGATTATCAAACAGCCCAATAAGGATCGATAAGAAATGGCTGCTCCATGTTCACAGGGAGCCTTTGGCAAATCCCCAGGATATGTGCATTTAGTATGGCTGTAGGAGTCCTTGTTTCCTGGCTCTCTCTGTTAAATATACTTCTCCTTGCTCTGTTGCATGTTTAAGAACAGCTGACATTTATATTTATGGAAGTGTATGTTGCTGTGCCAGACAGCACAGAGCTCCTCAGCACCTGTGCTATAGGCTGGGCTGCAAAAGCACAAGGTTTCTTTAGTAACTACTGTCTACTTTTAGCTGTGTTGAATCTCTGCTCATCCCCAGTATTTTTAACTTTTTCTTTCAAGAGAGGAAAGCAAGCTCTTACCAAGGCTCAGAAAACCCCAGTGTAAGCCATGCCACTGCAGGTGAGTAAAGAAACCAGTAGGTTTAGAGCAAATCAGGCAACAGCCTTGCTTATGCATGTCATATTAAGGATGCTTGCTTGTTTGCTTGTTTATTTCAAAAGCTCATTTTTCTCTCAGATAGAATCACCACCTCCATAACTACATTAACAAAGAAGAAAAACACTACATTATATTAAAATGAGATACAGGATATTTTTTTTGACCCATCTACCCTTAGTTTTTGTGCCTTTACCATCAGGCTGCCATTTCACAATGCCTGTTTTGCACTAGCTGCCCAAGTTTCAGATCCCAGAAAGATAGAAGACCCTTGCTTTGTGCCGCAAGCACTCATGTGATAGCGCTGCTGCAGTTTGCACCAACAAACCTGCCATACTGCTGGGTGAGTTGTTCCAAGAAATTATTCCCAAAGCATTCAGGCTTTCATATTTTTATTAGTCTCTTGATACCCCATGTTGGTTCTTTGTGCAGTGTTTTGGGGATACTTTGAATGAGTCGTTCTGGTTATTCTAGTAAGGGCTCTTTTGCACAGAGACCCAAAGGTGCAATTTTGTTTGCACAACATATTAAGAGGTTGCAAGGACTGTGCTATTTGACTGTCTTGATGCTGCTGTGTCTTTCAGGTATTCAGATTCGTGACAGAAGACGAGATTTGTACTTCTAGAAACTGAATGTTTCTACTGTATTCTGAAAGAGAAAGTTATTTCTGTGAACTTCTTATTATTTGCAACTGTGAATCAAGAAGAAATGCACTGCAGCTATCTTATGTTTTTTCTTTCAGCTGAAAGAATACATGTACTATTTACTGTTTGGGGAATGACAAAATAACCCTTTTCTATACAGTAAATAATTTCGAATGTTTGTGGTATTAATCTGGCAGTATATTTGTTGTGGCAATACATTGTCTATTTAAGGCTTTTCATGTAGCCCTCTTGAAAGGACTCCTGCACTTTTTAATCTTTATTAATTTACCACCTTCACAATTCTTAACAATGCACCTGATAACCCCTAAGTGCAGGGATGCAGTTAGCATAAATTCAATGCTGTAGCTTCTTAACTTGATTTGATATCTTCATATTGTTTGAAATAGTCTTAGCCCACTGGCAAGAGACTTCAACCACAGGTCAGCAAAGCACATTATTATATTTATGTTTCAAAAGTGCAGCAGTTTGTGACCATACTTGCAATTCCTAGGGATACTCTTCAGAAATTATATAATATATTTATGCCTGAAGGCTCTGTTTTACCCTCTCACTAATGTATAATCATCATCTAGAAAGCAGTGAATTAACAGTAGCTGAGAGGAAATCCAGATTCTCATTGGATGCAATTAAAACCATTCAGCAGAAAGCTGCAGGTAGGAGTGTTCTGTTTTCTCAGCCTCTCTGCAAATGTAAAAGATTCTTCTTGTAAATAAGCTCTGCAGGTTTATTTTTTCCTTCTCCATTGGTTATACATTAATATAATATCATAGAGCATGATTAGCTTTTTCTGACAGCTCTATGCAGATGCTGAAGGCAATTTGACCTCTGAGATCACTAAGCTTGTGATTTTATAGAAAATATCCTGAGCTGGTATAAATGTTTGTTGTACCAGATCTCTCTGCTGCCACTGCTCCAGTTATAACACCTTATGTAATTTTATAAATAATGACTTTAGCAACATCAGATGTTTATGGTACTAATTTACAAACTGAGATTTTAAAAATAATTCTTTTTTTTATTTTAGAAGTTTGCTCTAGCAGTTACATGTTCTACATCAATCTGAGATCACAAGGAGAACTGTTTTAACTAAACTAATAAAAGATACACCACCATCCTGTCTCCCTATAGATGAGCATTGAAAAAAAACCCCCACTCCTTTTAATATTTCTACAAAAATGCTTTTCTTCTCTTTTAAGTTAAAGAATACTTCTCCAAGTATTTCATTCTCTTGTTATCCCAAGTCACTTAATTTTCTGATTTTTGTAAGGCTACATGGTAATATAATCTGACTTCCTCTATGGGCCAAAGCAAGGATTTCTAACCTGCATTCTGTCTTACTGACACGTGCTATAATTCTAGTGAATTATGATTATATTGCTTCGAAGTATTGAAATATGTTTTCCTCCTTCTTCCTCCCTTCCATACTTTCCAAAGGAAAATGCTTATATAATTTCTCTGCGAGGTCTGAGAAGACAGTGTATTTAAATGGTCTCAAATGTAGTGATTCCCTGAGCAATTTGTTTTACAGCTGGGAATAGTCAAGATGACTTATAAAGCCCTTGGTTCTGGTGAATCAGCCAAGTGGGGGGGGGGGGAACCCCTTGTTTTTAAATGGATGTCCCTTGTTGCAAGAGCGAGGCATCGGTGGCTTTACCTTGACAGAGTCATGCTGTGAGCCATTGCTGCAGGTTTGTGTCCTCATTGTCCATCTGTCTGGCAGACCTGGGGAAAGGGTACAAGTGTCCAAGTAGCCCAAAGGTCCCTGGACCCCTTGCCAGTGCAGGCTCCACACCAGGTACACAGGTGCTTGCTCTCTTCCCTGGATTTTAGAGGAATGAGAATGGAATAGAGGGCTGTGGCACAGAGGCACTACTTCTCTGGCATTTTGTCTTATACCACCACAGCACCATACACCTGAGTATGCTTGGGTTTATGGCATCTCACTGCTCTTCTGCAATAAACATAGTTAACCCATTGATACAATTTGCCTTTAATGATTTAGTGTAATAGAGTTTTGAACATTTCACAGAAGTTTTCTACACCAGGGAGGCTTTTCTTTATGCATGTATAGATTAAAACAATATAGATACACATATATGCTCCTCTAGAATATTGTTTGTTTTGAGTGAAGTGTTCCTTGCTCTCCAGCCCAGGCTGTTGCTGTGTTCCTGTACTGCCCTGCTGCAGTCACCTTCCAGCGACTGTCTTCATTCCCATTCAGTGCACACTCCCCTTGCTGGCAAGGACTTGGCAGCCAGGACACTGCATCCAGCAGCTGCCATCTGGTACTTCCCACAGTTATTTTTGGTCCCTTCTCTGAATGCAGCAATCCTGGAGGTGCTGGATGTTCCCCTTTCAACAGCTTCTGATTCCTTGAATGCTAATGGACCTCTGCAGAGACCATTCTGACAGACAGGCATCCCTGCTATCATCCTTGGAAGTATTCAAAAAGTGTGTGGATGTGGCTCTTGGGGATGTGGTTTAATGGTGGACATAGTGATGCCGGGTTAATGGTTGGATCTGACGATCTGGGAGGTGTTTCCAACCATAATGATTTTATGAATTTCCATTAATTTACTGACCCTGTGAGAAACTACTACTTGCCTTTAATTGGGTGTCCTCTAGTCCAGGAATAACTTATTTGCGCAGATGGCTTTTTCTCCTGTCTTTTTCTGATGGGAAGAAGAATTGCTAACTACATGCTTTATGAGCTCTGGTCAAAGATTAATGCAGCTTTGAGATGCATTAGTCTCAGAGATTTATGCTGAGCACTGGACATGCCTGCTCTGTGTGGAGTCTGGGCCTTTTTTAACTCAATTGCAGGAACTGGTGTGCATTTTTTCTGCCATGTGTGTCCCAGGACACAGACACTTTACAGGAACCTTGCCCTGACTCTGGTCCAGGTCCTCCTCTGATGGTCAGATAAACCTTGTGGGTGGCTGGGAGCAGTGAGCTGGCTTAGCTGCTCCACCCCACTTTAGTCACTCATTAGTAGTGTTAAAAATAGTCCCAGACTGCAGTGACAAACAAGAGATTATTTTGCTGTGAAAGAAAAATCTAAAGTATTATATATATATATATTTTTTTTTTTTTTAAATGCAGGAATGCTCATCCCTTTTAAAGAAGAGAACACAAGTTTTCATTTGCTTTCATTTTGGTTCAGGTGTCAATTACCTTGTCCCATCCCAGGTGAGCAAGGGACACCTCATGTACCAATGTGGCATATAGCCTTTGGTAAACACTCACTCATCACTGGAATTTTGTACTGTCTTGTGGTTTTTAATCCCCTTTTCTGGCGGGCTTTACCAAGCATGGCAATCCTGGTCCAGGATAAAAGTGTTGTTGCACTACTTTATTCTGTGTTCTGCTTTCCACTGCAGGGTCTGGTTTAAAACATTTCATGTTTTGGGCTCAGTGCTCTATTCCACTTAGCTACTGACCCACTGAGAGTTTAGTACTCCTCTGAGCTAGCTTATATTGTTACCCTTGGAGGATTTCAGCAGAAAACTGGTGCAAAGTGGTGGTTGTGGTGCCTTGGTATCCAGGAGGGGTTTCACTATGACAGGCCCTGTCAGAGGGCTGTGTGTTTCTGGTCTGACAATATTGCTGCACAAGCAGCTGCACTGTGGTCATATCCTACAGATCACAATTTATTTACTGAGGAGGTGCAAAAATGTCTGACAGGCAGGCAGCAGCTGGGCTCTCCAGGACAGCACAGAGGATGTTTTCAGGTGCCTGGAGCCATAATGGGGCTGGCTGAACCAATGTGAGCTGACTCAGATGCAGTGCTCCCCAAAACAGGGTTCAGCAGGAGTGCCCAGGATCCCCTGTGAGCCACCATGAACCTGGCTGAGCCAAATGCCAGGAATTCACTGCTGACTCATGCTGTCCCCCAGCTTGCTTTCTAGGTGGCAGTTGAGTGCAGCAAAGCCCTCAGAAAAGTGCTTGCTTCCCTGACCTTCGCCGTGACCTCTGTACCTCTATCTCCTTCCATTGCCCCAGCTCAGGATTCGCAAGCTCTGGATTTGTGTCTGTCCCCACCTACCTTTCTCCAAAAGTGTAATGCTGGACTCAGCACAGGCTTATAAAAATAGTATCAAGCAGAATTTCATTCTGGAATGCACCAGTGTTACAGCTCCTGCTTACGACCTTTCCACCTATGATAGGGATAAAATAACAGCTCTTTCCCACACAAAAATAAAAAGTTTCTATGCTCAGAACTGTAAAGCAATCAATTAGCACCCAATACTGTGTTTTTCCAGAGTGCAGTGTTGCTTTAGATAGATCCCTCTGCCAAACAAATTGAGTGGATGGAAGGAAACTGAATGTACTGAACACCCAAAGGGCATCGCTGATGACTGAGCACAGCCTAAAATAATCCAGTACCAGCTGTCTGTTGGACACTGTCACCCTGAGCCTGGAGAGCAGTGCAGAAGCACCCACACTCCATGGGCTCCACGTGAACTGCCCAAACATCATCAAGGATAAATGATATGTAAGAGAAGCTGCCATGTGCAGCTCCCCAGCCAAGGAGCAATGTGCAGTCTGGGTGCTGTGCTCAACTCCCACCAGGGGAAAACACATCAGCTAATTAAAAAGGATGGGCAATAAGGAAAGTCCTTCAGCTGGAGTTTGGAGATGTATAAAGTTGTTTGGTTTTTCTTTTCTAAGGTAGACAAAGTAGATTCTAAGAAAAACTTCCTGGCTTTAGCCAAGCTGTCACCTAACAAGACATTTGAGGCATGTGATACTGTCACTGTTCTACCTTACATTGTTTGGTGGTGGTGGATTTGTGCCACATTTTAAGAAAATATTAGCATGAAAACACTCTTTTTCCCTCCTTTCCAAGGCTGCACTAATGACTGCTGTCTGCAAGTGTGCAAAGAACAGTCAGGCATTATTTTGCTTGCAAATTACCAAGGGACAGCATCAAGGACTGTGTCACTTATGGCACAGCAAACAGAGTTTGCTGCCTAGCACAAAGATGAGTGATTTACTCTGAGTAAAAGAGCAGAGGCAGGAGAGGCTGGGCCTGTTTCCACTCTGCTTCATGCAGGATGTAAGCACTCTCTTGCTGACATCTACCATGTGAAATGGTTGCCCAACACCTGCCCTGGATGGTTGGGACTGTTTTTGTGGGTTTGTTCAAATCTGTAGGACCAGGATCATAGTTGCACCACTGTTTCCTGCGAAAAATTATTACAGAGAGTTTGGTTTATTAGATGGATCTAAGGCATAAAATCCATGTGTATCACCTCTAATGTGGTGCATCGAACAGAGTTGGTCAGTGAGGCTCCTTCCCCTCCAGGCCAGGGCTGAACTGCTGATGGTGTGTGAGTCAGGACAGGGCTGGAGGATGAACTGTGTCTGATGAGGAGGCTTCTAAGTCTGCCCTTCAAAACACACTGTTGTGGAGCTCATCTCGCAGCAACACCCGTGGGATGGTGGGACAATGGGGAAGATCAGGAGGCAAAGTCACAGCGGAGCTCACAGATATAGGCAGACAGCAAGTCAGGGATGTGTCTCATCTCTGCGAGGCATTCTGGGCAGCATCCTCCTGGCATGGGCACAAACAAGAACCCCCCTGCCTGCACAGAAACCTGTAGTCTGCCCACAGGCTGCGTAGAGGTATCCCAAAAAGCAGTCTCATTTGTTTGTTGGTGTTTGTTTTTTTTCTTGCTTCTCAGGAAAACAGCCTGAAAATACTGTTGGTAAATTACAGTTTGGGAAGCAGCTCTGGAATCATCCTGCAGGGTGCTGATAGGGCAGCAGGCTGCCAGGCTGCTCTGATTCCAGGCAGTTTTCCCGCATTGACAGGCTGCAGGGCACAAAACAACTGTGTAACAGTGACTAACGAGAATGGCTGCCTGTCTTTATGGAGAAGCTTGGGAAGGGAGGGGTTGCGGGGAAATAAGAGTCTTCTCTATTTCTCCTCCTTGCCTGGGAAAAATGGTTTCTGTGGTTTTGCAAACTGGGGAATGCGAGAGCCAGATTTATACCCCTGTGCAAATCCACCCCCTGGTGTCTCATGCACACAGCTGCAGCAGGAACAAAAATCTGCTTTAATGCAGACTGAAAAGTCCAGGATTTCCTGGCCCAATTCTGCCTTTTATGCTTATGAAGGCAGACATAGGCTCCCCCAGATGCAGCGGAGCATCAGGAGCTGCATCTGTGGCAGCCCTGCCCATGCCTCTGACTTTGCTTATGCCAATAAGAGCAGGAATGTTGCACATCTCTGTAGGCACGACCAAAGGAAGAAATTAGTATCTCTAGTCTCTCTGGCTCAGTTTGTACAGTTCTGGGATTGTGTTAATCTTTTTTAGCAATCTTGAAAGGACGGAGAGAAATCTGTCATTAAATCAATACATACGTAAACGAGCATCTGCCACAGAACCAGTTTTACTTCTTTGTGTTAAACATGTATTTCTGTTGATACATTATTTGTAACGTATTCTTTGTATAGAAGGGTGTCATTAAATTGGATTTTGGCTTGATTTAAGCAATAAAATGAGTCAAATCATTCTAAGCATTTGCAGGACTTTTTAAGCTGTTACATTGGCTCTTGATGCATGTTCTTGAGACTGTCTTGGCTGACAGCTACTTTGATGATTTATGATTACTCAGAAGTAGGTTTGGATAAATTATTCAGTTAATAATCAGTTTTTGTGTTTTCACTGATCAAATGTGGTTGGATGTGAAACTAATTATCCTTCTTGCAGGCCTGCATTCAGATCCGGTTTGTTTCTGGACTTCTCTAAGATCCCTTTGGAAGCAATGGCTTCACTTGCTTCAGTCCAATTCCTTGGTGGCTCTAAAATCAAGCAGCTCTATTTCATTCATCTAGCATACAGGAAAAATACTGAGAGCCTGTAGTCTTTATGGTGTGAAAGAAGATACTGCTATTGCCCATTTAGGAAATTAGTCTGGTCTTGCATTTTTTCTGAGTGCTTGGTGCTGTTGTGTAACTGAATATCCAGGGATAAATGTGATCCATCATTTTTTATTTGTTTTCAGAGCTTGGACCTCCCTAAATCTGTCTTCAAAAAATTTAATCTATTCCTAGCTAATCTCTTTGGAAAAATAATAGTATTGGTGATTGTGCTGTCTGTGATCATTCATTCTGCAGTGACACTCCAGGGGCTGCTGGGCTTCTGCGTTGTGCTTGGGTGCTGCTGGTGTGTGGGTGGCAGGGTCAGAGGATGAGCATCCCCTCCTAACTTGGGGAGTCCAGCTGTGTCAGTATGGCTCAGTCAGGAAGGTTGCTTGATCTCATCCTGTTATATATGTATTTTTTCTGCAACAGGTTTTCACACCTGTGTCATTGGATCAAGCAAATGCTGCATCTGTTTGCTTTCTGGGGTTTATCTCTCTATCTCCTGCCTTGTGTTACTTCCACCTCTAGGTGGAGGGAGAGTGAGAACAGTCGAAACACTAAATCCAAAGATCTGGCTACTTCTGCATATTCCAGCACCTGGTAATTATCACTCTGTGTGCCTGAGGGTGTGCAATGTATTTGCACGTGTGTCATCAAGTTTGCCTCTGGTTTGTGAGTGCACTCATTTTGCTGCTGGGGCTTGTGCGAGATACAAGGACACCTCCTGGGTGACAGATGCCATGTCGTGATGGTGTCATGTTAATTCCAAGAGGATCCGTCAGGACAAGGCTCCTCTGCTGTGGAGATGTTCAGAATGAAAAGATGCTCAGTGAACCCAAGGACTTTGACATTTGTCACACTGCTACTGCTGCAGTCTTTGAACAGTATATTGCCTGTATAAACAGCAAAAGATCCAAGAATAAGTAATGGTTTAGGGCAAGGAACACAAATAATACCTTTTTGCCTTTTGATAAAAAGGGAAGATATTTGGTAAAGCTGCCTGCAATGCCCAGTGGAACAGGGATAATGCAAAGTTCATGCCTCCCCCAGGCACAGTGCTTTGCATATGCCTTAGTCCTCAAAAAGTGACAGAAGCAGACTGCAGGCAAGCCAGATCTTCTTCCTAAGGTCCAGGCTCCAATAGCTACTGCTGCTTCCCAGGGAGCCACGTTGTGTCCCAGAGCTGCTGTCAAACAGAGTAGCATGGGAGGCAAACTTTCCATCAGGTTTAGCTTGGAGAAGTGCTACATTACTGCACTGCATCAATAAAATCAGTGAATTCTCAGGCTGAGGAAATGAAAGCTGTAGAGCGACTCAGCAAGGATCAGACAAGGTGAAGCAAGGAGAAAGATGTGTTTCTGTTGCAGTATGTGACCAAACTGTGATGCTTCCAGCTCAGGGATGCTGTGGGGAATAGGAGGAAGCACAGGTCTCTCCTAAATGCAGCTCTCTGGATGTAACCCCCAGTGTAGGAAGTTACAGGCAAACTTTGATGTGCACAAGGTGGAGCCTTGATTTCCTTGCTTATCTGTTGCTCTTGGAGATCAGGATTGCATCTTTGATCTTAAAGTAGGAAGGCTTTTACACCTGGTGTTTTCTGAGCTCCAGCTCAACTGAGCTGGAATTGTAATCCAGCCCTTGCTCCGTGTGTGCGCTGAGCATCATGCAACCCCATCTCACATCCTCTAACACTGTGTATGTGGACTAAAACCATTGGGCAATGTGCTGCCAATCCAGGGGAGAGCTCCTGCCACCACCACACCCTGCAGAAATACAGAAATTCAGGAATTATGTCTGGTCAGTTCTTCCTTGTCCTTATTCACATCCCAGAGCTGCGAATGCTGGGGTTTGGTAGTCACCAAGGCTGTACATTGGACAGATGTATGAAACCCTCAAGGGCTCCTCATTAATTTTGTACATTAATATCCCTTGGACAGCTATGGAATTTCAAGAGCATTTAATTTCCCATGCAGAGTTCTGGCCTTTTTCCTATCTGAGGCATAATTTTATGAATGACTCACTGGCACATGGCCACCTAGCAGGAGCCACCACACTGCAAAGGGTTGTAGTGGGAAGTTGTAGTTAGTAGTTGTAGCTGTTAGGGAAGAAATTTCCTCCTCATTCTGGGACAGAGCAGAAAGTTGCCCCATCCTACAAACACAGATTATCCAGTCTGTGAAGAGGACATGGCAGCAGAGGTTTCCAGGGAATATTGCTTCTCCTGTGCCATGTGAGAACAGTCCCCGCCCTGTGGCATGCCTCCACCTGTGGGAAGGGATTGTAAATTGTGCTTCTCCCCACATCTGGAGAGATATATCTCAGGGTTTTGGTAAATCTGCTTAGAGCAAAGTGTGATTATCCACTTCTTTTCTGTGTGATAGTGCCTTTGGCCATGACCAAAGAGAACCTGGAGAACCTGCTGTGAATAACAGTGGGGACAGTGTTTGGCAGCTCCTGAAATGGGTGAAAAGGACATAGTTTGTTTTAAAGATACCCATTGCCTGTTGTTGATCAAATACTGCCCTTCCATATAGTTCTTTCCAGGCACCTTGGACCTTAGGCTCTATTCTCCTGGGAGATGCCTGTCCATCCTCACCACACAGGGTGGAAATCTTTCTTTATATCTTCTCCTTGTGATCTCAGGTATGTGAAGGAAGGTGATGTGAGAGCTCTGAGTTTGTACAAAACACTTTCAGGATTATTTGAAAACTGGGGCTCATTCTCAGAGACCTGAATCATGTGCTTCTAATCTCTAGGACATGCTCAATGGATTTTCTGGCTATTGCAGACCAAGAGGTCCTTTCTACCTAAAGTCTTCTGAGGCTACTTTAAGCAGCAGCCAGTGCTCGGGAAATGAACCTGGTAAACATTAGAAGGAGATTGTGTAATTACCTGGTTTTGTGGTTCATGATAGTTTTGCATGGGTGGGCACTGTGGTGTGAACCTACTTTCGGTTCCATTGATATTATTGCCCTGCAAAACTTAAAAAAACCCCACCTGAATCCTTTTTTCAAAGACCCCAACAACCACTCCAGAGGCTGCATGCTCTGCTATTATGAAGGGAATTTGGGGTAAATTTGGCTTCCTGCACCAAATCCAGTGACTTAGAGACTCTGTCTGCGTCATGTGTCAGTGCAACAGAGCTTCACATCTGTGTGCTTGTGGCAGCACTAAGACTCAGCATTGCACTACATCATTAGTAGCTGTGGTGATTCAGCTTGGTTCTTGGAAAATTAAGGTGAATTCCTGGGTAAGAAAGCTAGGAAGGGCAGTGATGTTCCTCAGACACTGCATCGCAGAGTAGGAACTCAAGGGTAGTTCATGGGAGAGCTGAGACCTTGTGGTGGGTTGACCTTGCTGCCAGATGCCCACTCAGACACTCAACAAGACAGGGGAGGAAGGTAAGATGAAAAAACTTTGACATAAGGGCTTGGATATGACTCTGCAATTGCCATCATGTCCAAAACAGACTCAGGGAAAAAAGATTTTGCTTATCCTGCAGCCTCACTTTATACACTCTGATATTATATTGCTCTGCAGATTAGAGCCAGCATAGTGATTTTTTTCTATATAGGCTGAATCTATTTGGCTGTTTATATCTCTGGATCTTTACCCAGCAACAGAGATGCCTCATTTCACCAGTGATGAAACTGAGACCAGGTGGCTTATCTAATGTATCATAGGCAGCCAGACACAGGCAGCAAGAGAAAGTGAGTGTCCTGCCTTCCAGATCTCTCCATCTATGTGTCCAGATGCCAAAGGCAGACGGGATCCACGTCCTGGCTGGCTCATGGCCTGCAAGGGGATGTAAGGAGGCCGATGCTGAGGGAACAGATTGGGATGTGCTCTACGTTTGCTTTCCTTTCTGTCCAACCACTGAACCTGGTTTCCGGTATGGTTCCCCCAATTACTGTCATAGAGATGACAACACAATACTTACGTGGGTGGGTTTTCTTGTGGCTCAGCAAAATGGTGATTGTTGCATGTTCATCTTCCCCTCCCTGAACACTGGGGAGAAATGGTCCTTTTTCCCCTGTCCTTAGGCTTAGTGCCAGTAGTCTTTTTCTTGAACAGGGTGTTTGGGGTTTTCCTTTCACTGTGTTTTACAGCAAGTGCCCATGCCAACATTCAAGCCTTTCTGACTGCATCACCTCTGTGAAATACTTCCCTCCAGGTGTGCAGAGGGTTTAGGCCAAAGATTTTCCACTTTGAAATAAGGTTGCTTTTCTGCTAAAAGCAAATTACAGCCTCTGGGGTTTGGTGACTCATTCAAGTGAGTGAGAAGAAATATGTCCAACAGCTTGGGCATATTAGGGAGCTGCTCTGGAAAGAAAACGTGTGTCCTGCAAAGCATCTGTGTGTCCCCAGGCCGGGTCTCATCAGCCAAAGTAAGAGCATGGCTGTTCCAAAGGGGTGTGGGGATGTGCTGCTGGGGACTCTGGATGAGCCTGGGCACCAGTAAAGAAACTGAAATCCCACGGCCCAGCAATTTGATGTGATGATCTGGACCCATAAGTAACACCCACCCACAAGGCACATAGCTCTGTGTCTGATTTTTTATGCACAAGTTATGTTTGCAGGTGTCCTCTCCATGAGAAACTTGTTCTGGTGGGACTTCATCCTGGGGGCCCTGCATGTCGATAATCATCTCCATTTTGGTTTTTTTTAGCCCCATCATCCCCTGAAACAGAGTGCTTGAACAAGCCACGTTTCTCTGGTTTTTCTACACAATTTTTTCACATCTTATGGGAAAGTTCTGGCAGTGATGAAGCAGCTGACACATCCAGAGGTTTCCAGCCCATCACAGCCTGAGTATGGTGGGAGAGGGGCTGGGCATGGGGATCCAAGAAGGGCTGCTGCTCTGCCGGTGTTACCTGGAGGCACCTCTGGCCTCTGTGGTAAATGTGAGATGAGCTGAAGTCTCTCAGCCTCTGTAAATAGAGAGTGAGCTCTGAGAAGCACCCTGTCTGCCAGTAAGAGCCTCTGGTACCTAGAAACTGTAGTGGCTTTGCTCCCAGCACCAGCAGGATGCAGGAGCTGGGGCTGCAGCATCCTCCTGGAGATGCCCTGCTTGCATGTCAGAGCCTTGCTGGCTGTGATCCACCCAGGCTGGAGCCACCTCTGACGGCTCTGATGGCTGTTTATGCTGCTCAGATGTCTATACTCAGCCCACAGCCAGGAATTCCTGCAAAAGAGGGGCTGTCTATGTTCCTTTGGCCATCAGCAGAACCACCTGAGTGAAGTCAGTGCTCAGTCCAAACCCAGGCTTTGCACCCCCTCTGGTCACAGTATCAGGGCTGCCAGGCTGGCTTGGATCTGTCAGCCACTCTTCCCTGCTGGGACTGCCAGTGTTTGGGCTGAGCACACACTGAGCCAGCCCTGCTCCTACGAGCTGTGGGGAAAGCCACTGTGAACCTTGACAAGACTCTCACCAATCATGAGGTGTTGCTTCCTTGCAAAGGAAACCTGCACCTTCAGACAGAGGAATTCCTGAAATATCAGTGCTTTATGGAAACTGGACTTCCTCTTCTCTTTAAGTAGGTCTTGTCCCTGGTATGAGCACAAAGAATGTTGTTATGTCAGCAGCAGCTTTTGCAGCTTTACTTTGCTCCTTTCCCCACAAAGCGCTTTGCTCTGCCGCCTGAACTGTGGCCACATCCCTGGGCAGGTGAGGCAGGATGTGTTCTTGTCTGCAGGGCTTGTCTGGCTTCTCCTGTTGCATCACATTCCAGCATGGAGACCCTTCATTTTTAGCTACAATTTTCCAGGTGGCTGTGTGAGGCCGGGATGGAGATATGGATTGGGAGAGGAGAGGAGCTGGAGGAATCAGTAGATGGCAGAGTTGTTCTCTGCTCTCTGCTGTTCCTCTCACAGGTTCACAGGGATTTTATGGGGGATTTGTTACCAAGATGATGCCCCAAGGCTGTAGGTATTCAGCCTGGCCAAGGAGCAAGCTGGTGCTGGAGCTGGGCTGAGCATTCCCACCATCGTTATCATAGCTGAGACAGGAGTGGAAGCATGCAGGGAAAGGGCTCCATGTGATGTCAATATGACCAGCTCAGAGCACCCCGGCTTAGAGCTCTGAGGCAAAAGGGTTGCGTGACACCATTGCAGTGTCTATACATCTATGGAAGGCAGCACTTCTCTGCTTTTGCATTGCTTTGCAAGAGATTCAAGATTGATTTTGCTGCCTCTGACCATGCATGCAGCGTCTTGGTTGGGCTCCTGAGGCTTGAGATGGCTGCATGTGAATTTCCACCAAGCACAGATTCCTGCTGCCCCCAGTGCTGCCTTCTCCATGCGATTGGTTAGTCCCCAGGTAGGGGCTGAGGATTTCCTCTCCTAAGATGTCAGGTCAGAGCAGTGTTCCTTGTCTGCCCCTCACACCTTTGGCCACTCACCCTCCCTGGCTCATCTCCTACCACTGACAGCAGTGCCACTCTCTCTTGCTCACCTTGGGGCTGTGTGTGACTCCAACAGGATCCTAGTTATCTGGAGGCTGGAGCACAAGCCCCCCAGGGGATCCAAAGATCAACAAGGAGAGAGGAGAAATGACAGCAAAGGCTGAAAGGGGATGAGTGAAGAGCCACAGATGTGATTCCCATAGTGGCAAAGAAAGTCCTGTGATGAGAATCTTGTGGAGCTTGATGTGTGAAAGATTTGGGAAAAGATTAATAATTTGAATTAGTATTGCCTTGGCAGGGGGCTTGTGGTGTAATGGAAAAGAAACAGGCAGAAGATTGAACTAGTGACTGCCAAATCTGCCTCGGGAGATTGCTCATGTCTTGATAATTTCCCATCAGGATCCAAATGACTTGCTGGAGGATGTGTCGCTGTGCAGCCCCAGTGGGATAACCAGGCACGGCCAGCCCAGGACTCAGCCACGGTGAGGGCTCATTGGAAACCTCCACCTATGGAGGGAGGGAAAGGAGAGAAAGGCTGAGTAGAATGACAGCTGATTCAGGTTCTGTCTTACCCACCTCCCAGGATATTAACCCACACGAAATCCTTGGGGTCCCATCCATACCAGTGCTGCACATGGCATTTCCTCCTGGACTTCGGTCAAGAGCTGTGAAACTGTCCATGGGGCACAACGGCTTGATTCATTGGCATGCCCCTGCCGGTGGCCAGGGACCCTTGCGTGGTGGTGGGAGCTGAGGTGCCTCTGCTGTGGCAAGGCTGGGTAGTGGCAAGGTTTGTTCGTGGAGCCCAACAAGTGCTTGGAGCCAGTTGCAGTCTCGGCTGCCAGGGGCTAAGCATCCTCCCTCTCCTCCCGAGGCTTTTGTTTTGTTTATGTGTCCCACACGGATGCTGAACAGGAAGTCTCGTCTGCCTTTTTGTCCCGACGGGGCAGGCAGGGAGGAAGGAGAGATGCATAGGTGATGCTAGGAGCCTCCCCACCCACCCATCGCGCTGGCACCGCCATCCCTGCAGCCTCCCCGGGTTTTGCTTTCCCCCACCCCTCCCATCTCCTTTCACAGCATGAAAAGGCAGAGCCTCGCCGGGGCGTTTCACTGCGGTTTCGATGGGCGCAGGCCCCCGCACCCCCTGCAGGGAGAGCAGCTTTCGGCACTTGACCGAGAACGGGGGAAGGCACGGGATGTTCTGCTCCATTCCGCTGTGACTCAGGCAAGAGGGGCTTGTTTGGCAGGGCCAGGGCCGTGGGCCTCCCCACACTGGGCTCTATTTTTAGGAAGTTGGGAGAAGTAGGTGCAGCCTTCACAGCAAGAAGTTTCTAGTGCCATTTGTGGTTTCGAAGCTACAGCAAAGCTCAGCATCAGCAGTTCCGAGGCCAGGTGCTCTCTGTGGCTCAGTACTGCAAGGCTGGCATTGTCACCCAGATGTGGCATGAAAGCCACATGCCCTTCGGGGCCCTCCATCCTCTGCGGGGCCACTGAGACTTGTTTCTTTGCTGTTCCCTGCTCTCCACCCACCTCAGTCCCCCGGGGAAAAGGCTGGCTCAGGGTGCAACCGTGGGTTGTACAGAAGGGCAGGGAAGTGAGGGGGTGAGGAGGGAAGGGGGCACAGGGGATAGTGACCCTTGGAACAGGATTGCTCAGAGGGACAGCAGCACTCCAGTGTCACCCCCTGTTGCTCTTTTTCTATTGTTCTTTGCTGCTCTGGAGGGTGGCAGAGAAGATGTCTGCAGAGGCAGATGCCCCCTCACATCTGCAGGGAAGCTGCAGTGGAGATAATACTGTACATCTGATCTGATCTGATCTACTTGCTGGGGCCACCTGTGCTCACATTTGCTGGAGCCTGGAACTTTTGCTCATCTCCACATGGGTTTCTCCAGGGCTGAGGACCATGACAAGCAATGGGGCTGCAGCCTGCCATTGTCACCATGGTGGCTACAACTGGCATATTCTGCTCTTCTCTTCCACAGGGGGATGTAACTTTCACAAGCATTGACATATTTTTCTCTCCCCGAAACTGCTTCATGCTGCTTTGGACTCCAAGAATTTTCTTTTATTCGACTGAGGTAGATAATGAACAGAAACACTAACGCAACCTTTCCTTCTCCAGATGCTGGTGATGTTTTCTGTGGTGTTCTGGCTATTTCTGTTCCCTGTTCCTCTCTGATGACAGGGTTGTCCTGGAGAAATGAGAGCTCAGAGGATACAGGAGAGTGAAAAATCTAAAGAAGTAAAAAAGCAAATGGCAGAAAAGTTCAAATTTCCCTTCTGCCTCTAGCCCTGGGCTGAAGGTCCTTAATTTAGGTTTCTCTCATAGATTCCTTTCTGCATCCCTCCTACAGCATTGCAGGCAAACTCCTTTTCTGACTCAGAATAAAATCTTCTTTTTGAGTGTATTGTTCTTAGCACTGCACAACACTCAGCTTTTGTTAATTGTAAAGAGTGTGTGCGGCAAGCATCACATTTTAAAAAGCTAGTCAAGAAACCACAGCAGGCACCCAAAAAACCCCAAAAAATCACTCTCTTCTCAGCAGCTTTCACCTTGCTGCCTTCAGAGATGCTCCCAGCCTTTGACAGATCACAGGGCAGGCAACCGGATATTTTGTCAGTAAACAAAACTCAGAACCCCAAAGACAAATGGAGACAATTTGCTGATCAGCGGAAATACCACAACTAGGGCAATAGGAATGCAAGCAATGGATCACATTTTCCCATTGTCTCACCCAGGGTTTATCTGGCTGGAGGAACTGTGCCAGTCTGCATTCTCAAGTGGGTGGGCATGGTTACGTTCAGAGAGTTTGGTGGGAGGTGAAAGAAAACCCAGTTGGTTTCTTGGTGATGGACTCATCACCGGGTGAAGATGTGACTTCATCTTCCCTAGGATTATCCCATGAATACAGACTCTTCCTTCTGGTGTTGGGTCCTCTCTTCTGTGCCCATCATCTCTCTGGATTATGCCCCACTTTCCCTAAGACTGTGTTCCCTGTTCTGCTACGCTCCCCCATGTTCCTACAGCAGCCAAACAGTCAGGGGTATGCATCTCCCCCATCCCTACTATCCACGTGAGGTGGCAACAGAGCATGGCCCAAGGGGCCAAGTCACACATACCCTGCAGCACGTCCTTGGGTTGCCTGGCTCTGAACAGCAACGGTGCCGGGACAGCTCACTGGGGCTCTGCCTGCCACAGGGCTTGGTCAGATTGTCCTGTCTGATCCAACACTCCTGGCAGAGCAGCCCTGGTGGTCCAGGTTGAGTGGGAGAAGCCTTGGGACCAGGTGCTGCAGAGTGGACAGCTCCCGAGGTTGCTCCCCGCCAGCTGCAGCAGCAAGGGGCTGGATTGCTGGTGTGGAGCAATGGTTTCCTGAAGAGGAGCTGCTGCTACTGAACCTCTGCCAGGATCCCCACTGTCATATTTTCCACTGGATTTCTCCTATCAGGGTGCTGCCAAGGAGCAACTCAGTTTCCTGATTTGCAGCACAAACTGGCCAACCAGTGTTGTTTTGTGCTGGGTACCCAAACCTGGAGCCTTTCCCCATCCTCCTCACCAAACCTGTCAGCCCATCCAAGGCTCCAGCCTCTCCATCAAGGTGCATGCAATGGGACCATTGACATGCTTGGGCTTTTCGACATTTCCTACAGGTTCTCCTCATTTCAGTGAAGCAGGTGGCTACACAGAAATGTCTTTGGAAAGGTTTTGTCTGCTGGAGAAAGCCAGGGCTCAGGAATAGCTGTGCAAAAACAACACTCAGCGCTGCAACACTCAGCGCTGTGGTTTCACACATTATTGGCTGCCTCTGTCCCAGCACATTTGGGAACAGTATTAAATGATGACTTGTCATGTAATTTAGTTTCACATGTAGTGACTTCCCCTAGATGTGTTAAACTTAGAGGAAGCTCTAAAGAGCCCTGGAAAATGCTGGTGAGTGTGATGGGGCTAAGGCAAAGCATGAGGACTTTGGGGAGCTGGTGCTGCTCCCCACTGTGGCCTCATGGCGCTCAGCTGTCTGGGGTATTATTGGGAATTTTCAAATGGCTTTCTGCTTGTGGTAAACTTGCCATGGTAGGGACAGTGTGCAGGAGCTTGTCAGACCAGATGCCTGAGAGGAGGCCAGGCTTGGCCTTTCCAAAGATAATGGCAATTTTAAGACAAAAAGAAATAAAATCAGGCACTTGGCAGTGGCCCCAGACTGTGTGTGAGCTTGGTCCTCTGCACAGCAGAGCTGCAAGCCCAAGGGACCAGGTCCAAAACTCAGTAATGCTGAGGAGACCCTCTTTGGGGACACAATAATGTATCCCAGCACAGTTTGGGTCACTTTGCTGCTGCTGGGAGGACACTGCTGAGGAGACCAGAAAGCCCTGGTGAGCTGAGCAGCAAGGCAGACCTTGGATGGTCAGGGTGTGAGGGCAGCCTTCAGAGTACAGGCACTCAGGGGGAGGGACTCCAGCTCGTCCCTCCTCTAGAAGGCAAAAGGGGGGCTGACCTTGGAGCTGGCAGCCTCTTCCAAAAGGATGAGCCCTAGCCCTCCGTGCAGAGTTGTGACAGTCCTGGCAAGCTGAAGGGTTACATGAGTCCAAAGCACCAGCCAGGGCCTCAGCCCTGAGCCATCCTCTGCCCTCAACTGTTACTCAACTGCTGCGCACAAAGACCCTGGAGCCATCCCACACTTGTGATTAGGGTGTTATATTTAGGAGCACAGTGACATGCTAGGGTCAAACCCTGATTCAGTTGCAGAGGTGTTTGTGCTTTGTTATCAGCACTTGCATTTGCAGCTCACAGCACCTTAACCACACAGGGCAGGATGCGGGAGAGAAGGCAGATAGCAAAAGCAGATGCTGGACTCCATCCTGCAATGCTCTAAGCAGCCCCAAAAGGCACTGTGTACCCTCCTCTCCTGGGGCTGCTGGCAAGCAGGACCTGTTCAGCACCCCCCTGCCTTGTCAGGATTCAAACTTGTACTGGCTGTGTGCACATCTGATAAGAACATCTCCTCTAGCAGACCACTTTCACAACTATGTGATGGTTGATGAAGCCTTCAAACCAGTGCCCCAGCCCTCCTCAACATATTCTTGTAGCCCCCCTCTTCTGCATCCCAACAAACCCCCAAATTTATTCTCTTTACATGGAGAAAATGAAGTCTGTCCCCTGTTGCAAGCAGTGATGACCCCCTGGTAGTTACTGTATATTATTTTAGCAGTGTTACATGTACTGAATATTAGATTACTGAAGAGCTGGGGGGCAGGACTTCACCTTCCTGCAGCCAGCTCGAGAGGGGTTGGGGTGTAGAGAGGACATGGGTTTCTCGAAGTTGCATGGCAGTGATGCTGGGAGATCAGAAGCTAGCAGGAGTATTTGGCATTCCCAACAGCCCTTTTCATGCCTAGGTACATAGATACAGGTAACAGGGATAAGTGGGGCAGGGTATGAGATGGCTTGTGCCCTTGGGTATAGGGTGAGCACCTCACTAGGGTATCAAGAAAGCTGTTTAAAACTTGTCTCTCCAAAGTGATGGTCAAGCACCAAGCCCAAAGTCCCACTGTCTGCTAAAGAGCATGAAAGCTGTGCCTACACCAGGGTCACAGTGTCTGTACAGATGGTGCTTTCTCCCAGATCATCCAGCCTACCCAGGCAGAGGCATCTCCCAGGGGGGAGCACAAGGGAAAGCAGAAACCAGCACAACCCACCTGCCTCAGCGAGGCATCTTCACTACAGAAATCATCCTTCTCTTAAAGGAAAAAGCAAAAAGCCATTCTTCCTTTTTTGAGAAACAACCAAATTTCTGAGTGCTTCCCAGCCTCTGGCAACCCACAGTACTGCTCAGCAGCTCTGAACTTATATTCAGTCTTCATTTCTTTTAAGGCAACTTGCCACAAAACTTTCATCCACAGCAGTAAAAGAACCCCACCAGGGAATATTTTGGAGTGATTCAAGGGCAAATATGAATATACGAAATAAGAACCTCTCTCTGTTTCTGGTAGAACAGTAGGAAAAAGCATGGAAGTGCAACAGAGAAGAAAGTCTAAGGAACTTTTTTGTTGTTGTTGTTGTGGGAGATGGTAGTGAACAAACTTACCCACTACGAAGAGCTTTTTCCAGGAAGTGTAGGTTGCTGTACCCTGTATCCCCTGAGCAGCACGCTCTTGCAGAGCAGTTCTCATGCTACTTGCAAGCAGCGCATTTGGAGGAGCCTCAGCAACGTGCACAGAGGATGAACGAAACCTTTGGCCCTGAGGCACCCCGTCCCATCAGCAGCACATCTCCTGGCATCATGAAAATGTTCATGGGCTTCCTCACTGTATTTATTGTAGTGCAGACCATTGGGACCGTGCTCTTCTGTTTGTATCTTCACATGAAGATGGATAAGGTAAGCGGAGAGAGAAGGCTGGCTCTGTCGCTGCTGGATTGCTGGCATGGTTTGACTTCAGCTCTGGTGATATCTGGTCACCAAGAGGATGAACACAGTGGAAGATGGTGCTGACCACGGGATGGAGACAGCAGTATCATTTATCACACCCATGTCATCATTTCTGCTTTAATTTGCCGCAGAGACATATGCTGGAGAAGGGATCTGATCCCCTTGCTAGCAAAAAGAGGATGACCAATCGAGAAGAGACGTTAAGAGTAAATGTGGTAGCTGATGGCTAGTCTGAGGACAAGAGGCTATGCAAGTGGCTATTTTAGGCTTGGTGGTGGTTTTTCTGATTTTGTAGCACTTATTAGCATTGTGATGCTGAGAGGATGAAATGTCCAGAAATGAAATTTTTTAGTGTTTCAGTGATTTTACCAACATCTCACTTTAGATGCTGTCTTTCAGTTTAGGGAAGAAAAGATTGGACCTTAGTACTATCTCAGTTTTTGAAGGTACACAGTACCAGTGATCCTGTCCCATACTTGGGACAGGATATTTATTTTTGTAGTATTTATATTTGTAATATTTACCAAAAAAGTTAAAATCTGGAAAGCTGTTTTTGGGGTTGGTAAGGCTGCAGCTGCTCGGCATGATGCCTAATATCACCAATCTAAAGCTACTCTCCTCCAAGCCAGAAACAACTGCCAGTTAAAGAAATACGTGCCTAAAACCCAGAATGCATTTTGTTTACCAGATACACTGATACGGTGGATGTTACTGACTTTTGCACGTGTCGTTTCAACTCACATTTCAATTTAAGTTGAAACGACACATGGTCTACAAGGGTGGAGGGCAATGTTGAACTAGGAGGGCTTTAATATCAGAGGGCTGGAAGGGGACTTCGTTGCATGGAGGCTGCAGCTGTCGTGAAGATGTGTAGAGGGTCTCTGGCAGAGAGAAATGTGACTGTAGGGGGACGTGGCTGAGGATCAGAGGCAGCTGAAATGCAGTCACAGGTGGCAAGAGGATTTCAGTTGCCTTCACAGCTTGTGGCAGGGCTTCAAATATGACCCTCCACATCCTAGTGCTGCCTGTGCTGACCTCTCTTCCCGACTCTGGATCCTCATGATCAGCTGCACTTTCTCTTTACCATTTAACTGAATGTTAGGTTTTTACAGGAACAAAAAACCGACAAAAACCCCAAACAGATGTAAATTTAAAAATCAGTGTTTGGATGCATTTAATTATTTTCTTTTTGGCTTTCTAATTTATTTTTTTTTAATCTGAAGAACTTGGCACAATTAGGCCCCAACCTACATGCTGTTTTGTTTTGCTGGCAATGCTTTTAGTCAATAAGTGAGCAGAAAAAATTCAAAGCCCCCCGGTGTGGACAGGGCAGTGAAGGGCTGAGTGAGGATCCCAACTGCCTGAGGGGGCCATTGGAGAAGGATCTGCAAAGCCCAAGCCCCTGAGCCACCCCCTAGGGTTTCTGTGCCTTTAGGAAAAGTCAGAGATAGACATTTAAATTAATTATCAAGGTGATAGAAAATAGATCCTGAGCAATCCTCCTCTTGCCTAACACTGTCAGTCAGGGTGAGGGTGAGCTCCATGGGTTCAATTCCCAGTGGATGAGGGCACAGATGCTGTGCTGGGTGTCTTGTGGGATCTCTTGCTGCCCAGTTTGTCTGCCCACCTCATCCCAGTGCTGAACATCCGACCCTGAGCTTCCCAGGCTGGATTTATTGCCATCAAGAATGCAGCATGGCTCTACTGCCAGCTGTTGCAGGTTTCCTACCAACATTCCATTGACCCTCCCTTCTCTCTGCTGTCGGCAGATGGAAGAGGTGCTGACCTTAAATGAAGATTACATCTTCCTGAAGAAAGTACAGAAATGTCAGACAGCAGAAGGTCAGAAGTCAACATTATTGGACTGTGAAAAGATTATAAAGGGCTTCCAGAACATCCAGTGCAAGGTACATGCTGTTGGGTGGATAAAGATCCCACTGAAGGGAAGAGGGGTTCCCAGTCACACACAGAGCTTTGCCCCAAGCGTTTTTTTTTAAATCATGAGTGCTCTTTACTTTAGGGGTGTGTAGCACCTACGCTTTTTTATACAGTATTCTTTTTACACCATATTGATATAGTTGAAAAATCTCATTGTTTTCTTTCCTAAAATGCTCTTGATCAGAGCACATCCAGCTGCAACATGCCATGGTATGTTTGGGGCTTGTGGTGGGTGGGATGGAGCTGCAGCCCCCTTGGCCCTGCTCCCTGGTTCTGGTCTGAAAATAATTGATTTTCTGCAATCTGGCACCTTGCTCCAGTCCTGTGCTGGGTGTCTGTGAGGATGCTTGAGGCCACATGCCACTGGGAACACTTTTCTGCCCACTTTGCCCAGGTGTCGATGACAGTGCAAGGCTTGGGCCAGGAAACAGAGCTCCTTGGCAACCAGTGAGGAGAAGCATGAGTGTGCATTATTTCATGAAAAGGAGATTTTTCTTTTTTTGTTTATCTTATTGTTTTAAATAAACTTTACCCATCATTTTAATTTAGTAAAACCTAAGACTATAAACCCTACGAACTCCCTGCTGCAAGCAGCCCATGGTCATGTGTGAAGCTGGGGAAGGTACAAGAGGGGGCTCTCCAGTCTCGTGTAACCTCTGTCAAGAGCTGACAGGGCTGTTGGACCCAAATACCACCAACCCCAGCCATGACCAGAGCATCTTTTATATAGAACCTTTCCAAAGATTTGATTTTTAAAAAAAACATATATTTTTTGCTGTTGTAACAGGACAGATCCCTCGAGGAGCAACCCAAGTTTGAAATGCAGAGAGGTGAGTTTCCTGCTGTGACCAGTGCACTCATGGCTTGCTGGAGCAGGAGGAGTTCCTTGGCCTGAGAAGAGGTTTCTTTCAACAGCCCATGAGTTTCTCAGGGCATGGTGTGGCAGCAGGGGACGGGTTGAGGTTTGGAGCATCCCCATGGGGGTAGGACTGAGCTCGGTGTGGGCTGGCAGAGGGGGACACTGGGCATGGCTGTCTCCTCAGGGCAGGCAGATCTGGGTGCCAGAGTAGACAGTTGGAAGTTGTTAGAGTCAAACCCAAAACTAAATCTGTGGCCTTTTTACTTCGCAGGTCCTGAGCACCATGAGCATCCCCATTTGACACACAAGAATGAGACATCTGTGGCAGGTGAGGTGTGGGCACATCCAGGTCCTGTTCCAACAACGGGCAAGGTGGCACCATCTCCTCCACAGGCTTTATCCATCAGAGGCTTCACCTCAGAGGCACCTGCAGGTCTTTGCTGAGTGGAGGCCACGTCCTGCCTCGCTCAGGGCTGGGGGTGGAATCTGGACTGTAGAGAACCATTAAGGGCAGGAGGTGCTGCAGTCTCTGCAGAGGAGCACTGGGGAAACGTGGGTGCCAAGGCATCAATAACAATGGCCTTTTTAAATTGCAGCAGAGAAGAGGGAACCAATTGCAGTTCATCTGGCAGGTCAGCAGAGCAATAAGGCAGGCTCAGGTAAGACAGACTCACCCAGTCCTACCTCGACCAGGGAGTCAGAGGGTCACAGCAGTGTGCATTCACATTCCTACCCTGTGGCTCTCTGAGGGCAGGGACAGGGACAGAACAACTCCAGCACGAGATTGTGTTTCCAAAATACAGCAAATCGCCCAGCGGTCGCATCGTCACGTGCCCCTGTGCCACGTGGGGTTTGCACATCCCACCTGTCCTCAGCAGCCCTATGTGTGCCTTCCTAGAAATGCACCACAAGGGCTTAATCTTCCCTGGGTTTTTTATGAGTGGAAAACTTTTATCTTTGTATTTAAGGAAAACAACCTCCCACATTTCTTTTTTTTTTTTTAAATGGATCTTTTTGCTCTCCTGGCCATCTCCTGCTGGGCTGGCTGCTGTAGGAGGGCTCTGCTCCCATTTGCATCTGCTGATTTAATCCTCTTCTCACCCACGGTGGTCCTGGCAGCAATGTGGGCTAGCTGAGGGCTTTACAGTCACAACATAGGGCTCCAAGCTGATTTAGTCAGGTTGAAATTATTCACAGCCATGGCCACATTAGGTATGAGAGATTTTGCATTTGTACATCCCATTGTATCGACCGTGGCTGCTCTTGCTTCTCTGTCGCCCGGCATAGCTTTAGCTGAGGGACTTCCCACAACAGCAAGGATCACCAAAGTGAGTATGAGCTTGCAAGCTCAGTCATTCCATCTGGCAAGGATTTCACAATCCGAGCACTTCTGATTTAATTTTGGAGTAACTGACAGTAATCGGCAACTGCTCTTTCCATCTCTGACGCAGCATTTTACCCAGAGCTCAGTCTACCTGTGGAAAGCTTAATGTTAGATAAGATCAAAGAAGTGAGAAACTCGCTGTATTTTAAAACTCCCTGCTCACGCACTTGTTGAGCCTATAAAGCAGGGTCCAGAGAGAAGCAGTTGCCTGGAGCTCAACTCTTTGTGAGGAAATGTCCCTGTGGGATGCTTGGTCAGGGCCCATGGGCTGCATGGCTCCCCCAGGACTACCCATGGCACACTGTCTCTGGGCTGGGGCAGTTGAACCCATTATTCCCCTTGGAGCCAAGTTCTTCCCCCTGGCTGCTCTTCCAGGTATCTGTAGGCTAGGGAAGGCAGAGGTCCAAATTCCAGAGGTTGTAGCTGAGTTCAGTCCCTACAGCCACGGCTTCCAGGTCTCTGTATAGGCTTATCTGGACCAACTACATGAGCTACTCTGATGACACCAAAAGTGTCCCAAAATCCATGGCAGCACCTGATCTGTGTAGTCCTTCCCATGGTTCTGCCAATGGGAAGCAGCACTCACTGTGCTAAGCTCTTGCAGCTCTGCACCCAGGCAGGGATAGCAACTGTGCGATGTTAATTTTTGTACTTCCTTGGTAAAGTCTCACCATCTCCAGAGTCTGAGAGGAGGAAGGACTCTGGAGGAAAGGAAGCCCCGAACTGGGAAAACTGGGATGGGAGGCTCTGAAGAGCAGGGTTGCAGTATATTTTGGTAGTGCTCTGAGGGCTTTGAGGGTGTCCACTGAAGTCCACGGAGGCAGCAAATGGAAGTGACACAGTGTTTGGTCTGTTGTGGTAAACACGGGCAATCCTCCTCCCCAAACATTTCCACTTGGCTGGATGAAGGAAGCTAAATGTTCCTCCACTCACGTATTGAGTCAAGGCTGACAAAACCAGTGATCAGCAACAAGGGTTTAACCTGCTTTGGCCTTGGGGAAGGGTCGCTGCTCCTCTGGGGCTGGGGGTGGTGTCCTGGGCTGGCTACCCACTAACTGCACCCCGCAGACAGACAGAGGCTTTGAGGCCAGATGTCTGTAGGTGTCCCCCCAAATCAGTCTGCCAAACTGGAAGTCTCCTTCTCTGAGCTCACCTGCCATGCTCTCTCCCTACAGTGCTGGAGTGGAAGGAGACCATGTATGGCCCCACAAACAGCTTAATATCCAACAAGGAGGGGAAACTGAAGGTGGAAGAAGCAGGACTCTACTACATCTACTCCCAAGTCAGCTTCTGCACCAGGGAACCTTTGGCACCCTTCACCATCTATATTTATTTGCATATCCCCAAGGAAGAGGACCGGCTCTTGCTGAAAGGACAAAAGACACAGAGCACCGTGAAGTCCCTCTGTGAACTCCAGTCCATCCGTGTGGGAGGTGTCTTCAACCTCCGGGGAGGTGACATGGTCTTTGTCAATGTGACAGACTCCACAAAAGTGAAGTACAGGCACGGCAACACCTACTTTGGCATCTTCAAGCTGTAGTAAGGAAAGGGTTGCCCTGAGCTGGGAATCCAGCCCAACTTTCTTGGGCAAAGAGCCTTTCCCTTTTTCCTTTATTTATGTTCCTTTGCCTCTCTGTTTTTCTTGTTTCTTAATTTGTATATTTTGTTATTTATTAATGAGGCCCAAGGGGCCCTGAGAACAGAAATGGAACAAAGTTTGAAGCTGTTATTGTTTGCTCTCCGATTTTTTTCTTTTGCAGCCACTGATTTGGTACATGCTGGTGTCATGTGTCTGGGTCCACCATACCCCACATTCCTGGCAGGGTTGTTGTCTCTGTTGTGTCACAAGAGCTTTGTTTACCAAACTCTACCATCAACATTTCTTTCCTAGAAATGTAGGATGGCTCAGGGCACTTCAGCCAAGCTGGGTTCGTACATATCTCCAACACTGATCTGCTTACAAGCATCAAAAACATTAAAAAAGGCTTAGGAACATCTCCTCTAAAGGAATCAGTAAGCCCAGCTTTACATGGTAGCTGCTGGTGAGGCAATGTTGCCACCCCAACTGTCTGCTGTATCTGGAGAATCCCCTTTTTTCCATCCATGGCTGTCTGTGAAACTTAACCAACTTCCTCAGGGTGGCACTGCTTTGGCTGGGTTCGTACTTGGTGATAATTGCTTTGCATCAGAGGGGTGGCTGCTTGCTGAGGGAGACTGCAGATTTCAAGGCAGAGAGAAGCTAGGGCATTAGTGGTGGTCTGCTTTTGGTGACCTGAATCTGTTCACAGACTGTCCTCCCACCTCTGTAGGCAGAGGCCTGTGGGCAGTTTCACTCCTGTGGAAGTGGCACTGGGAACCATCATCAAAACTGGAACTGCATCTTCTCCTGAGACCCCCTCCTGCCCAAGGAGGAGGACCAGGAAAGCACAGAGGTAGCAGGACCACCTGCTTCTTCCGTCCAAAGCACATGTGCAGAGCATCTTCTGGCTGTCCTCAGTGAGGACGTGTCCACAGTGGCACTTTTCCTGGAGCTCAGGAGAGCACATGGGCAGGACCTCTCTTGAGCAGAGGGTACCTGAGTGACACTGCACAACTAGGGTCTTCCCAACCCTATTCTCCAGCTTGGTCTGCAGGGGAGGTGATCAGGGCACAAGGACAATGATGCAGCACTTCAAAAAACATTTGAGGATTACATATGTGACAAGGCTGAGGTTTTGGTTTTACAGGTCATAGTTAGAGTCTCAAAGTTTGGAAATACTGCTGGATGCCAACAGGTTTGCAGATGGAAGAGCTTCCAGATTTGGGCAGTCTTTAGGCTTTGTTGCACTGGAGGCTTCAGGTCTAGTCCTAACACCGTGCTCAGATGCCACCACTGGTGGAACAGAAGGGGCATTCTTCGCACAGCTCATTGTAGAGCTGGGTGCCCAGCACAGCCCTCTCCAAAGTCAATAGAGCTCAGGAACTGCCTGCTTTTACTATAATTCAGTAAGTATTTTTTGGCTTTTCTCCAAAACTGCTTAACTTTTTTAGGGGATGGACCACACTTGTCGGACATCTTGTATAAAGACTATTTATTTGACTAAACCCATCTTATATTTGTAACCAGAGATTCTGAGTGCGAGAGGACTGTGCATGGCTGTAGTTGTGTTTTGTAGAATAATTCAGTGTTTGTGGTTCCCCCTTCCACAGTGTGGGGTTTCTTCCACTGATCATTCCACAATTAATACAATTAATTGTATCATCTATGAATTAAGACTTAGGTGGCTCTGATGGTTTTGAACACGGCTCACCCTTCCCAGCCCCAGGCTGAGATTTCACAGGGTCCTGCTTGGGGTCAGGGGCCAGTGAGGTGGTGCTGAGGGTCACAATGAGAACATCCAGTCCCAGAAGCCTCCAGGGGCACTCATTCCACCATGCTCCTTGAGGCATGTTGAGGTGCCAGGGCCAGGCAGCACTAGGGACATTTTGGCAGGAGAAGGAAGCAGAGAGCCCCGTCCTGGGAGGGCAGTGAGACATGGAGGTTGAAGACCCAAGCACAGCTGTGAAATAGAGGGGTGGGGACAAGTGTTAACAGGATTTAGGACACCTGACTCAAAGAGGATTATTCCTGCAGTCCTAAGGCCATGGAGCCTGCAGGGATGTCTCTGCTCTGGAGCAGACGGATGAGGGATGGATGCTGCACATGCTGCATATGGGGCTGGGCAGCTGCTGCCTCGCACAGTGCCCTGTGATGGCGTGGGTCTGACCACATCCCTGCTGCTGCTGAAACTCAGCCAGCCCTGTGGGACAGGCTCCTGGAGGCAGTCCTGGGCTGCCTGAAGAAGCACAAACCTCCACAAGGGAGGTGGAGGTGCTCAGTCTTGGTGGGAGTGTGGGTGGAAACTACAGGACAAACCAAAGATGGTGCAAACTGGCATGGCCTGAGACAGGAGGTGAAGCTTGGAGCAAGTAGATGGGGAGAAGAGAGCTGTGAGGAGCTTGTGTGTGGCCAAAAACCTCCAGCAGTGCAAAACCTGCTTGTCACATGCAAGGAGAAGCTGTGATCAGGGCACACTTTGAAGCCTCCTGCAGCCCCCAGCCTCAGTGGCCAAGAGTACCTGCCAGAGACCTTGGGCTGGGCTTTGATCCCCAGCCCAAATCACTGAGCAGGGATCCAGGAGCTGCAAATTGCATGGTTGAGGAAAACAATTAGAGAGGGGAGGCAAAAAACAGTCATTGAACAAGTCCATAAATTCTGCAGCAAGGGTAGTAGATGCCAACTGTCACCTCCCCTGCCTGTGGGCTGCCCGACCAGCCCCAGACCCTGCCCACAGCGCTGCCTTTCTCAGGGCTTTTACTTCTTGCCTCTGTTTCTTATTTGGCAAAAATAGCCTGTGGGATCCAGATGTGAGGTAGCATGTGAGAGGGGACAAGATGCAACTGCTGCCATCCAGCTATGTCCTTCTCCTCCAGCCCTGCCTGTTGCCACAGCTGGCACCATTTCCTCTCCTCATGGAAAGTTTAAAGGTCGTCAATACATTGATTTTTCACTTGATATGAGGCCTTTATGCCAGTCCTCAGGCTGTGGATTTTACTGTTTCCAAACTGATTTTTGCTTTTTCTGAGTTAAGAAGGGCTTGAGAGGGTGATGAGTTTGCAGGGCATATGAGGACTGACACAGGGGGTGATGGATGACCAGTAGCAGGAACAAGCAGAAGCATGGTCATCTGCTGAGAGAAGTGCTTGCATGGCTCGAAATACACTGAGCTCACTTTAAAAAAATTATAAATAAATAAATAAATATACACCAAGTTTCTCCAAGCCCCATCCAACCTGGCCTGGAACCCTTCCAGAGATGGGGCAGCCACAGCTTCTCTGGGCAACCTGTGCCAGGGCCTCACCACCCTCACAGGGAAGAATTTCTTTCTAATATTCCATCTAACCCTGCCCTCTGGCAGTTTGAGTGTTTTTCCATGATGCACTCAACACTAGTATTTCTTTTTTCCCTTGTTATTTTTCCTACTCTGTGTTTGGGGAAGGAGAGAAAAGTCCAGCCTTGCTGCCCTCAATCCTCCTCTTGTGTTATGGGCTGAGACCGCAGACCATGGCACATCTCTACCAAAGAGTTAAAAAACCCCCAGCCTGCAGATGTCTTGTCCAAGTGGTGGTAGACCAGAGGAAATCCTGTAACCACACCTAATTGCCAGAAAAAAACACACACTAACTAAAAAAAATAAAATATCAAACAGGCAGGAAGTCACTTATCTACAGCAACTGCCTGGTGCAGCAGAGCAGTCTGTTCTCCATAAAGCATCCTTGTGAACAGAGTGCACGTGGGGCTTGAGGGATGGAAATGCATCTCCTCCCCTGGGACCAGGTGCCTTGGCCTGCTGCAGGTCTGGGTGATGGTGGGAGCAACAGTCCAAGTGCCAGCATCATCTTTCACACCAGTATTCCCACCAGTAAGCCAGAGAGGTATGATGCTGCCATGGCATTTTGAGGAAATCAGTGATGCCCAGAGAAAGCACGGGCTTTGCTTTCGCAGTGGAAACACAGGAAACAGCTCCAAGGGCTAAGAAGCGACTTTTATCCTTCTTTATTTGTTGAAAATGTCAATTAAAAAACTGTTCAAAATAAAAACATGTTAGAAAAGTTGAACTTGCATAAGTAGTTTACAGTAAATAAACCTACATGATGAAGATACACTGGAAGGCAGCTGACACAATATCCATCTAAAGACAGACTCACTGGAACCTATTTACAAAGCACTGTAAACAAAGTAAATATGGAAACATTGCTGTCCATCTGGCATGGCTTCTTTTCCTTTTTATTTTATTTTCTTGTCTTTTTTTTGGCTTCTAGCTCTTGAGAAACACTTGATCCAAAAAGTCCCAGTGTGCCCTCCATCGTATTACATCTCACAAACATGCATATGTACATAGCATGGGTTTCAGCTGAGCCTGGGGGCAGCGAGGACACATTTCCATCCTTTCTCTGGAGCGTCAGTGGCCCTTGGTTTGTTCTGCATGGCAGCAGCCTAGTCCCCCAGCCCAGCTTGGGGCAGGCAGCAGGGCCAGGCAGTACCCAAGGGTCTGGGCATGGCCTCCCCGGGCAGCAGTAAGTGCAGCAAAGGTCCTGCTCCTGGAAAACGATTCACAAGCACAGCAGAGCTTGACTGCTGACTAAACCACTCAACTGTGTGGCCAGGGAGGGATGCGGGGAGCTGCCATCCAGCTGGGATGCTCTGGGGATGGCAAATGCAGCCAGATCTCTGTTTTGCCCTAGAAATAGCTTAAAGAGGGTTTCTTATCACACTCTTTCAGATGTTTTGGAGTCTACATCTCCCAAAACACCATTTGCAATGTCCTGGCTAAATTTGAATGGCAAGAAGGGAGTTGTAATTATTGCCTCTGTTATGTCCTTCACAACCAACATAATGGTGTGACTGAAATGAGCTGTGATGCTTTTGCACACCCTGGGACCATGCTGCCCGGTGAGATAAATAAGACATCATTAACTTTAACAGAAGGTTATTTTTATAATGCTGTTAAGGAAGGAATGAAGGAAAACTTCAGTTCTAAACTATAACACCAAATAAGATAAGGAGAGCTGATACATACGCATGTTGCCTGTGTGCTGCGTTCGAGGAGCTGTGCAGGGAGCTGTGAGGGTGTTGCACATCCTCGCCCCAGGAGCGTTCCAGCTCTTGTCAAAGCACAAATACCTTCCCTATCTCAAGAGAAAGTTCCTTTTCCCTAGCAGAAAACCCCTGTGGGGCAGTGTGGGGAGAAGTGGCCACTGGCTACATTCCCAACCTTTGGGAAGAAGTGATGGAGAGCATAAAGTGGGCAGAAGGGAGCAGGGGACCAGCACATTTGGGGTTGTTTTTTGTTGTCAAGCAGTGTTTACATTTCATACGGAGAAAAGCATGTCCTGCAAGACGAAGCACAGCAAAATTATAATCTCCTAGAATACCTGGACACTTGATGTGAAAACAAAGCAGGGGGAGGAATTCTACATCATGCATAAAAAGAGGGATGGAGGGCAGAACAGCAGTTACTTGTTGTGCTAATCACAAGCTGTAAGGAGGCAGCACTGTGCAAAATACTTTCCTATGCACTCCAACAGGTGCTCCAGATCTGGCTTCCCCAAGGAGTTTAAACGTCTCCATATTAATTGCACATTTTAATCAGTATCAAGGCCACAGGAACCACAGTATTGCTGGGCTCTAGTTCGCTACAGTCAACTAATGGGGAAAAAGATGATGGATGGGAAAAGCTTCCCCAGTTGTGATTATCTGAAAAGAGAAGCATGGTTCTTTTTTGGTTTCTGCTCAATGCCACCTCAGTAATATTTTCATTCAATAGATAGGTACTGGTGCTTTTGGAAAGAATGAAAGCATTAAAAAGTGCTTAAGCTTTTTCTAGGAAACTGCTGCCCAAGCTTTTGTGAGCAACAATCACCAGCAGAGTTTGTATTTGCTCCCAGTAGCAGGTACAATGAGGTATTATTTACTGCAGATGAATTGTGAATCATGGACCGCTTGCTTACTGGTTCAGTTGTGATTGATTGTTTCTGCTTTATTTCCTTACTGGATGGAAGAAAACCAATTTTTTCTCTATTACTTTTTTTTTCTCTTTTTTTTTTCCTCTCTTTGTTTTGGTAACAAAATACCCAAATACCCCTAACCAACAAAATAAGGAGCAATAAGAGGCAAAGGATCCAGTTCCACTTCCCAAAAATACACCTGAGGTCACACACCACTGCCAGCAGCTTCTCCATGAATCTAGGCGATCAGGGATGATTTGCGCCCTGTGTCCTCCCTGCCACACTCATCTGTCTGCTTCAGCAGCCTTCTCACCAGCTTCTCCAAGTCCTTCCTGGATTTAAGCTCTTCCTCCAAACACTGTTTCATCCTTTTGTTTTCCTGCAAGGTGCAAAACAAAGGAATAAAGATGCAGTTAATGCCCACTCACTTTATGCAGTGAGGTGCTTTCATGCATCTGCTGCCTGATGCCTCAGAGGTGATGAAATAACAGAGACATTGGATAAGGGCTTGCGAGGATGAAGAACATAAGTGGATCAATCCACAAGTAACCCAAACAGACCCTTACTAGATCACAGACCTGCACAGAAGTTCCCTGACTTTGGGCAGGCAGAAACATCCTCCTGGAGACATAATTTCAGCTAGGGTTGAAGAACCCTTTTATCCTCTGATGGTTTCTCCCACCTCCAGACTTGGGACTGGAGGGAAGAGGACGTATTTCCTCTGAGTCTACAAGAACAGGTGTCCACCAGACCCCTGTAAAATGAGCGGTCAAGCTGAAAGAGCTCTTGGAATAGGGGGAAAGTTTCATGTTACCACAAAGACCAACTACTCCTTCCCTCTTGCTTTCTCTGGCACTCAAGCACAGAGGATGAGCGGAAGTGGTCTCCAGCTGCACCAGGGAAGGCTGAAGTTGGACATTAGGAAAAGTTTCTTCACAGAAAGGGTTGTCAAACACTGGAACAGTCTGCTCAGGGAAGTGGTGGAGTCACCATTCCTGGGAATGTTCCCAGAATGTGTGGGTATGGAACTTCAGGACATGCTTTAGTGGTGAACATAGTGGTGTTGCTGGGTTGATGGTTGGACTCCATGATGTCAGAGGTCTTTTCCAACCTTAAAGATTCTATGATTCTGTGATTCGGGGAGGTAAACCAGAAGAAAACTAATGCTTATTCAGAAATTTGGACCAGGATCAGCAAGACTTTTCCTGGCACTGAGCAGCTGAAGATGACCCAGTACAGATTGGTTGGCTTTCACTCAACTCCCAGCACAAACAATCCCACCCAAATTACCTGCTTCAGCTCTTTGACTTCATCTTTCAGTGCATAAACTGTGTCAACAAGGCTTCTGAAAAAATAAAAGACAAATAAATTAGAGTTGGTGTGCAGGAAAACAGTGACAGCATGAGAGCTGCTGACAGGAAAGCTGCATCTAGATTCTGCTTCCCGAGCATCAGGCTGCTGCCTGTGAGGGGACTCTGGAAACACAGCCCAGGAGTGTTTATATATAGGCCACTGGTCCAAAACTCAGGGCTCTTTTCTCAAACCTCAATACCTTGTTCTGCTTTGAGTTATCAGCAAAGGTCTGTGGCTTTGGCTTCCTTTGTTATGCAACGGCAATAAATAACAATGGCTTTAAAGGTGGAAATGCCTGAGCATCTTTTGTAAAGCAGCCTTGATTCCTTGAGGTTGTGCTGCAAAACATCAAATGTGAAAGGAACACGCTGACTGGGTTGGAAAGGGAGAGGCTCAACACAGTCACCCAGATGCAGAAGTTACAGAACAGGCTGGGAGCACTCAGTGCCTGGGTGCCAGGCAGGCTCCTGAGGGGCAGCAACAGCCCAGTACATCAGTAGTTAAAAAAAATAAGAGCCATTTGTTTGGTTCTGTCCTCACTGACCCCATTATCCTACATCTGGATAAGCCATAAACCAGGGACCCAGACTCCCAGAGGGATACAGCCACGTCAGGGCAGCTAGGAAGGCAGGTCTGTCCTTAAAAGGGACAAAATAGCAGTTGAAATTGTCTGGTGGTTCTTTGCCAGAACCAAGGCAGCAGTCAATGACACCAGGCCTGCTCCCTCTGTGGAGACACAGTAGGAGAGGGCATTGGTTTTTAATGCCCTTCCAAAAAGTAACACAGGTATCTATCTGCAAGTGGAGAGCAGCTGCACTTACTTTTCCTCCGTGACTGTCTGGCCATTGCTTCGCGTTTCCTCTACGATGATTTTCTCTTCCTCAGGAAGAAGGACTTGGGGGATAGAGTCTTTACGAGAGCCTGTGTACAAGAATTATTCATGAGGGAGAAAAAGTGGTAATCTTCCCTGGAGCCCATGCTACATCAGAGACAGAAGCTCTCATTCTTCCTGCTCCACCATCAGCCTGGGGCAGGCTGGAGATGCCAGCTACATCCCACTAAGCCAGAGCTACAGCAGGAAGTGGAAAATTTTCGAGAGTACTCATTGCATCTAAAGTTACATCATGGCTTATAAATGAAACCATCGACAAGGGTCAAGAGATCCCCAAAGGACCATGGCCTCTCTTTTTTCTATGCACCATTATTTGACAGTTCAGTGATTTAATTGGCTGACATCTCACCAGCAATGATAAATAGTTATATTTCCAGAGTCGTAGATGTTAGATAGGTTCTTATGAAGCAGGTTGCTCTTAAACATGCAGCTGATTGAGAGATAATATTCATGCTTCCTTTCTAAAGCTATAAGCAACCTGAGATTATCATCAAGTAATCACTGGTGAAATAGCAGTGTCTCATCTGCCCTCCTACCTGCTTCATTCTCTGTGTTTAGAGGAAAAACAATGGCAACTAAACCACTAGGCAGATGAAGCTTCCTTATCTTGAAGATTAAACACTATGGTTTCCCAGCATGAGTCTCGCTGCTGTATGATGCAACATCTGTTTTTCCCAAAGGGGTTATCAGTGTTGTGGGCAGAGTAGGAGCTAAATAATGTGGTTCTGTGCCCACCTGAGCTGAGAGCTTGCTGGAAGCCTGCCCCAGTACAGTATGCTTCAATCACCTTCAGGATTTGAGCATCTTCCTCCAGCGCAGCAGTACCTGTAAAGCATTGCAAACAACAGCAGGCACAAAAAAGCAAGGTACTCTGGCCTTGTCTCTCCCAGTCTTTGCTCCCAAGCCCCTTAAGAGACCATGCTGTTTCTTTGGTTAACTGTCTCTGGCCAATCTGTTTTGAGGTCCTTTATATTTTCTAGCCTTTGTGGCATCAACCACTATGACCAAATGGTGTGAAAACTCATCTCTAGATGCTCATCTTGGCAAAAGTCAGGGGGTGATGCCCTACTTTGGGTGCAGGCAGCACCAGGAGATGTGCAGGCAAAGCAGCCCTAGTGTGGGAGGTCTGGTGCAGCAGCACCAGAGCAGGGCTTGGAAACATGAAGTGTTAATTTCCAGCCTCTGCTCAGTGCCATCTTCTCAAGGGAGAGAGCTAAGGGTGGAGCTGTGCACAGCAGCTTGACCATGGCTGGGTGACCACGGCCTTTTGTGTAAAGCCCCCAAGGTGTGCCTCAAATGGGCTTTGGGGAGCTCTCAGGAAACCCCTCTTTGCAGGTGAACACCCCTGTCGGCATGGGGACCTTCTTATTTCCTAATTCCTCATGGACACTGTTCTAGGACCTGCTGGCATGGCCGGGTAGGGGTTTGTCCCAGCTGTCAGAAATACTTTGGTGACGCTTGATGTGCAGTTTAATGCAGTTTTTAACTACTTGGAAGTAGTTCCTTGGCTTCATACCCAGAATAAGACCACCCACAATCCACGACCTTGTGCTAGCAATCATGAGGGCGGTGGCATGTCTGGCAGTCATAACTGGGAGGGGAGGAGGGATCTGTCAGAGGCTGAGGACCAGTGCACTTCCAGAAGTCTCCCATGCTCAGAAGCACGTAGGCCCTGAGTAAGAGCATCCTGCCACATCCTGCACTACAAGAAAGTGTGCTTTCAAAGTCCAGTGGAGATCACTGAGAACACAGAAATCTCCAGAAATTAAAGAAAAATAGAATCACAGAATGGCTGGGGTTATAGATCATCTAGTCCAAACCCCTGCCACGGGCAGGGACATCTTCCACTAGAGCAGGTTGCTTCAAGCCCCAGCCAATGTGGCCTTGAACACTTCCAGGGATCCAGGGGCAGCCAAAGCATCTCTGGGCAACACTTACTTTTCCGAATAACAAACTCTTCATCGGATGGTTTTCTCTCAGTTTTCCTTTTTGGAAGAAACTTCTTCATTGTTTTCGGACTTTTGCTGGAATCCTATAGAGAAATAGACTCTTGTGTTTAACCAGAACCAAAGGCAACTGGAACAGTGGAGCAGCACAGCTGGGTGCAGCTACCCATGCTACACACAACACATTAGAGAGCTACAAAGCAGACAATGACAAAGTTGGGGAAAATGATAGTTTTTGCCCTTCACATGTACCAGTTGTGACCCACTGCTCCCTGGAACAGCAGTGGGAATTGCACCTGCAGGTTTGGGCCAGGATAGGGTCCTCTAGTAAATTCAGTTATTCTCTAAAATCCTTCAGCCAAAGAATTCAAAAACATTCATAGCACTTTTAGTCTGCTTACCAGCTCTGTGGTCTGTGCTAGAAAACCCTATAATATGGTTTATTCCATTGACTTGATTTCTAATATTAAAGGGTTGGCAAATAGCTCTGCTTCTAAACGCCCACAATTTGAGAGTATAAATCTCCCACACACATATACACAGAGAACAGACAAACACACACACAAAGTTAGTGTTTGCTATGACTCCATGAGTAAGAAACACAGGTTTTTATCTCCTTCACTCAGTTAAAAGTCTTACTGATTTGGAGAGAATTAGAGTATTAGTAGGTTACATGCAATAAGGATTTAAAGGAGAAGAGGCATGTCAGGAGGTTTAAGTACCATAACACTAAATACTTTCAGAGAGTTATCTCAAAATATATTTGCCAGCTGCTACGGACTCTGATAATAACTTACTGATAAAACGAGGAAAATTAGGGTCATGCAAGCACAAGAAGCATTAACAGGAACAAGCATTCTGTGCCACGACAAGCCAAAGAGATGTATCTACCCTTACCTTTAAGATATAAGACATCCTCTACAATGAATATGCAAAGAAAGAGAAGATGAGTGTGAGAGACTGATGATTTTTATCATCAAGTCCATTAAATCCACAATTCTAAACCACGTTTCAATGTTAGTCCTGCAATTAATCCAGCGCACCCTCTGTACTAGTTTTAAAGCACTATCAACATGCAAGGGAACACCATGTCATGCAAAACAGAAAATTTACATGTGAGACGCAGGGTGAGTGGGCATTAATACACTCTAAAAACACAGAGAACATGCCTCCTCGGTTAGTAGTGGGTGTCTGTGGCTGGTGGCTGCCTACACTGGTGCTCACAACTGCAGGAGCCCCATGTGCCTGGCTCCATCCCAGCCCCAGGGAGCGCTCAACACCAGTCCTAAGGGCCTCAACCCAGTCCAGTCAGGATGCCAGGATGCTCTGCCCACCCTGGTGACAATCCCCTAGGACTCCATCTGCTCAAAGGGAACCTTCCACCCTCTCTGAAGACCTGACCATGTCGGGCATCAGCACCACAACACCTCGCTGCTCCACTGGCAGGGACAGGGAGCTCCCTGTGTATCCTGTGGAGGATTACATCCCTGGATCCCATCCCTGGGATGCTTGATCCAGGGACCCACTAACCTCTCCTGCAGGTCTGCCCAGCTAAGTCCTGAACCCTGATGTTATGTTATATCACCTAATGCAAAGCAGCCAGTTAAAAAAAAAAAAAAAGTTGTAGAAGAAACACTCTGTAAATCTTTTTCCCTTTGCTAAACTGAATCCAGACACAGCACTTTACCCACAGAACTTACCTGTTCTGTCATTTCAAATGATTACTGGAAACAGAACGGGAAAAATGACCCAATTTCAATGGAAATAACAAGAGTGAGGTGCTGTACACAAGCAGGGTCTGAGGTTTCCTCAGCACAGCTGGGTACAAGGAAGTGTACAAGACTGTGCCATCCCATCCTACACTATGAGAAGACAAGTAACACTGGATGTCTAAGAATCTCTACTCTTATAATCAGACTCACTTCCCTGCAAAGTAACCCACAAACCCACTCACTTCCCTGTGAGTAACCTTTGAAATTTGTATTCCTTCATAATACCTTCATTATAGGAAGGTGCTTGCATGGAGCTGTCAGCATTGTTTATTTTGCGCTTTACTTTAAATCATAAAACCTAAAATACAGTGAAATAGGGATTCTGTTTAGTGATTATGCATCCCAGATGGAGAGATGAGACAGATGTGCATCTGCTTGGCCAACAACCAATCTTATTTCCCATCTGTCATCACAGGCTTGTGTCCATGAGTCTCTCCCCAGGCTCAGGCTGGACTGACTGAGTACCAGGCTGTGCCTGCCCAACTCTGCTGAACATGTTGGCTTTTGGGTTTCTACCGACAAGATCAGCACAGCTTGCTCCCATGGAAGCCACATTTTGGTCCTATGACACCTTGCAGGATACCATCCAGCATCCTATCCCCTGGGACTCGCTGCGGGCTAGGCCTCTGTGCAAAAACCTCTCCCGTGGTTTCAACCAGACTTTAATTCCTGCTATGAGTGGCAGGGGACAAGAAACTGCAGAGGACCATGGTATTAATGATATCACTCAATCTGTGGTTTTTCCCACAGAAAAATTTCTCTTCTACCTCAAGCCTCTACCTATATTTTTAATTCACCACACAAGCGAAAAATGGTTTAACCTCCATTAGGAATTTAGAACATGCAAAGATTATGGGTAATTTTCAGTCTGCTCAGCTGGTACTTAAACAATTTAATTCCCAAACTGAAATGTATTAGTTTACAATTCTAAGAAATAAATGCAACAAGATGCAAGGAGGCTACTTTAAATCTCTACCTGGAGCAGCATACCCACAGTTCTGCAAGCTGCCAGACTCTCCATCCCTGAGTGCTGGGATGGCTGAGGGGGTCCAAGCCCCCTCCCCATCCCCATCCCCATCCCCATCCCCACTGGGGCAGGTAAAACACACCCCGGGCTGCTGTACCAAGAAAGGCAGCTGACTCAGATCCAGAGTGCTCACTCAATAAGGGGAACGTTACTTGCGGTACTGATGAGTAATTCCAAAAATTTAACGTGAGGTAGGGAAGGAGAGCACTACAGTTGTGGTGCAGGGTGACAACAGAGCAAGGCTTTATTTTATATTTTCCCACACTAACTCCCAGCTCCTAGGCTGGGATTCCTGTAGGTGAAGCCATCCCTCAGCTGCTGCCTCCCAGCAGAACCTTGCTGTGTAACCCTTGGCTGGGTGGCAAAGGAGGGTCAAGCCTGACATCCTGCTCCAGCCACCAAAACAGGGTGGAAAACCCAAAAAACATGGTCAGGAATTTTCCCTCTTCCTTGTAGTGCATTATTGCTTCTCAAACCTGTACCACCGAGCTGCTGCTACAGCTGGAGCTGGAACACATTCCAGCAGGGAGCAGAGCAGCCCCTGCCCACAGCTCAGATCCAGCCTACAAACACCTGTCTGTACTCATGAGCACAGCGTAGCACAAAGCCCAGCACAGTGACCAACATCCATCACGGAACGGGGGCCAAACTGGCAGAGTCATTTCTCTCAGCATCCTCAACCTACACTTCTGTGGCCTTGCTATGGGATATCAAACCTGGACACAAGGTGTAGGGATTGTGTGAAACCAGGATCCCGGACAGGCAGGTGGGATTATTACCTCTTTGTAACTCAGTGCTGCTGATGGCCTGAGTGGAGGAGCAGGACGGAGGCAGCTCAAGCTCCAGGGCTTGAGGATTTTGGGGGGTTCCAGAGGCCCACGGATCTGCCCAGCTGAACTAAATGTCTGAGAAAATAGATGAGAAGCAAACCAAGACTGTTAACCACCAAACAATGCAGAGAAGTGGAGGGGGATGGACAAGCCTTGGGACACTGAGACATCTAAGTTGCAACAAAAATAGGGCAGGATACAAGTAAAATGGTACAAGCACAACATGGTTACAAAGCAAACTGCAGGATGTGTCTTAGGGCTGTCATGTTACCTCAGTGTCAGGGCACTGCTGAAACAGAGAGGTCAGGCAGCAGAGGCCAGGAGGTGACGCTTACCGAGTGAGGGCTCCAGGACGGTGTTTTGGAGACAGTGCTGCATGTCCCTTTGGTCAGCCTTTGCAAATGGTCAAGCCATTCATGCAAGTCCTGGCTGGTGCTGCAGTACACAGTGATCCGCTCCATCATGTTCCCTGTGGCAGAGGGTTAAATAAATGTCCTCAGCAGGTGGTAGAGACTCAGGAGGAAACACAGGGTAAGATCAGCTCAGCACGGCAGGAAATGGCTCCTCAGTTTGCACAGTCCAATGGCTCCAAAAATGCCAGGGCAAAGATAGAATCATGGAATCATTAAGGTTGGAAAAGACACCTAAGATCATCAAGTCCAACCATTAACCCATCACTGCAAGGTGTACCACTGAACCATGTCCCTAAGCACCTTACCTAAAAGGATGATGTTGCCCAACCTGCTCTGGGCAGCCACTGACAGTGTGGGAGCTGCAGGAAGTGCTATGGGAATTGTGAGATGAATGTGTGAGGATTATTTAATGTCGAAGGTCATTAAGCACAACATTTCCATGATTAACAGGATCCTGACACCAAATACCACCAGCACAAACAGCTGCACTGCAGCCCAGGCACTGAGCATGAAATGACTGTGTATACCTACAAGTAATGAGATAAATTGAAGAAGAAAATGGGATAAAAGCTCCCTCAGGGCCAGAACCATTAATCTGTCAATAAATTACGTACTCAGAGCTACAAGGAATGGCTACTGGATGTAGACAGGGCACACCAGTGCATAACAGTGATAATGCAGCAAGAGATTTGTCCCATACAAAACACTATGGTCTCTGAAGGCAGCCAGAGGCAGAGCTCCAGGGCACTTGGAGGAGATTGCCTCAAGCAGGACAGAAGTGCTCAGAAATTCAGACAACACATGGTAAAAGAGCAGGAGGAAGATCATGGCAAGGGCTTAGGGGAAGGAGGACCAGTACTTCCAGTGGCAACTGTTGTTTGCACTGGGAGGACTGGCCCAGGCAGAGGGCCCCACTGACCTGTGATTTCAAACATGTGCTCATTCCCTTCGGCATCTTCCAGCTTTGTCAGTGTCATTCCTGTCAAAGGCAGCTTTCCCTGGGAGAATTGAAGAGCAGTCAGTGTCTGCAGGTGTTGTTCTGCCTGTTTCTGCTGATTCCCTTCTCTTTGGAAATCGCCATTTAAAACTAATTTGTGAAGGCTTCAGACTGCATGAAAAGTCTTCTTTAATGTATGGATCTAGATTTCCCTGCACAACTAGGTCAAACCCTGGAGATGAAGCTCCCATGACAACTGAGTCATCCCTGGCTCATCTGCTGCCCTTTCCCTTCATTCAGTGCAAACCTTTTTTACAGTCAAGTCAGAAGGATCGATTTCCCCTGGCTTTTTCTGAAAGCCTTCCCCATCCCTCTAATTTGCATGCTGAACTGCCTGCTCACCTTACTCCCACCAGTGGGTCAAGTCAGAAAACCCAGCCAAATATTTCCCAAATCTTTCTCATCTCCCTTGCTATGACAAATGACACATCAAAACAAGAGCATCCTTTTCCTGGCAGTATTGATGGTTTCAGACAGCTGGAGAAAAGCCAAGCTCTCAACAGCCATTGGATGGTATGGAAAATGGTAAAACACAAGAAATGCAAAGTTACATGTAGTACGTCACAGAGTGGAATTTTCATGCTCTTTGGAGTGAGCTTTGTAAGTATTTTCCAGAGATGGCAAAAAACTGAGAGCCAGGTGCCTGGTCAAAACCCTAAAGCTGGGTCAGGACACCTTACCAACACACCAAGTCTCGAGAACAGCAGGTAGAACAACAGGTTTTGAGGTTTTTCCTTTTTTTTTTTAAATTTCACAGCATTCACTTACCAAATGCTGCTTAACCAATTATCAGGACAAAGGCATTGACTATCCTAGCACACAGTAAAGCCAAGACCTGGTTCCCAGCCTGGGGTGTTTGCATCACAACAGAGAGTTTGAAGGATGCAGAGGACTTGCATTTGATAAGAACTATCTGTTTTGCTTTTTTTACACCGAATACCTTGTAACTCCAAACTAAGCATGCCTACCTGATAGATGAACCCACTCATCCGTGGGCTTGCAGACAGCATAAGCAAAACATTGGAAAATAACAAGAAATACCGCTCCTCTTTCTCCTGGGGGGATAAGAATTTAGGTTAGTCCAGTCTGCAATGCATCACAAGCACCTGCCTCTAGCAAACTGAACCCGTTGTAGCTGGAATCACAGCCTGCGAGATCACCCTCAAACCAACTATTCAGTTTGGTTTTTTGGGTTTTTTTTTTACAGCATCTCATTTAGGTACCAGTTTTCCCTGCATAGATTTTTGTCTGCATCCTGCTAATCCTCTTCCAATCATTGCAAAGTGCCTCAAAGGCCTTATGTCCCCCAACATCCCACATCCCAAACAAGAAAGACTTTTGGGACTAGATGCTGCACAGGTTTGTTTGACAGCTCTTCCCTTCCCAGGGAAAGATTGCTACAGCAAGAAATGCAGAGCTTACAAGTACTTTCCCACATTGAGAATGCAGCACACATGGCTTTAGCCCCGCTGGGAAAGGTCTGTGTCAGGCACTGGTGCAATGCATTAGGACCAGTAGGACAAGAATCACTCCAGTTAGTTTCAAAACACAGTCAGCTCTGGGGTGGGGCATCAGAGCAGCCCCTGTGCTGCACATAGAACGTTTTCTTGTCACTCTCATTTCTCAGAGTAAGTCACAGGGGAGAAAGAGGGAAATGAATGTGCTATATGACACTGAGATGCTTCTTATCTTGAAAAGTGTGTCACCAAAGGCCTGAAGCTAAGCCTATGGGGTGCCTGACTCACTCCAAAGACGTGCACAGTCCCATTGCACAGCTCTTCCCAAGGTAAAATAATTTATCAGTGTTATTTGTCATCAGTTTGTGGCCTGGAAGGAGAGGAGCTACCCAGGAGCAAGCGGATATTCAGACACGTGGTCTTTTGCCAGCAGAAGGAACACCACACTCACCTCACTTCCCCCAGACTGCACCATAACCTGGGACATGTAGATGACATTTCCCATCATTTTTATGTCCTCTCCTTCCCAGCGCTGGATGGATTCAGAAAGGATTTGCAGCTCAAGTTGTTTCCTCTTCCTCAGCTCCTGGCATTGTGACTGGGAATCACAGCAGAGCTGTGTTAGCTGAAGGGCAGGAGCCAACCCAAACCATCCCTGTTTCACCAGCAACACTCACACAGCCCTGTGGACTCTGGGATGGTCATGTCAGGGATCATGAAAGCCTGCTTTGGCTCCATCAGAAAAAGTCTGTTAAAAAATCACATCCTAGTGATTTATGAAATAATGATTACATTCAAATGTCAAGGAAATTGCAAACTGCACTGAGCAAACTTTTCTTTCCAAACCAGCCCTACCTCTGAGAGTTCAGGGTCACAATTTCCAAACCAAGACAGCTGCACAGCTAAATGTCTCTAATTTTGCTACTGCTTAGAGGGATTTTGCCCATTTTGTCCAAACAGCAGAGTTGAACTTGTAGCACTACAGAGTCCCCACAAGTTAGATGGGTGGCTGTTTTCTAACCAAAATCTGGGAACCCAAAAGCAGGACTGGGCGGTGCTGTAGATTAGCACAAAAAAGAACCTTCTCAAAGTGCTGTAATTGAAAAGCTTGCACCACTGCTGGGCAGCTGGGGACTGGAGAAGCTCCAGGGAGTGACCAGTCTCTCATCAGCTCTCAGCAAGAGAGGACAATGCTGACTGAACAGAGTCCTGCAAATCCAAGCAATACGTTCTTTAACTGACCCCTCTGCCAACATGGAAAATTGCTGCAAAGCCAAACCAGGGCTGTTTTCTCCAATGGCTTGTTTTTTTCCAAACCCGTTTTTCTGACAGAGGTTTTCCTCCTTTCCAATTAATTGACTATCCAGCTCTTCAAACAGAGAGGCTGCATTGGGTCTAGTTTGAAAACACACACACACTTGGACTTGAACCTGTGGGGGTTTACTCTGGTTCTACAACTGTTGTATGTTTTGATGGCTCCCCAAGTGTCCGAATCCAATGTTCCCAGGATAAAAATCCAAATATAATGCACAGGAGTTCATCACAGTCTGTGCAGAGGCACTGCTGTGAATCACAGCAGCGCCTTGGTCCCTCTCTGCCTTTGCTCAGGAGCCTTCCTGGTCCTGTAACAGGACCACATGTCCATCACAAGAGGCACTTCTGCCTGTCTAACCTCAAATCCACACTGAACCTCTTTAGTTGTGTCATAATGACATTAAATTACTCATCACTCAAGTACACATTTCAAGTAAAACCATCCAGCATTTACGAGATTTCCTAAAGATTAATGACACCTTGTAATTTAAATGAGTTACTCCCCTATTCACTTCCAGAATAAATGGAAAGGGTGCTGTGTTTCTAAGTAAATGTAACATGATCGCCCTTTCCTGTTTTCTATGAACTTTCTCCTCCCCATCTTTTATCTGCACTGCTAAACACTTGCATCTGTCACAAACGTGTGGCATCTGCTGTGCTAAAGGAAGGAAGCTGGACCATATCTGGAGTGGTTATAGTGAAAGGTTCTCTGTGGCTACAAAGTAAGAGAGACTAGAGCTTTTTTAATAACTGGAAAAAGCTTTTCCAGGTAAAACCTTTATGCACATGGATGGCTTTCCCCCCTCTATTTCATCTCAGTGCAGCAGGACTTTGAGGGGTGCAGGTGACAGAGTTCACAGAAATAGGTTTGTTATCTCTGACTCATCCCTTCTCTCTGTTCCCCACCAGTGGCCATGGCACCTGGAACCAAAATTACTGGAATATGGTCCAAGCCTCCTGATGCCCATGGAGCAAATTCCAGCAAAACGAAGAATTACTCCATGGTCTCAGAGGGGAACTTCCCATTGGCACCAGCACAGCTGTGCTAACCTCTCCCTCAGCGAACAAGGGGTCTAGTTTCAGATGACAAATGACTAGGGAATGGAGGCAACAGGAGATGAAAGGGACCCTGCTGCCACCACGGTCCACACTTGGCTTTCAGCGGTAGAGGAGAAACTTGGAGAATCACCATCTCTGCTCTGGGACCATAGAGCCAGCATGCACTTGCTGCAGCCAGAGGAGCACCTCTAGGCTTGAAATGTGGAATTAAGTTTCTTTGTAACCCATCTTTTCCATTCCAAAAGACCTTTTTTCCTAATGAAGAGACAAATGTCAGGCTTGACTCATTCTTCAGGAAATGCAGACCTGAAATGGAGTGCTCTATTTTAAGAATTGCCACCTACCACAAGGGACTTGAAGGATGTGACTGCTTTCAAAACATCTTCATGATCTGCATGCGCCTCCTAGTGAAGGGAGAGCAAATTCCTCAGCCATCAGCAGCAGCAGCACCCACCCTGAGCATCAACCCACCCTGAGCATCACCCACTGTCCCAGTACACCCAGGGCTGAGGATACAGGCAGCATGGGCTTCAGGAGGAGGTCAAAGTTCCCCAGGTACCTTCCCCACCATCCACTTCAACATGGCATGGCTAAAGCTATGCAATTCACCGATACCAATTTAATGAGTGTGAAGTGGCCAGAGCAAGAGTAAGTATGATTGGACTTAGAACAAACCCGACTTGCAAAGAAAAATCAATAAAAACAGGCAGTGGTGCAGGGTGCACTTTCAGGAAGGAAACTTCCATTGATGTGCCAGGTATTCCAGCCACTGCCTCATCAAGGGTGGAAATCTGTGAGCACCAAGGGGGCTTCACCTCTGAGTTGAAGGGAGGGCATGTCTGAACAGAGAGCTCTTGGGCCAGGTAAAAGCAGAATGGTGCCCCTTATCTCTGACCCCACCTGTATGCTTGTACTCTCCCAGAATTTTCTCCTGGATCTAAGGCCCTGCTCCTCACCACTGAGTCCTCATGCCAAGCAACTCATAAGGTGTCTAGGTTGTGATGGAGCTGTCCCTGCAGCCTGGGATTGCTCATCTGGAATGTGGGACGAGTGGCTGCCCTGAACACACCTGCCCCCTCAGCAGCTCTGCAGCAGTGCAAGGAATGCTGTGGTGCACATCCACACTGCACACAGCCATCCTCTTCCCACAGCATCACAGCTTAAACCTCAGCCCTGCTGATTCATGCAACAAAACTCCCACACTCAGCTTAGAAACTAAGAAAAATACATGACGTGTGTGTCCCCAAATCCACTGCTGAACAGCCTGCAAAGAGCAGGCAGAGAGCACAATGCATATCCTGCAAAGAGCACATTACCCCTGCATGGGCATGGTGGCTGCAGCCAGGCTCAGCTCAGCCAGGTGAGAGGGTACAGGTAGGTCTGGAGTGTGCCTATCTGCAGGGTCTCATGTCCTCCCCTATGCAGGAATACCCCTGTCTCAAGCATAGAAGTTTTAATCCCTTGGCTTGATTGCAGGTCATGGATAAGTGTGCTGAATTAACTGGTAATCAAAACTGGATGAGGGGAAAAAGTAAACTTGCTTAAAAATAGACTGTTACTTCTGCTTTCTCCAGCCCCTTGCACCACCCCTGAGTTTTGCCTTCCTGCAGCTGGAGTGCACCAGCAGTGAGTAGCAGAGCTCCAACAGCACAGTCCCTGGGGCAAGAAATGTCCTGAAGCAGACCTGCTTCTTGCCAAGGAAGTCTCTGTGCCCCTGGCAGCTGTCCCTGCTCCTAGAGACTCGCTCTCCACCCCTGTGTCTGTGCTGGCTGCCAGGTCCATGTCTGTCTATGCAGCTCGGCCTCCACCCAGGAGCACAACCCTGGGGCAATGGGTGGGAATGTGCCTTCGAGTGAGGCTAGGCTTAGGAATGCCATCAAATCATAACAAAAACACAGATTTATTCTCGGCTGTGCAAATAAACAGCAGCTGCAGCCCGACCCTAGACTCTGCTTTTACTTGAGCTGGAAATGGCCCATCTTTGAGGAAGGGCTGGGGTGAAGAGCATTTCCACAACATTCCTCAAACTCTTCCACCAGTATCTCACTTTTAATCTGAAAGGTGGGTAATGTCTGGGGGATATTTGGGATCCCTGGAGAAATGATAAGTAGTTTTAGCCACATGATGCTCAAATACCAAGAGGCAGAGGTGTCTCTTGAAGCTCAGGGACCAGCTCTGGCAGCATCAAGGGGCAGAGCCTGCCCAGCAGCCCCACACCCCACCTACCTCCATGTGCCGCTCCAGCTCCTGCAGCAGTGTCACGTATTTATCCAGCCTCAGGAAGGGTTTGCTGAGGCTTGTGGTCAGGATGAGAATGCCTGGGCTGGCTGCACCCTGGCTCTCCATGAACTTCTCCAGCTCATCACTATAAAAACAGACAACAACAATAACAACAACAGGAAGGAGAGCCCTCAGAGCTGAGAGCTGTGATTTGCTGCCTCCCATGCTCTCCTGATGGCCAGGGCTCTGCTCTGAGCTGGGCCTCCCTAAAGGCAGCACAAGCTCCCCTCTGAGCAGCCACCACCTATTCCATGGAGCAGGCAGGGAGCTTCTAGCCAAGCAAGACCCTTCTTCCCTGGAAAGCAGGAGATGATGCTGTGCGGCCACAGGTAGTGGAATGCACAGTCCCTGGGGCACATTGGTGCCAGCAGCTGGTCCCCCAGCCCAGCAAGGTGGCACAGGTCCAGGTATCTGGGGGACGGGGAGAGGGGGCTGCATAGGCTGGTGCTGTGCTGGAGGAGGTTTCAGCAATGCACTGGGACCCTGCTGGAAGCTGTGATGCAAGTGTTTGCATGTACATTGCTCCAGAGATCATGGCTTCCATGTGTCAGCACATCTGCCAAAGCTGATTCTTTGGCTGGTTTAGAAAAAGGGGTCAGACTGAGGAATCACATGAATGAGTCATTTGCTGGAGCCAGGCTTGTTGTTACACCGAATTAAAGTTGGGTTTCAGCAGGTAAGTAAATATATTGTGACTTCCTATTGCAGAATGGGAACACTTAAACCTTATGGATGGGGCCCTGGCTTTCCCATCATTGCAGGGAGGACAGCTAACCTGCATTAGGGATGACACAGTGGTAGCATCTTGGCTTGGCACACTCTTGAGCAGGACATCACACAAATTCAAGTGTCTACTCATGCAGATAACGTTGAAGAAAGATGTTATTAATGTGATCTACCAATGACTCTGAAAATCAACCATTTGGTTGAATAGAAGCTCAGCTAATAAACTGGGTAACTGGGTGACTCGATGACCATTCTCCTTCTGCAATGATGTGCTCCCCACCATGGTGCCATAGGGGAACACCCTCCCATTTGTCAGTGTGTGAGCATTTGAGCAGTGGGTCTGAAACAGCATCTGGGTCCTTCAGCAAGTAAGAATCACAGAAGATGCTACTGCCAGAGCTGAGACTACCTGTTTGACCCAAGGTGGAAGTCCCGTATGTGCAAAAAGGACCTGTGAGATCAGCTCTGAACATGAGCAGTGTCTTCATGCTGAAGTTGAAAGGCCCCACTGAAGACCCCAAAGCCCCAGCAGCAGGAAATATCCTTGCTCAATTGTCAAAACATAGGTCAATAGCCATGCCAGGCCAAGTATAAATAACAAAAGTTAACTTTTTTAAGGAGTCTGAATCTCCTTCTCCATCACTCACCCGTGCTGTGTGAGGACATTCACTGCTGAAGGGTGGTTGGCACAGTACGTCAGGTACAGGGAGCGGAACTGGGGCATCAGGTTCATGAAACAGCCTCCCACACGCTGCTGGTTCTCAGGGAGCCTACAGACACCAACACACCAGCCACACTAAGCCTCTGGATCTGCACCCTGCAGCTACAGCACTCTCGGGGACCTGCCCAGGAACTACCCTCTGCTCAGGGACATTCCCATGTCACCTCATAACTGCAGCACTGAGCAAAATATCCATACCTACTACCTGGGGAAGAAGAAGAGGGGGATCCTCAGGTGGGTCTGGTCTCCTGTGGTACAGACAGTGAGCATCACAACCCATTATCAGCCTCAGACAACCTGTGACTCAACCTGATATGTCTCACCAGCAGAGCTAGGATGTGCTGGAACTAGGGGCAGTGCAAGGGGGGGTCCCACTCTCTGGGCTGCCCATGAATATGAAAAGACAGAAAAAGAAGGAGAAGCCACGGCCTGAATATATTCTCAATATTCAGTCCTTCCCCATCTCTTTTCAGTGCTTAGCTAAGGCTAAACATGTCTGTCAGCTTCCCTGCAGGAAATTATCACCTCTAATAATTTGCTCTTTGCTCCCCGGCAATTCCCATCTTCATGCCTGCCAGATCTCCCACCCTGCATGTGCCTGCATCTTTGGGTTAGGCACACTTTTGTCTCAGGTCTAGTGACGCTCATTCAGCAGATGCCTTAATACCAGCAATGTCAGAATTCCTTCTACTTTCCCTCCTGCACTGCCTGCCACCTTTCCTCAGTCCTGTTATTTTTTTCTATATTTAAGAAGTCTAAGACAGCAGCCAAGAGAAACATTAATGAACATGTCTTTCTATTATTTTTAGCTACAGTTGAAAAGCTTAACAACCTCAGCGCTGTGACACAAACTTACTTTGCAACTTCTTCCAAGGCTTGGTTCAGTGTTTGCTGAAAAGCAGAGATTTCTTCCATGTTTCCCAGCAATGCCGCAATGTCCCCGGCACTGAGCCTACAAGAGCCACATCACCAGTCACCATCAAAGAGAAGTTGCTCTCAGGAGCGCCCCTTTTTATTTGTCAGCAGCCCTTCCAAAAAGACACAAAAATTTCTCCTTCCCCAGATACAGCATCAGACAGAACGCAAAATTCATGATCTGTGAGCTACAGTCTCCTGGAGAAGACGTCTGCTGCCAAGGATTATCTTAATTGGATTTTAATAATTTAATCCCACTAATCTTCTCAGATCTTTAGCTGTCGAATAGACACAGCCAGATGGGATTTCAGCCAGAGGTGGGGAGGGAGGAGTGTGCACAGACAGAGAGTTTTGTCTTCAGGGATTCATGCCATAGGTTTCCCTGTGGGAGCAGGGTCCTACAGGTAGGGCTTCTTTGCTCCTTGAGTGAGGTTGGATGTTTCCAAAACTAATGTGCCTGTTTCTGTCATCCTAAGAGTCACTCTCATATCACCCTCATTTAGGCCTACAAGGCTGAGAGCACAAAAAAATTTCCCACATGAAGATTTTGGGAAGGGAGAAGTGACTGAAATACAGAGGCCTTAGAACAGCACTCTCCCATCTTGCTTGAGTGGACAATGTCTAAACCCGTGCCCTCTGTCCATGACACCCCAAGGTTCCCCCAAGGTTCTCTCCACCTCAGACGCCCTTATATCTTACTTATCATAAGACTGGAGGGGTCTTAAGTAAGTTCCCAGAAGTGACTGTAGTTCCTTTGCATAATCTCGTTCTGTTTCCAGAATATTTTGCAACACCTAGGGTGAGAGACAGAGCACTGAGAAGATCTTTGTACTAGCAAATTAGTCAAAAGAACATGACATCAGCTTCCAAGTCTGAAAAAGCATGGAAGTGTATTTTAAGTCCGGAAAATACATTTCTTAATGCAGAACCCAGAACACTCGGGAAAGTCCTGGTGGTCAAATATTGAGATTTTACTTTGCAAACTTGGGGAGGTCTGGAAAGCAGGTATTAAAGGCTGCACCAAGGATGGCTTCTGTGGCAGATCAAGCCAGGGCACATCTCATTTGCCATTTCAGGGATGTAATGATCTGGGTTTGGTCCTGCTAATCCATCTCAGCAGCTTCTTTGTCTCTGGCTGCACAGCAGGCAAGCCCAGTGCCTGCACACTCCCAGTCAGCACTCCAGTTTCTCAGTGTGGATAAGCTCTGGAGACAGTGGAGGTGGTTTCTAGCTCCCTGGACATACTGCTTCTGCTTTGCTTTGCTTGAAATATATTTAGACATACTGATGAGCAGGACTTAGCTCCAGCACTGAGAGCCAGGGATGCTCACATGAGGCATCTTCACTCTCTTACACCACAGCCTGGACACAGGGGGAAGGTAACTGCCCCTGCTTTGCCAGACTTCCTCACTTTGGCAGCAATATGTAAAGCAGGAGATGCTCCCCATCCCTTCTGCAGCAGCAATTCATGGCCTGGCAGGCTGTGAACCTGCTCCAAAGCCAAGCCCAGTTACAAAGCCAGGCCATGAGCTGTGGCAGCTGCCTGTTCTCTGAGGGCTGCAGCTGCTGGCAGTGGCACGGGACAGGCACCTTGGGGTGTAACATCTCCAGCCAAACCCAAGAAAGGGGCCAGAGCCCTGATTTGGCTTGCTTACACCATGACACCCCTATCTTTATCAACAGGAAATACTGGGCCTTATCCCCCTGCATTAATCTGACAGCTGACATCTCTCCCTAATTATCTGTTGTCTACTTCAAGTCTCTACTTTTGACATCTTGCAGCCACTTCCATTTGTGGTTTATTGTCACAATGGCCCTGAATCAAGGGAATGGCAACAGCTGCATTTAAACACAGTCACTTCCCCAACTGTTACAAATTGCTTCAATAATTTTTAAGGGAAGGAGCCACTTCAGAAGTTTAATAGCATGGTACTTATTAAAATGTATGATCAGCACTTTAAAACTTACTGCAGGGTAATAATTCTTCGTCAGCTGAGTGTTTTCTAGCCCTTTTAATGCTTTGGGAGAGAGTGGTTTATCTGTACAAAAAAAAACATGATTAAATTACAGTGCACAGCTCTCATTATTCCATCAGGAAAAGACACTGCCACATTATGTCCAGCAAATGTAACTTTACCCCTGTGACCACAAAACTTCAATTGGAGGGTTTGTTTCCCCATTTCACAACAAAACTAGGATAAAACCAGTGGCATGCACAACACTGACAGTGGCCAAGCGAGTCACACTAGAAACTTTGTGCAGCCTCTGCCAGCCGATGTCCAGGTTTCCTCCAAAATCCCTGGCGGCAGCCTGGCATCTGCCAGTGTTTGGAACTACAGTGTTGCTTCACCTGTCCCACTAAATTTGGTTTTAAAACTGGGTGTCTGTCAGAAATTACAGATACTGTGGTTTCTTTTGCAGGTGATTCACAAGGCACTTTAAGCCAATCCCAATCAACATGCTGACCTCTGATCTCCACAGTCACCTGTGATGCAAAATCCTTCTCTGAATGAAGGTACATTAAAATGAAAAGCTCACAAAACCCTGGAAATCAATTCTCATTCTGCATTTGATATACCCCTGTGGATGCCTCCAGCACTGTACACATATGCAAACACACACACACAGACAAACCCCTGCTTCAATTCTCCTTCCCTAGAGAAGCCCTTCCCTTCCAGCAGCACGGCATTCACAGCAACACCATCCCCTCCTCTGGACTGGGACAGGCAGGCAGTGTAAGGCTGCCCCAGTCCTGACACTGCATACTAAAACAGCTCTGTGCCATGTGGAGCAGCCAGGCTCTCCTGTCTCCCTGCAATCACTCACACAAGGCAATTACTTTCACACTCTTGGCAGAGGAGAAACTAGAAATTGATAAATTTAGCCTTTTTATGTACTATCTAATTATTGCCCTTGTAGTGCTTCCTGTCACTTCCAGCTAAAGGCTCAAAGGAGCTCAGCTCCACAGTTATTTCACAGAATCACAGAATATTTCCACCCAAAGGGCACACCTAGGACACAGCAGAGGTATGGATACTGCTGAAAAACAAATAACTCCATTCAGAGTGACAAGTCTTACTGTGGAGGTGGGAAAAGCAGCTCCCTGCCAGATGCAGCCCCAGCAGCGTTCCTGGGGCAGGGAGGGTTTACTGATGGTCCCTCATTCCTCACTTGCAATACGGACAAATCTCCTGAGCATACGGACACCAGAGCAATGAACTCTCCTGCCATGTGAAATGGTGTTGAGAAAGGATCTGGAGGGAAAACTCTACAGCCATAAAAATCTGATAGGCTCTTACATCAGGATCTATGGGAGACTGGCCCTTCACTTCAGTGAGGTACTGTCATGTCATGCAGCTCCCTTCTGATTTTTCCTACAGGACTCAAGTTTGCTCTCCTTTGTTTAAAAGATCCCTCTTCTCCCCTCACTGAGGTAATTAGTGATTCCTGAGTTGTGCTAGACAAGCCTTCAATCCCTGCTGCAAATTCCTGCTCAAGCTCAGACATCATTTCCCAGAGGGAAACAGTGGGAGATGAGATATCCTAACAATGATTTTTTTCATTTAGAATTAAATAAAAACTGACCTAATTCTGAGCACTAAATCATGAAATTTTTTCTTCCCTCCTTTCTTTATTTTTGCAAGAGTAGAAGCAAGGATGTCTAACAGAGGCTGCACATTGTGCAGCTACTTCACAGACCCCTGCTGGCATCTCGGTGTTTGAGGCCAGAGCAGATCCTGAGCCATAGAACCAGCACCAAGCACACAATTGATCTCTGTCTATGGTAAGTCTTCAAGGCACACTGAGGAGTTAAGTTGCATTTTTGCAAAAAAACAGTTTAATTTCACACAAAGGCCTGGGCAGGGGTGAGCTGCTTGAATGGATGTGTAATGCCACCGGGCAGTTGGCCAGCGGCTTCACATCATCACCACCCTAAAAATGGTAAAACCACATCATAGAAAATGTTAAGGACGCTCAAGGCAAAGCTCAATAAAGGCAGATGTCATCAGACAGATCATCCCCTCCCTCTTCCTTTCACAATATTGCAGCAGAAGCATCTGGGGAAAAAAGTAGTCTGTGAAATCAACCATGACTATGGACCAAAACAGGGACCATCCCTGTGGCCACGCAGTTTTTGTCGGATTCCACACTGTGATGATGAGCATCCATTCCACTGATGCCTGAAAAGCCAGGATCAAACACAAATACATTGTCTGACCAAGGTCTCTAACAAAAAGCTAGTTCTGTGTCAGACACTTGGAATGACCCCAGGACGAAGGGGACCCACATCCATCTCTGCCCTCATCCTCTGACAATATCCCTGCTTCCATGCTGCTGGGGCCTGGGGGGAGCAAGAGAAAGGCACAATGTGCTGGGAAGAGGGTGAAGCAGCTCTCAAGCAATTCATCCGAAACACTGCACTTTACCCTTCCGTTCATCCTTCCATTAGCCCAGCTGCCTGAAGTACACAAACGGTCCTTAATAAATAGCAGCAATTTCCCAAAGGCACGAGGGTCCTCACTGCATTATGCCACTGTCATTCAATCAGCCCTTGAAAGCAATTTGCTTACCTGTAGATTTGATTTCTCTGACGTAGTTGCTTGGGAACCAGCCTGTTTTTCCATTCAAGGTGCCTTCCCACCAGCCCCCTTCTTCAACTCGGGTGACATAAATAATGTCTCCTTTGTTAACAGAGAGTTCATCCTCATTGGTCTGCTTAAAATTGAACCTGGCCTTTACCACCAGCTGATGACTGCCATTCTCGGTCATCTCCTAAGGAAAGAAATGCGGAAAAACATCAGTAAAGAGTCAAAAAAAGCAGAAACCACCAGGACAAGCCATTGTTCTTCTCTGTTGTGACAGCTGTTTTTTCAGTATTGCTCTGTATAACAACCAATAATATCTCGCTGTTGTGTAAACACTCCCTTCAGAGGACCACAAGGTCCCTCCCAAGCATTAATTTAGTCTCCCAGTGCAACGGGTGGCAGATAAGAATCACTCTTCTCATGTCACACAGAGAACCACGGCAGTTTGGAGAACCCGCGGGACTCTCTCTCCAACTGAGACAGCAAACCCATGATGGAGATCAGGGGTCTTGACCCAGAGGTACCAATCACACTCCTCTGCCCCCAGGGCCACCAAACCCACGATTACATGTTAAACAAAGGGTACCACAGGCTTGGACTGCCTCCGGAACACCCGTGCTGCCTGGAAAGCTGTGCCGTCAGAGTCACTCGGGGGGTCTCCAGCCACGCAGTTAAGAGAGGACAGATGTGAACATGGCCCTTTTGACAGCTGATCTGGGGAAACAAAACGTCAGAGTTTCACCCAGCTGTCCACCATCCCTCCACATCACAGCAAAGCAAAGAGTAAAGCCTGTAAAGAAAACAGGAACAGGGCACAACTGTTCAAAGAGCATCTATCACAGCAAGACAGCAAGTGCATGGCATCTGCAGCGTGGGTACTGCCAGCCAGCAGTGAGGGTGGTTTTCTGGGCTGGTATAACCCTTCCATCATGGAAGAAGTTGAATTGCATCACAAGGCACTCCTAGGTTGTGTCAGCTCTGCAGCCACACATCCAATTGCAGTATTTCTTTGAAATACCCCTTAAAACCGTAGAAAAGTAGAATAGTACTCAGTACTGTGATTTCCCACTGGGAATGTTTCTGGGATTCAAGTAAGCACTGTTGAAGGTGTGTCAAAGTTTAGCTCTCCAATGAGTGCTCTTAGCTGTGCAGCTGCAGTGTGGGCTATCCCACTGAGTGGGGAGGAATGCTGAACACAATCACTCCTCTATTTAGAGGAGTCCTTTTGGGTTCATTATCCAGCTGAAAGAGGCTAGGCACTATTTTGATTGCTGTTCATGGACTGTTGCCATTAGTCATGTGAGAGAGGGATTCAAGCCACTCCGAGGAAGGACAAGAGTGTCATCCCCAGATGAACTGCCCATGGAAAGGCTCAGATCATCTCAGCAGCTCCTGGAGCTGCCTCCAGAGCTCAGAGCTCCTTGCTTTGCAAACCAGTCTCTAGGCTTGTTTCTGTCCCCACCTGACGGTGGATGCAATGTTGCTGCTCTGACATACCTGTTTTCATAATTAGTGATTTGTTTCTATATTAATACCGAAAAAATTGCCAGAGGGTAAAAAGTTTCCTGGTCCTAACTGTGCAGGGACTGAGTCAGTAGCATTGTTGCTAAGAGCAGCTCCTGCAGGATCTCGCAGCACTCAGCCCCAGAATCCTGTTGGGTGCTGCAGAGGTGTAAAAACATGGGATTCAAGCCATCCAGTAATTCCCAGTGCTTCACTGCTACTGTACCCTACATCACCCTGTGGGACACCACTCAGATCACCTCCTTTCTAGGCTCCATGGTGCTCAAAAGACACAACACCAGACCTTATCATTTCAGTAAACTGTGAAGGACTTTTAAGATTGGTCTTGTAGTAGCTTCTCTTCAGATTTTAGGGCATTTCTGCATTCCAGAGCTGCAGTTTTCCACCTGCAGTGGGGACCTCGCATGTCCATGGACCTCAAAAGCAGAACAGAGCAGTCTGAAGGATTCCCTGTGCTGGGTTTGTAGGTCCCTAGACTACGTTTGGAGTTCTGCCTTAAAAACACTGCAAGAGGAGAGGGTGATAAAGCCATGAAATGTGCGCAGAAATTGGAAAAGACAAACTCCAAGGCTGCTTTTCCTCCATTCTCCTCCAGTCTGAATGGAAAGCATGGAAAACTCATTCTGAAGGGGAAGTTTGGTAGGAGTTACAGGAACTCAGCTGGGTTTTTATTCCGATAGGAAAACACCTCATCCTTAGATTGGACCTGGAGCAACATAAACTGTGAGCTCTTGGGGAAGGGACTTTGTCTCTCTCCTACCCGTTGCACAGTGGGGACCAGGTCTGTGACTATGACTTCCAAGTGCTGCTGCCTTACAAAGCCCAGCCATGCCATACTCACACATCAGTCCAGCCAGTCCATGCTCCAGTCAAGGACAACATCCATGGTAAACCTTGTGTGCTGTCAGTGAGTCAGTTTTCTCTCTTGCCCTGCTCATTGCACAGTTGCCTGACAACTGCACAGTGAATTTCCAGCTTCCTGGGCTGTAGCAACAGCAAAACCCCTCCCCATGTAAAACCCACTTTGCCAACAGAGTGAGTTTTTCCCTCTGAAACATCCTGATATTTGAGCAGGAGCGGTTTTGGCTGCTCTTGGTGACTCACAGGCCAGGGGAGTGGTTGGCTGCCAGTGTGAGATATTCTTCCCCTGATTCCTTCTGAAAGGGAGCGCATAAATCCTTAGTCCAGACTTCGCTTATTCAAGCTATCAGCCACAGTTCCATGGAAATTACCCCAAAACTGTTGATTTTATCATTCTCCCTGCCCCTCCCAATCTTCCAAAGCTTATTTATAAATATCTGCAGCAACCTAGAAACAAATGTAAAACTGCCTTAGACAGTTTGGCAGGGAAGTGTATCATTTATACTGCATCATGACAGTGTCCTATTTTATGCCTGGTCCAGCATGGAACACTGCTGCCATATGTTGCTTAAACTATGGTTAAAATAGCTGGGTTTTCTGCTCACATTCCTACACTATTTTTGGCAGATGAGCCTTGTCTGATCCAGCACAGCTGGTTTTCCTCCCCTGCCCTCTCTTGCAGACAAAAGCATCAAGCTCTGTATTGCTGTGTTTTGATGGACAGCTGCTGAACTACAAGTTTATCCACTACAAACGATGCCTCTAGTTATTTGCATAAAAAGATCCATGAATACACAAGGATTTGGACAAATGGATGCTCAGAAATACATTCCCACGGCATTTCCTTAGCTGACACCTACTTCCCTCTGCCTCCAAGCAGGGTGTTGGGATGCAGCAGTGCTGCGGGTGTGGGATGTGCAGGCGTGTCAGAGCCTTGGCGACAGCTGCAGTAGCTGGTACCAAGCTTTTCCTGATGCTCCCTTCAGCCCGTGGCCTCTGGTAAAACAGACAAACTGGACCATCTGCAGTGGCAGTTTGTAGGACACAGGCTCCTGTTCCTCAGGAATTTGGCCAAGCCACCAAAAAGTAAATGTTTGAGACATGTATTTATTTTACTCTGTACTTTTCCCAAGGGTGCTCTCTGCCTGAGCAGCTAATTTTATTGCAGGCATTGCGCTTTTTAACATTTAAACACAGAAAGCATATGCTCAAACAGATGTTTGCCATGAAACCAAAAGGATCCCAGCTTTTCTATAGCCCCGTCAGTAACATAAGACAGGAACTATTCCCCAGCAAAGCCCTGTCCTGGGCTGAGCTGGCACGTGAGTGGCTGGAGGAATGGAGTTGGGGCTGTAAATAAGGGGACAGATGTGCAAATGGCATTGCAGCCCTGCTACCTTGTCAGCACACACCCCATCACACTCCTCCAGTCCAGCAACAGGCAATGGCAGAGACAGAAGACTTTCTCTCTCCTTTTGCTTTTAGAATAATGAAGCAAATATCAGTCATAACAGCAGCATTTGCAGAGGTTGCCCCTGGCAGAGTTAACCTACATTTTATATCCCCCATCACACTGAACTGCAAGAGCTTCTGCACGGGGTCAGTGGGTGCTGTTGGTAACTGAGTGGTGAGAGGCTGGGAGGAGGTGCTGAGGCTGGCTGAGGCTGAATTCCCATTCCCAAACTTCTACAGAGGGAGCTGTCAGCAGAGCTGAGTCCTGCAGAACCTGAATTTCTTCAGAGCAGCATTATACACATAGACACACACACGTGTGTGTACAAATCATAGGGGGTGGGAGGTTTTCATTTTGAAATTTCCTCTTTTAAACCATCTCAAATGTAACCTGCAACAGGGAAATGGAACTCTTCTCCTGGTGCTGGACTTTGGTGGGTGTGCAGGAGTCTGTCCTAATACACTTGTATGACAAGAGGCTGTGAACTCTTCCCAGCACCAGGCAGACCTGCGTCTCATCACCTCAGAAAAGGGAACCTGGTGCCCTCACCCCTCTCCAGAGAACCACTGTGCCATCATCCCCCCTGTTGAACTTCTCCTTTCACAGACTATGCTATCATTTTAAAGCAATCTGTAGGGAACAGCTACATATCTGGGATGGAATCAGGATAAGATGATTCGTTTTGCTTCAGCAGCCTGCTCCTGCTCCCAGGGACACAGGACAAGCCACCAGCTTGATTCCCAGATCCAGGAGCCTACTCCCTTGAACCAGGGAGGGGAGAGAGAGAAAAACATCAATACAATTGACTGAGCAACTAGCAACAAAATTTGTTTTGACATTCAGGAAAGGTATTATGCAGGTGGAGCTGTTTTTCTCTTCAGCTTTAAAACACACTCTTCAAAATCTGATATTTGCATTTAGGGAGGTGCATGTTCCTTTATATCGAGGATTCCTTATGCTGACCTACTTTGATGTTCCTTAATACTTAATGCTCAAAACTGAGCAGAGGTCCCTCAGTGTAAAAGTGATAATTGAGCTCTGCAGAGTTCACACAGCAACTCTAAAACATCACATTTTAACCCAGAGTTGGTAGAAGCCTGAAATGTCAATCCCACCATCCACCATCAGTCATCAGTACTGGCAGCACAATTTGACAAACCTCAAGAAATCACCATAAAGTAGAAATTAACAAAAAATAAAAACCGGCCCTGCATACACACAAGAAATAGTTTGAAAGGACAACACAAGAACCCCTCTTTTCTTACCTTCAGTAGCTTTATTTACAGCTGTTAATGTGCTCAGGACCTTGGAGAACTGATCTCCAGTGTACAAATCATGTGGATCAAACACCTGTGAAAGATGAACTAAGTCAGTCGAGCCCAAAACATCTCCCACTGGCCATGGTGCTGGAGGCTGGCAGTGAGGATCAGGCAGCCCCTATGTCTCCACAGGGAAAGAGTGTTCATTCAGGGCTGACAAGTCCCATTTCCTTTACAGCCAGAGAATTCCTAGGGCACTGCTGGCAGGCAGCGTGGGAAGGGCAGGGGAACCCAGAAGCATTTGGAGTGCAATGCTGGGAACAGGGAAGGAATCAGTGCTGTCTGCAGAGCAGAGACTCCTCTGAAAATCACTGAGAAGGTTATTGCTGGCCTTGAGGGAAGGAAAGAGTTTGTTGCTATTTTTGTTACTGAAAGCTGACGAGATTGAGGCTGTACATACAGATCTATGTATAAACACACACATATTTTCCACGGCAGAATTAACACACATGGAATTTTCTGCTATTGCAATATATAGTATATTTGCACTTTTTTACAGGAAGACAAACCCAGTTATTTTATATACAAAAACTTCACCCTAAAGAATTTGGTGCTGCTGATCCCCAATGGCAAAACAGAAATACATGGTTAGCAAGGGCTTATTTTCCAAGACTAACAATCTGAACCTTGTACACTTCAGAAATCACCACCAGTACAATGAGGGGCAGTTTGAGTTTCTAAAACACTCCAACTCCCTCTAGCACCTGAAAAATGCTCTCAACTTCATACAGACTGTAAAAATCCCACCATTAATGAAGCAAAGATGAGATACAAGAAGTCCCTCTTGTTGGTACCACCATGGCACCATCTGCTAATCCCCAATTACATGTTGTCTTGCAGATGGAGACCACAGATACACAAATCCAATGAACAGCAACGATGATTTTAAATCCCTCCTGGCAGATACTATCTAATTACAAACACTTCCAACACACTAAAGAGTGTATCCTGCTAAATAAGGGCAGAAGTCTTAATTACCTTTAGGCTAGTACTGCCCTTTAAAACAGCCCTTTCTTGCTTTCGACACAGAGCTCCTTGAGCATGCTTGGCATATTTCAAATAGGAAGGAGACTGGCCTCTCTCACAGCCCAGGATGCTTGTGGCATCTCCTTCTCTTAACTGACACGCCAGAGCAGCACCAAAGTCCAATACAGACAGAACAAAGGCTGCTCTTTGTTCAGAACGTGTTTTCAGATTGACTCAGCTACTCAATACTGAGAGACATGCTTTACCCTAAAGAAATTTAATCCATGTTTAGCATGGGGCCAGTTTGCTGCCATTACAAATATTAAAACCTGCAGCTTCACAGCTCCGATCACATCTACTGCTCTGCACATTCCAGGGACATATCCGCCTACCTTGGGCTGTTTCTGAGCTGATCTATCACCTGCATTCACTTGGGTTTCCTCCTTTGGACCATGCAAGTCCCAGCCCCTCTGCCAGCTGGTGCATGGAAGCCGTTTTCCTGCCCTGCAGTTACAGGCAGTGCTATCCAAGCACAGCCTTCAGCCCCAAGCAGAGGCGCTCCCATCTCTGTGGAAAGGGAGATGGTAACGGGGAGCCCGGGCGTGCTGGAGCCCCTGCTGGAGTGTGGGACCTCACAGCTGCACAAGAGGAAAGTAAACAGCCAGGCGGGCTTGTTTGCATGCATCTCTCTGATGTGTTGTTTTCTCAGCCATAACCTTTATCTTCCACTTCATTAATTGCAGAAAAATAAAGTTCCACCTTAAGTTAACGCCTATTTGTCCTAAGGAACAAAGTAGTAAAATACATCCCAAATTCTTCAATGCAGAGAATAATGCTATAAGCTCAGAGTCATCAGGCTGACAAAGTCCAGATGAAAATGGTGGGAAGAAACATATGCAAAAAAATTCTAGCACAGAAGCAAGTAATAAAATTTAGAACTTCTTTATGGGGAAATTGTCTGGAACAGCTACTGTGGAACAGTGGCTTTGTGGAAAACTCTTCTGGGTCAGCTACTGTAATGTAAATATACTCTGCAGCTTGTTCCAGAGTAAATTCCTCATACAGAAAAGACCTCATTTATGAGCAAAAAATTACTTTTTCCAGCACAGTCCATCAAAAATTCCGTTCATAACTAAAAGACAAGCTGCAGCTAGAAGACAAATAGAGTCAGAAAAGGCTTTTTCGCTTCTAACACATGGAAGATCAGATGGATGTAACTAAAAGCGCTTTTGCATCTACACTGTCATCTGAGGATCTCCATCAAAACGCTATTCTGACTTCCAGAATCAGAGACCGCAGCTCGGCTCGGGGTAACACTCGGGCTGTTCGGTCAAGCATCGCACCGGGCAAGAGAAGTCTGCACTGCCGCGCCGCCAGGCTCCGCGCAGGCACCGAGGGGATGAGCACGAGCCGGTGCTTCGCCACCAGAAGAGCACCCGATTATTCGGGAAGGACGAGAACAGGAGACTCAGACCCAGGTGCAGCTAGCAAGTTATTAGCACCCAAAATCCCAGTCCCGCGACGGGAAGCGCAGAAAAGTTAGGGAAAGCCGGGCTGTGTTTCGAGTCCGAGCTGCCCACCGTTGGACAAGCCCCGGCACAAACCCTCAACTGCGTGCCAAGCCCGAAGCGCGGCGCGGCCGCGACCCCTCCAAACCCGAGGACGGGGGCTGGAGCCGCCCGTGCCCCAGCAATGCGGCGCTTCGGGCGCTCGCTGACCCGGCTGCTCCCACTGGACCTGCCTCTGCCTCCAGCGGCAGCGGCGCCGCGGCCGGAGCTCCGCCAGCATCGGCGAGACAGAGCCGGGCGGGCGGCGGAGCATCCGGAGCACAAGCGCCGCGCCGGCTCCGGGTGCTCCGCTCGGGTGCCGTCAGCCCCTTCAGCGGGGACATCCGTGGGAGCTGCCCGGAGACAGCCGTGCTGAGCGGCTGGGACGGCCGTGGGGACCCCGGGGGATGGAGGCGGTCGGTACTCACGGCGGGCGGGCGGGCGCGCAGCCCCGGGGCATGGCGGCGGCGCGGGCGGTGCTGCGGAGCGGCCGCTGCGGCTCTGACCCGGAGCCGGATCGCGGCGCGGCGAAGGGAAGGGAAGAGAAGGGAAGGGAAGGGGAAGTGACAGGCGGTGCCGCCGCCCCGCTCCGCCCCGCCGCTCGCTGTGGGACCGTGCGGCCGCAGCTCCCTCCGCCGGCCGCGGGCACCGGGAGATCCCCGGAGGAGCAGGGAGCGGACGGCAAAAAGCAAAGAGATGGGAAAGGGAAGAGGAGAAAAGCCGGGGTGGGAGGGGAGGGAAAGAAAGGGGAAAGGGAAAAAGTAAATCAGGGAGGGGAAGGGAAAAGGCGGGAGGGAAAAAGGAAAAGTGAATTAGGAGAGACGGGAGGAAAGGAAAGGAAAGGAAAGGAAAGGAAAGGAAAGGAAAGGAAAGGAAAGGAAAGGAAAGGAAAAAAAGAGGAGGAAAGGAAAATTTTAAAGGACAGGAAAGGATGGGACACGGAAGGAATACCCACGCTATTGGAACAGTAATTGCAGCAGGTTTGCAGTGCTGTGAAGAGAAACACTGCAGAAGGGCCCATAGATGAGACATAGTTCAGTGGAGGCAGTGAGACTTGTCCTCTGCTGGCTGTGCCCATCTGTTTGGGGAACATTCTCCTGCAGGGAACAGGAAAATCCCCAGATACTTCAGCACACCAGCAAGCTGCAGTGTGCACAGGAAATGGAGCACTGCACTGATACCCAGGGTGAAGCCCTGCTGTAGGTCCCAACCCCATGCAGGGACACCCCACACACCTGGAGCCAGGGGTCTCTGGGACACTGGGTCACTCTAAATTCAGGCAGACCCATTCTCCAGTGCTTCTGCTGGTTGGTACTGGGCAGGAACTCTCACTTCTGACGTTATCCACCTAGGAGAGGCAGTGTCACTTTGGAGTGAAGCCAAAGCAGAGCAGGTTTTGGGAGTGTGTGGATGGGGAGCTAAGAGGGTGATGATTTCTCACCTGCTCTCCCACACCTTCAGTCCAGGAAGTTTGTTGGAGGTTGCAGGCACCTCCAATAGCACAAATAACCTCTGTGCTGCCCATGATGGTAATGACCCTCTGCATAATCTATGATCGTTCTGGACAGCCAGGTTTAATCTAGCTACTGATTTATCTCGCACACACTGTTCTTAGTTCACAAAATTCAGACCTTGCTAAAATTTTGTAGTTGTATTAACAATAAAATGCTGCTGCTGAATGAACATCTTGTGCTTCTTCAGCAGCAAATGATGCTTAGCTATTGATCTGCTGATGTTATATGCACACTGGTGTCAAGAGCAAAAGCAAAGTTCCCATTTCTGTCCTCAAGAACAAGCTAGGGCAGGAGCTTTCTATGATTTTTCTCTTTTGTCATGATCTCTTCCCTGTCTCTTCTACACTAGACTACACCTGGCCATCAGGACAGAACCCTCTGTTGTCACTTTCCACCTCAACCCACCTGCATCCAGCTGGCATTGTCTTAGTAGTGTTCACTCACTGGACCAGCTCTTGGGTCAGATACACAGCTCAGATGTTGAAGCCACAGTGTAAATGAAGCACATTCAGGATTTCTGCACTGTGTCTCAGTCCAAACCACAAAAGAATCCTCTAAGGACACTTAAGCTCCAATGAAGTGCCCATGTCTTTTGCCTAGTCCTCTGCCTCAGCAGAGCTGAGTTGACAGATGTTCTTTTAACTTGGATAAATTCTAGCACTGAAAAGCTGTTGGAAAGTTTTGGACACAGTTTCATTGTTTCACCTCATTACAACACTTGCCTTGTTAGAAGGATGGGGTGATTCCCCTGCTTGCCATCTCTTTTAGGACTAACACACATAAAATTGCAAAAGAATTCAGGCTTCAGTCCTGGGCTGGAGCTAAGGAACAGTTTTGTTATTTATACTCTGCCATGAGGTGGATTCTTCCAGCTCACACCTCCAGCCTGTAGAATGGCTTCAACTTAATGGAGCCAGCTCATAGCAGGAAGGTCACAGAGTGTCCTTCCACCGCTATGTCCAAATGTTTTACTGCGCCCATAAAATAAGAGAAGTTGCTGTTTGCCTTGCTGTGTCTTTCTTCCAATTCTTGAGTTACCAGGACAACAAAGGGTAGGAGGGAAGTGCATATGTGTAGCTCTGAAAGAGTAGCCTCTATGCATTCCCTCCTACTGGGAAAGATTGGCAATCAGTGTTCACTGAAAGGTGGGACTTGGGTTTCCACCAAAAGCTGCTGGAAAGCCTGCCTTCCACACTGACCACCTTTCCTGCATGCTGGCAATGCCCAGTGAAGTGGTATATTCCATGGCAGCTGCACAAACATCCATGACAAAAGCAAATGGAAGGCAGACTACAATGAAGCCATGGGATGCCAGGACGGCCTGCTAATGTCATGTTTGAGATCCCCCAGGATGAGCCCCTTCTGTACAAGTCAGCATCCAGAAAATAACTCGTGAACTGTCATTTTCCTCAGAATATCCTCTTTTGCTCACATCTGCAACAGGAACAGAATATTTGATCTTAACATGCCCTTATCAGTTCTCAAGACAGAAGTGGCTTAGGTCCAGCCCTAGGGTACTTCTTCATATCTAAATAGCATGAGTTCACTGTGGAATTTGGAGAGGGGCAGAACTTGGAGAACCATCAGGGTTTGATTTTCATATCCATCGTTTGGGTAAGCAGCAGGATGGCTGTCACGGAATTCAAATGTATCAAGGCCAGACCTTCCCTGATGTTACCCTCTCCTCAGGCTACATTGCTGAGGCAGAACAGAACCCTATTCTGTGCTCATCTTCCTTTTACCTAATACCTGATCACTGCAATTCAAATGCTGGTAGATCTTGGAAGCAGAAGGTTCTCTGCCTGTTCTGATGCTCCAGACATGCTTCCAGAGTAAATGTGATGCAGTAAGCCCTCTCCTAAAGGGCAATGGCCCTTTCCAAGGCAAACTAGGGATCAGGCATGAGGGAGGATCACCAGGAATGCTGCTTACAGTCTCCTTGTCAAGATGTTCCAAATAGAGCAGCTTTTAGAAGGAACAGATGGCAGAGGCTTTGCCTGAGAGGACTCAGAAAAGCTGGCAATCCGGGAGAAGAGTCGGAAGGAAGTACCCTGCCTGTGCCTTGTCTTGCCCACCATCTCAGCTGTCCTATCTTGAGCCTTCTTCTGCATGAAGCTACAGAGAGGAGCTAGGAAGAAGCAAAATTAATGTCTTCACTTGGCATTCTAATATGGCAATATTTTGGGAAAAAAGTAAGAATAAACTGTTTTCATTTCACTGCAAAATTTGAACTTGAGCTAGAGAGGTTCGAGTTTTTTATCCAGCTTTTGAGGTCTCCTCTCACAGCAAATGGGAGAGGCACACATGAGCATGACGGAAGTTACTGAAGGCTCAGAATATCTCAAAGATGAAGTGGGTTATAAATCAGAAAAAAATAAGTCAGAAACCTTGAATTTATTAAAGTCAATGAAGAAAAGGCACATGGAGGACCAGAGGAACACCTAGAGATGGACAAACCACATTGCCTCTTTTGAGTATCTGAAAACTGTGGAGTTTGACTGCAATATTGCAGAACGAGCTTTCAAATCTATGAGATGGCACTGCACTACAGGTGAGGACTATTCCTCTGTCCTACCTTTTAGGTGTTTAAGATTCCTACTTTTAAAAATACTTTCCACCACAACCATTTTATTCTTAGTTTGCAAATAGAAAAATAAACTCTCAGAAAAATGGAGGAAATCACATGGTCAGTACCAGAAGACTGGCAACAACTAATTTCTAATGCGAGAGGCCTGCAGGGATTATAAATCTCTCTCTACATATATACACACTCTTAAAACTGTGCTGCTGCTGCAGGCTCCAAGAAATGCATCACTGGACAACAAAAGACCAGGGAGGCAGTTCTGGAATGAGCACACTTTCATGCTGCTTAGCTAAAAAGCTCTGAAGAGAAGAAAGGCCCTTTTCTTGTTTAGACCTTCAAAGGAAAAAATGCAGGGACAGAGATATTGTGGGTTGGACTTCTCTCACTGTGGTGCATAAATATTCTGTATAATGCTCAAGGATGCTGTCCCTGCTTCTGGCAGATTTAGTCTTCAGAATATTTTTTTCCACAATCTTGAGCATATTTCAAACAAGAGAGTGATGACTTAGTTACAGGTTTCTTTTTTTACTGTAGAAATTTAAGTGTGACACACAAGTCTTTAGATAGTAAAAAAAAAAAATTGCTGACAAAATTAATTGAACTCTGAAGTGATTCATTTAGACTCTGATCTTGCAAATACGAGCTAGGGTTAAGCATAAGAATCTACACAGATAGGATCAGGAACAGCCACAAAAAAGGTATCGTTTGACTACATTAGGATTATTTTTTTGTGTAAGGAACAATTTAATATGTGTTTGGCAGAATCTTACAACAGTTGCAGGGGATTAAAAAATAGTGCAATATCAAGAATACTTCACTTTCCCATTAAAGCAAAGCTAAATCCTGCAATTCCTTCTAGTAATAATAATAAAAAAAAATTACCAACAGGTCCAGGTTGAAGTCTGTTTAGACAGACCTCCCGTTATTGCTGCATGCTTTGTCTCAAAAGATGAGAAACTGTTAAGCTCACAGTCAATACAGTTTCCAAATTCCCCAGACTGAATATTAAATCATCCATGCTCTGATTTATGTTGTTAATAGAAAAGATGAGGAATTGATACCAACTTTTTTCCTCTGATATCTGGTTTCCTTTGAGAAGGCTGATCAAACTGGCATGTTACAATAAAAGAAAGGATCTAAGTTGACTTACCTCCACTTTCAGAAGTGCGCAGCCTTTCAAGAACTCTTGAATATTACTGATGCAATCAGCTTCATTTTTAGGCTCCAGGCAATACTAAAGAAAGAAAATCCACTGATCTCATTGCATTGCCTGTGCTGAAAAGGCCTGCATGAATACTGACATGTGCCTTTTATACTGAATTAGGGAAGCTTCTTCAGGGGGCGGGTGGGGGTGGCAGGCAAGCTGTTGAAGCAGGAAGAAAGCCACTGGAGGAAGTGATGCACACATAGAAACGGTCGGCATCTTGTTTTGAATGCCAGCATATGACAGTGCCCTAAGTGACAGTGGGAAATTGATGGCCTTTAACAACAGGCTGCCCCAAACCACCACGTTAGAAAAAGATAACAAACTAGCAAAACTGATCTCTGCATAATTAAAGCCGCCTTTTTTATAGGGCGGAGAACCTGTTGTGTGGTTGGGGTTTTTTTAAAGCTTCTCTTCTGTGTTGCCAGTTCTATTTCTCGTTGGACTCCTTTCCTTTTTTTTCTCCTTCAGGTTCTTATCACACTTCTGGACTGTGACTATATGCCTTGTCAAACTGTAACAGGAGGCATTCACATGGCTTCAGTACCAATGGATTTGCTGGTCTTGGGACAGACCAAATGACACAGATGCAAGGGTTATTCGCTTATTCCTGCTCCAATCTGCTTCTCCAGTGCATTTTCTGACTAACAAAGCATGTTGCAGTAAGAGTTCTGAAAAAGTGAATATATTTACAGTTCTAATTAATTATATTTATGTAAATATTGATACACGGCATAACAATTTATTCAAAATCAAGATATTCTGAACTCTGGTAGGCCAAGTATTTCCTGCCACTGACTGAACGTGTGTAAGTGAGCCAACTCCAACCTTGCAGGGCTTTTTTCTGGACGTAGCAACAAAATCAATTAAGCTACATACTTGGCTCTCAATTAGAAACTTGAATGTAAAACACCTCCCTCTGAAGCTCCTTGCCCATCTCTTAGCAGAGTAACTAGGCCTCAGAATGCCCAGGGCAGTTTCACTGAGCAGGGCTCTGTCTCAGGGTAGCAAAATACATCAGAAAGCATTACCTTTTCTGCAGATCCCGGAAGAAGCCGATTAATGAGTTTGCAGAGCACGGTTCCATCTTTTAGAGAAGTTTTCAGGAACCCCTCTGGATCATCTACTATTTTCTTAGGGGAATTTAAGACTCCTAGTGAAATAAGCCACGTCACAATCTGTTCTTCTGGATTCATGGCGGAGAGTTCTGCCACCAGTGCTGTTCTCCTGTACAACAGCGTACTGGAACCCACATCCGTGATTACATCTTCCTGCTGCAGCTCAAGTGTGAAACTACTTTTTTTTTTTTTTTTTGCTCGGTACAGAAACCAAATCTTAAGAATTAAAAGAAGTTACTCTAAGGTAAAAAACTGTTGTTAGAACAATTTCTAGCATTCAGCAGGAGACAGGAAAAGCAGATTGTTAACTACATCTTTGCAAAATTATTGAAAATGCAAGTATTTTATATTAATAATTACACCAAAAATATCTCACTTAGGGACTTCCTCCTTGTGGCAGCTGGCACCCTATCACCTAGTCAACTTGGTCTGAACTTAAGGTTATTGCCCAAAGAAATAAATTACTTAATACTATAAATAACAATGTATTTGCAGTGTTAAAACAGAATTCACAATAGTGATGTTTTGGAGGAATGCAGCACTAAATAAAAATTTTAAATTTGATGTGGCAAACCTAGTTATTAAAATTGCCTTTTACAGTAGTCTTCTATTTTCCATTGTCTGATTTTTGAAAACAAAATCTGATCATGCACTCTATGCGTAAATCATGCTTCTCTTTAACTGTTGTGTAGAGGTCCACATACAATCCAAAATGGTAATCTCTCAAAACAACTATCTGGATAACTTCAAAAAGGTCAGGAATTTAAGTCATCCAAAACTGAGAATAAAAATCCTAGCTACTTTTCTTGTCTTAAGATGTCCCCTTCTACCATTACTTCAGGATCCACTGAAGGTAGTTTTAGTTTTTCACCCTGCCCAGGGCAGTATTAACCATCACTACTTATCACAGCAAGTCAGAAAAGTCCATTCATCTTTAGAACTGTCCTTTCACCAGAACAGATGGAAAATGAAGCAATTCTGTGGATCATGAAGTTGCAGCATCATGGCTTGAAGCAATCCAACAGGAACAAAGTATCCTAGAGACCAGAATTCTTGGTTACAATGTTCTGAGTCAATTCCTACCCTGTTACTTAGAACAGCTGTTTTCAAGAACCCAGTGTTACCAAACTACTTAAGATTTAAAGGCTCAGGAAAAACAGAGCAGCAGGATAAACTGTGCACAGTAAATGTGCATGGTTTTGCCTCCACTTTGCAGATCTTACGACTGGTACTGGGATCTACCTATGGACCAATTTTAACAGCCACCAGTAAATCAGAACTGTCCTTTTAGTGTTAAGACACAATTCTGATCCTTTTGAGGGCTTTGGGATGAGTTCCAGGTCTCTGTAGTGGGAAATACTAACAACACACGGCTGCAGGCACTGAATAAAGTGGGCTACAGCTCCATCACAGCTCCTGTTTTTTAGTGAGGCACATTTACAAACGTATGTGCAAAATACTTCAAAACTATGACTAATTGGCAATTCAGTTGTTTGGGGTTTTTTTCCAGTTGTCATGAGCGCTACTGTTTTGCAGAAGGAAATGCATACACAATCTACTTTAATAATTATTTTCTCAAATCTGTAGGTTGTAGGTAGCCAAGACAACTACTAAGGCTCATTTATCAATAGGGACATGCATTTGGATATAGAAGACACCTCAGCCACCTCATCAGAACACAGCACTTTCCAAGGTAAAGAGAAATACTTCCAACACTGGGAGAACTGCACACCTGCTTCACTGAAGTCAGTGTTACAAACACCAAAGCACTTCACCCGTTCCCTGCTCTGAAGGAAACCTTTGGTGTAATAGATGTGCAGGTTTAGTTTTACGATTTCATGTGCAGCTGCTGCAGCCAAGAAGATATTAATGCCTGAAACTACAACTAAATGAAAATACGTCTCACATCTTAAACACTTACCAACTGCCTGAAAGACCTGAAGACATGGATATTCACAAAGTCAAAAAATTTATGGAGTTTTTGATTAGCCACTTCAATCCCAGCCTCACATCCTTTAGAGTCCTTTCTAAACACATTCCAGCTTGTCTACCCACTCCCACACCAAAATTAATTCTGTGGCAAACCCAGGGTATGAAGGTAGAGTCACTAAAGAACAGTGACTAGTCAGTGACTAGAACAGAACTAGTCTGGTCCTTGGGAAGGCTTCACCTTTGGCTATTTGCTGACAGCAATGAATCAAGTGAATCGTCGACCATCTCCTGCAGAGTCAACTTAGTTACAAATACTTATTTACAGCCTGATTTATACCAGTGATGACTAAATAGCACAGTGTTACTTTCCAAGGGGGAGACTTTCCTATACCCAACTACCAAGTGACTCTGGCAGCATACACATCAGAACAGCACAGTGACAGGAGCAAGGTAAGAACAGCAGCCACATATCCAGAAATCATTTTTGAGTGGTTCTTCTCGAAGTCACACAGGCTTAAACCATTCACTCTTTTTTTACAGCAGAGGGAAAATACTCAACACCGCAAAGAACAGCACTGGAGTATTTGTCTACTGCAGAATCTAGGGATACATTTCAATTGTAGCTTTCAATGATGAAGTTTGACTCTGTGCATGAGATAATACTGTAGATCAGGGTACATTCTCATTAATTAGGATTTTAGGCAGGCACTAATCTTACAGTAGCTGCCATTTTGGCATTACACTTTAGCTAGGATGATCCAGTTCAGCCTGAACAGCAGCACTCCAGACCATAAGCTAATACTGAAAAAGGAGTCTGATAGTACAGAATGTTACTCCTTCTTGCAGAAGCGATACTGAGATCACCTTGTAACAATAACCTTCCAAGATGTAACACTAGTAATCTTTACCACCATCCCGGTGTCTCTGAGTAAAACATGTTTTCTTTTTAATTAGACAAAAAAACCCCAAACCCGTAACACTTGTTAACAGTAAATTTATTTGCCCAGGGAAATACTGCAATTCTACCAATCTGCTACACAGATTTACTCCTGGAATCTGCAGCCCATAACTGAAGTCTAAAGTGATACCCTTACCCCAAACGTAAAGATTTAAATCTGTAGACAAGGTATGCACGCTTCTTCTTCTTTAGCTATTCATTATGAACTGAGGGTTGCTTAAATGAGATCAGTTTATGTCTATCACAAAAGTCAGTATAAATTTTATTATCCATGATTGGTTATGAGTTTTCTACATGAAATACCAATGCCTAAGGATTCCTCTCACATACACTGGCCCATTGACATGTATGTAAGAGAAAAACACATCAAAACCAAGACAAAGTTTTGAAGGAAGCACGTACTCCCAAGAGATGTAGTGCCGTCCAGTGTACATAGAGAATACTAATTATTCTGGGCATTCATCACTAACATTGATTGTCTCAGTATACCAACACTCCCCTTCTCCCATCCAGAAGGTCAGGACAAAACTGCTAATGTAATATAGCAGAAGTTTTCATGATTTCTTGGTGAAGTCCTCTGTATTCAAGAAGACTAAGGCTCACATCTGTTTAACTTGCTCTTTTTATCAGCATAAATGGCAAGCACACACATAAATGGCAACCCAAGTATTGTGCTGCCGTAGGATGTATGAGCAATGAACCAGCTCACTCTGGACTGTTGGAAGGTGCCAGCTATGGCAGGCAGTGGTTGGCTTCCACCAGGAATTTTAGGTATGTCCAAGAGATCAGCAGTGCTACCTTAAAATGCAGCTCCCGAATGCTTACACAATCCTCTAGAAAATGGTGGGCAACACTACACTCAAAAGCCAGGCTGGACCAGTTGTGATTTGTTATCCTTCGATTTTCCAATGCATATCCACTGCTGCACTGCTACCTTCTAGTCACTGGAACTGGAAAAAGGAAATGCAAGTTAGTATCCTCTCAGAAGCCATGAGACAAAAAAGCTAAACTAGCTTTGAATTAATTTTATATATACAATTAATACATTTGGATCTTATTTTATTTGTTCCAACAGTATGAAAGCACATCAACAGATAACTACAATAATCAAAATGCCCTGAGGACAACTTGTATTAATTCACTCTCCTTGTGTAACACCATCTCCAGGGCAGGTACTAAGTACTGCAATTCCTGTGTGTATTCCCCCTTCAAATTCTACCCACCACAAAATCCCACCAGCTCTTGATAATCTCAGGAGTTCTGCAATACACTGGTATACATATTGGTACTAATCTGTAAGTAATAATGTGCTATAAATTAAATAAAACCTGCAATCAAGGAAAGGTAAACACCTGGCAACTCCAATCACACCCTGATTTTCCACAAGGCTATTATTACCTTCCTTTGCCACAGGTTAAGGTCTATTTACTGCTCCCTTAAAATTGGTACCATGCCTGTTAAGAATCTGGAAACATTTAGAAGCTGAAGAGAAGGCTGAAAGAGTGTGCTTTTGTCTCTAACACCTGCATTTATTACAACATGGTCACAACAGATTTACTAAACTGAAAAAAGTGGATAATACTAATATAATGTAATACTAATATAATACCATTTTTCTAAAGGGAAGCTTTTTCTCTTGTCAAGAATAATTAAGCTTCAGCATCCCAGCTAACAGAGAACTGAGGTGCACACACACGAAGGTTTAAAACATTCTGACACAATCTATATGATGATTTGTCAATATCTTTTGAAGTCTCCTAGAATACTGCGTATTAAGGACAGCATTTTGTCTCTTATTAGAGGATCCAAGACCTGGATCTGTGTCAAATTATAAATTTAAAAACTGACTCCTGATGGCTTTTTGCAGGTGGGTGGGGGAGCGAAGGGAAAATGCTACTTTTAGACCTATTTCCCTAATCTACCTTAGTAGCACTAGCGACATCAGTGGTTTTTGAATGAAAAAGGTTTAAGTTTTCTTAACCTTTAGAAACACCTATTGTGAAGTGTCCTTTCAGTAAGACTCAAATTTAAATATTTCAACAGTCACATCTTAAAAGGAAAACAAGGACAAGTACAGCATTTGCTGGTTGAAATTTCATCAAGTGTCAGAAAAATACAAAGCTGGTAGGGCAGTAGCTTTTGTTTTGCTTAACTACATGCATCCCCTGAAGAGAAAACACTTGTGATGATTCTGTATTTTATCTGAAACACAATCCACTACCCCGAAACAAAGCATATTTTTCCTTTATTATCACAGTAACAGCAGGAATTTATCAGGAGTATTTATAAAACATTACTGGCATATTCTGACAAGGGCATTGCACAGCTACTGAGTTCCTATTACTGAGACTCTATAAGGAGAATGAATTGTAACCCAACAGAGGCTACAAACATCACACAGTAAACAACAGAACCTCTCCTTCCCACAAGACAGGACTTCCCTGATAACAGTGCTGTCAGATAAACCAACTGCACTTTGTTACACTACAGCTTTTTTCTTTTTTACCATTGTAAAGTTGGTTCTCGAGAGTAGAATTTGAAACTAACAACAAAATAGGTTCTTACATTTATAGACTCAATAAAGAATTACATAAAGGGGTACACATCTTTCTTCACATAAATGCTTCTCTCAGAAAAGGTAGCTGTCCTTATCCTTTAATCTGTACTAGATTTTATCAAATTCTGCACAAACTCTAAGTTATTTCCACTTTTTTACTAAAAATTATTAGAGAAATTTTATTTTCCAGAAAGCTGGATTAGCATGACAGCCACTACCACTTTTTCCCTATGAGTTTCCAGAGAAACAGGAGAAAGACACACTTTCACATAAAATCTGAAGGCAGCGGCTCTTGAATCTTCTTGAAAAATAATTTTAATAGAGTAGACTTCAGAGCCACAAAACACAGCTGTTCTATAGTCTTAAACCATTCTGGAACTGCCTGAAGTCTGCAACTTAATCCCAGGCCCTCTGCAGAGATCAATTCCTAATCCAAGATTAGACTCAGTCTAATTGCTCATCCTACACATTTAAGAAGACCAATTAAATGTCTATACTGACATTTATTACTACAACTCTGATTTTTATGGTCTGCTCGCATAAAAATTAATACTTAACACTTTCTGCCACATGACTTGAAGTGCAGCTGTAAACATGTTTTTCTTTAGCTGTACACAAATTGGCCCCGTTTTTGCAGGTAAATGGTGTCTTGCTTCCCTTCCTAACCTGGTTGCTTTACAAAGCCTTTTTAACTCTCCTCCTCCAAAATTTAAACAGAAATTGAAAACAACACATAGCCACGAAGAACATCCGTTCAAACCTACTAACACAATGACTAGAAAACTTCCTTGCAGCTATTACACTGCTGTTACACTTACCTTACATACTGGTACAGGTACCAATCACGTCTGCCATCAACACAAATGAGCCAGCATTATTTCAGTGGTATCTTCTAGAAGTTATCCTCCTGCAATTAAGAGAAGATACAACAAATTGAGAAAAATAAGTTTTACAGCACAAGTTAACCACCTACAGTAATTGCCCCATTCCAAAACAACAGCACAAGTTCGGTTTGCAGATTATTCAGTTGCAATTTTTTACTACTTCTTTAAATGGTGGAGGATTCACTGGCTTGAAATGAACTGGAATAGCTTAGAGAGAGGTTGCACGGCTTATGGAATTCTCATTCCTTTTCAAAGGTGCATTGCCATGTTAAATCCATAAGTTGAACGACAAAATTTATTGAGGACTAAACAGTAGTACAAAGGTTTTGGGTTTGTGGTTTTTTTTTTTTTAAGTTGGAGGTCTTCATGTTTACTATATTCAAGAATATCTTTTGAACTTCATGGCTTTACCCGAGTTGTAACAATTTGCCACAGGCTCTGCCACATGTACTGGGTATCCCTGCAACACAGTGTCAAACTAAACTGAGTTAAGCATCCAACTAAACCTCAAGTTCGCATTTCTTGCTTCCAACTCCTGACAGCTGGGCTGGTATTTGTCAATCTAAACCAATTCCTGATGCCACAAGGCTTTAATTTTGTTAACATGCTGTATACGCAGCCTCCTTAAGCATCTTCACTGGTCACAAAATACCCCCTCCCCACCCTAGATGGCAATATTCTGTCTACAGTAAGCTGCATTACAGCTTTAGTTTTAAAACTGGTGCCATAAATGCTTTTATCCAAGATTTGCTGAATTTTGAGAATATCTAACGTATTGGGGAATTTATTTTCCTCTTTTTTTCTTTAATCTAGCACTTCCATTGCCACAACATGCAGTTTGTCTTACTGTATTAGAAGAAGGTAACTTGTTTTAATTTTGACTTAGACTGAAAAACTAGTTTGCTTTGCTTACCATCTTTGCTGTTTCACAGGCATTTGATGCTCTTAATCAGCTGTGGAATGCTGAAAGATTCACTTATTTTAGGAAGCCATAAGCCTTTGAGAAGTTGGAGAGAAAGACTTCTTTGCTTATCTTTTCTCCTTTGGAATCAAAGATGTTCCTTTAAAAGTGAAACACTACAGAGTTGCAAAAATTTGAAACAGTATGAGTAAGCATCGTTTTGCAGCTTCTTTGATGGAATTGGTCAATGGTTTGTGGTTTGTTGGTTTTTTTTAACAGTATTTTGTAGCTGACCTACATGAACATGATTTTTTTTTGCAGGGGAGATCTTTAAACTCCCCATGAAAAAGTAGGAAGGCAGAATATAGTATTATCCACTTGCTTTTTCGGTTAAAGTGAATGAAATCCTCTATTTTTCTTTATACAAGGATCTGACGGCATTTTGTACTGGGAATACTGTGACTTCAAATTCTAGGCACAACTGAGCTTTATGTGGAATCATCCCCACCACCCTCCAAATCAAAGCAATATTTTCAGAATGAGATGCTGAACATGTAGAGCAATCCATCTCCATGTTAGATGGTTGGATGTTGTGCAGAAGATCTTAAGAACAGCTTGCTCCATTCATGACGAAAATCAGATGGAAGTGTGGCATTTCAGGGAAACTTTACTTTGAAAATTACAACACTAGTACACAGCTCAAGCTTATACATTTAACATCTGCTTTCTGAAAGAAATGTTAACAATTTTGAAATGATATTAAACATTGTTTTAACTTTTTCTCACAAAAGCATAAAAGTCATGGAGGGGAAAACTTAACAGGCAACAATAAAAAAAGGTTAAAAACAACTTTTCCTTTTAGTAGTCCTCTGGTAGTAAAGATAGAACAGCTTCCACATTTGAGAAATTATCTGTCTTGGTCCAAAAGTTTAAGAGTGTTTTTAGTATCTGCTTCTGCCTCCACCTCTATCGGATCTGCTTCCACCACGGCCACCACCTCTGGGTGCCCCGCGGCTTGAACTACTGTAAGAATCCCGAGGAGGTGGATAGCCCCTTTCCATGGATGGGGGAAGACCCCTGTCTTGTCTTCCAACACGATCACGGCCACTTGAGTAGACATCACTTCTGCTGCTTGAGTAACTTTCTCGGCTTCCATATCCATCTCGTGTGCTGCCGTAATCATCATAGCGACTGCTTCCACCATATGATGGCGGGGGCCCTCGAGCAGGTGGAGCACTACGTGAGTTACCTGCAGGGTCAACGGTCAGGTAATATGGCAACACCATAAGTTATATAGAACAATTTCAAATCTGAATTTACAGAATTGCTGTATTAAAATGTTTACTGCTACTCTTTTATATGTATTGAGATGGTATTAATATAATCTGCCACACTAATGGTATTTTAAGTGGGGATTGTGTATCAGGCAGTGAGTGGATTTAAAGACTCTGAAGGAATGAAGACGGTGTTTGTTTATTCAGGCAGGCTCTTTAACTGGGTATTCCAGAACAGTTTGTTATTTTAGAGAAGAAACTCAGCCATATTTTCCAGAGACAGCTGTCTTTCTGAGCTGTAGACTTTGCTTCTTTAGCTTATAGCTTATTTAACAAGATGATCAAATGATAACCAACAACTGCACTTTCACTGTAGGGGAAAAAAAAACAAGTGCGCCACTTCCCCCTAAAACACAAGCAACCCAGTCATAGTCAGATTTTATACACCTGTACATGTACATAAACCTCAAAATGGATTCTTACCGTAACTCTCATATGAATCTCTGTAGGAGCCTCCACTTGGATGATCTGAGTAGTCTCTGTCACGTCCACCCCCGTATCCATCACGATCACTATAGGAGGAAAGACTACTAAGACTTAGTACAAATCACTAACATCACAGCAAGAATTAAGTGACAGGGAGAAAACCCTAACAGTAGGTACCTGTATCCCCTGGAAGGGTATTCATCACGTGAACTGGAGTGACCATAATCACGATAGGCGTAGTCTCGGGGAGGTGGTGCATAGTCCCGGGTATCCCTGGAACTGGGATAATCTCTGCTTGAATAACTATGGAGAACAAAAACTGAGATGTTAGCCATATGTCCTACCACAGGATCAAGATCCTTCTCCCAACAAAAAACATTTCACTGAACTAGAATAGTGTAAGAATTTACCCGTCTTTAGTGCTATAGCCATCGTCTCTTGGAGACATGTAGACATCTCTCCGTGACGGCATTGGCTCTCTGCGCGGAGGACCACCGTAACCGTCTCTTCCACGTGACACAGGGGCTTCAGAGAAACAGTCCATTTCATTAGCATTTAGTCATGCAGAACACTCAAGGCAAGTGCTACTAAATAGTTTGAAGCAATTTAATAGTATCTCTGGAGCCTACATTTAGACTACTTTACATTTCTGCTTGTACAGTTTTAAAGCAACACTAGAAGAAACATACTCAAATTGCACCAAACTGTTCCAAACAACTATGAAAGTATATTGCTATGAAAGGAACCAAAGATTAGAAAAACAATGCACTATCCCACAGCAGACTGAAGTGAGAATCAATGATTTGTACCAGATCCTAAGGGAAGACTAAGGTGCTACAGCTGACCAAGCAATTAATTTAGTTGGAAGTCCTCACCTCTTCCTCCCATACTACTGCTACGCACTGGTCCTGAAGGTGCAGATCTTTTAGGTGGAGGGCCTCCACTTCGTGGAGGCGGACCTCTCTTCATGGGAAGTGGCCCCCGAGAAGACCCTAGGAAGGACAAGCCATTAATCAGTTATTATTTCTGTGATACTCACCTGCATTATCCTAAGGCCTGAACTATGACAACCTAAAGGTGCCATTATTACCACTACATTATCAACAGCAACCCCCTAAAACTAGACCTCAGAGCTTTCTCTTGTCTTCTAGCCACTATTAAATGCTACTGGCAGAATTGAGAGTCAAACTTCCCACAGCCTAAATTCCTGTCAAGAACTGACTTTTAGAACTTATCCAAAAGCTACAGGGTGTGACACAAGGGAAAAAGACAGCTAGCTGATACCTGGAATCAGTCACAGCTTAAAGGCTTAACAAGTTACTGTTCTCAGAAGACAAGAGCCACCTGGGAAGATGTACTAGAGAAGAGCCTACAGAGAGGGAACAGAGGTACTACCGAGTCTGCAGAACCTACTATACAGACTCTTCAAGACAGAAGTTTCACTATTTCCAGGGTTTTTTTTTTCTGCATTACAGCTTTTACTGTTACACCTCAGGTGCTGCTTGCTAGTTCTTTTAAGTGGGTTTTGTTTTGATACTGAAAAGTCTGAATAAATAGTTGTATCTTAATGAATATCCAGTATCAAGTAACATACTATCCTTACACTTTAGAGAGCTTCAGCTCAACAAACAAGGTTTAGCTGCCCTAACTCTCACTCTGATCTGGAAGGATCAGCCCTACAATTTTCTCAGTTTAGACCCCTTGCTATTAAGAATGAAAGGCAGTTCCCTTTCCCTGGTGGTAGAGAATCACTTTTTCAACTTGAATACCAGAAAGCTTCCTTTCTCATGTGCAAGGCAGGAGTTCTGCTTTTCTTTCATAGGCAAAAAGTCAAGTGGAGTGTTAGTTGTAGAAAGGAATCTTCACATTTGAAAGCCTTTTCTTAAGGTGTACTTGCCTAATCAAAAATTTGACTAAACTGCCGAGATCATATTTCATCATTTTAATAAAGAACAAGGAGTGCACTATTCAGGTGTTTGACTTTTTTTTTTCCAGTAGGATTATTGTCATCTTCCAATGGGATTGTCTTGTGTTGTCGAAGTGTATAATGAGAGAGGTCAATACATACCCAAGTGACTCCCTCTTGAAGGTGGTCCTCTCGCGCCACTTCCGCCTCTTGCGCCTCTAAGGCCCCTGGGAGGACCTCTGCTTCGGGGAGGGGGTGGCGGCCCACGCCTACCACCACTTTCAAAGGATGGCTTGGTTGCTTGTTCCACTTTAATTGCCTTCCCATCTAATGACTAAAGAAGAAGCTGCTTTACTTACTGCTCAGTCATGTTTGTATTTCTTAAATCAAGCCCCTCTTGCTTCACTATTACAGGGCTTCCATTTCATAAGTTAGAGCAACTCTAGAACTGATTTCAGTCTTCAGTATTAGTCCCCAAGTACTCAGCAGCATGTTGGGCCTAATTTCAATTTCTACAGTACTTCATTCTTGTGGTATTGATGGCAAAAAAAACCACAGAGCAGCATCAGAAAGGACGTTCAGTGAAAACACAAGTGTCCAATGATTACGGCAGCCCCACGTCATTTATTCTGTACATGAAACATGACATATGATCTACAATTTACTTTCAATTGCCATGTACTTTTGTACCAAACTAGTAGTGCACCTGTAGTTACAAGATTAAGCTGAAGGTAACTTAGCTTCAGTCAGGATTTCTGGCAATGGGGAGGCCATTCAGCACATTTTCTTGACGTCCTGATAAAACGGTGATCACTGAAGTACTTAGAAGTTATTTCAGCATCTACACAGCAGATTGAGTATGACAATTCACCCTTTTTCTAGTGTTTCAAGCTGGGTTGTCAATCAAGGTGACTGTCACAACTTACTCTATTACTTGCTTCTCCACAGGGAAGGTGCTTTGTGGTTGGGGTATTTTTGTTTGTGGGTTCTGTTGTGTGGTCGGGTTTTTTTGTTTGTTTGTTTTGGGGGGTTTTTTTGTGGTATGAAAAAGCTAGACGCTTTTTTCTGGAATATAGACCTCCAATACCAGGAACTCTGCAGCCAACTAATATACCTCAAACATGAGCAAGTGGTACATGTTGAGTAATTTAACCTAGTTCATCAAATTTCTGTATGATCTTTAGACACCACGTTTGGATATTACAGCAGAACCAAGACCACAAGCTCTGCTAAAATTAGGTTACTTCACAGCTATCCTGGCAAACATGGTTTATTTGCCTTTTTTAGCAGTTAAATATTTAACTCTGTCATGACAACTAGTTCATTATCAAGCAGAAAGTGGTGTTCATTGCACTTTGCTGCAATAAATGAACACAAACACGACTGCTAGTAATGTCTTAATCTGCATTGCTAATAGAATTTTACTGAAGTACTGAATACTTTTTGTTCTCTATCAAAATCTAGCTCTCTGAAAATTCATTGTAGTAGTTCATGTATTTTGCTACCTCATAGAGTTGTAGCGACTATTTGAAAACCTGTGTGTATACATACACAGGTCTAACCTGATCCGTTTTGAGGGAAAAAAAGTAAGAAATACCAGCAAAATCATATTGGTATTGGCTTTGACTTCATGAAACATTTTACTTGTGGAAGGTTTCTTAAAAAGCCTTTTGGCATGACAAACCGAAACATCCCAGGAGCGAGCACTACTCACTCTAATGACTGGAACTTGTCAGTTTGCATCGTATTGATTTGCCATCATAATTAATATCTCAATTTCATCCTTCTCAAGCAGAAACAGTGGGCCTGAAGCCTTAAGCTTTGCTACGGCCACCGCTGTCCTCAATTTCATGGCAGATTCTTGACAGCTTGTTTTAAGTTCAGAAAGCAAACACTGTCCCCCTCTGCTAAGCACGGGTTCTGAAAACCTGGATGCTAGGTTTAAGTTCTTTCACTTCTGTTATGTAGGAGGTTTGCCTTGTAATTTCTCCTCCTATTTTCTTCTGCCTTGCACTTATGCATCTTACCTTGGCAAAAGACAATTTCTTTGCAGACTGCTTTACAAAAGTAGTCTTAAAAAGCTATTCCATAGGTCCAGAAAGACCTTTCACAAGATACAAGAACACTTTTTTTTGCTAAACAGAAAATACTTGTCTAAGTTAGTCCAGTTTCAAAGCAGAGGGGATATTTTACGGTTTCTTAGCTCAAAGGTCTTATCTCACCAAACATAAAAGTCACACAACCCATCTCAGAATAAGGAAGTTTCTCCAATGAGCTCAAAGCACAAGCTGTCAACATGAACACTCATTCGTTTGCTTTTATAACCTTAATTCAGAGTGTTATAGAAGCATTTTTAATATGATATGAGCACCAGAAAGTAAAGTCACCCTGGTGCTAAAAAGAATGGAAGTAATTTAAGCTACAAGTAATTTAAGACAATAATAGTTTGGCAATCCAAGTCCCCTATGTGTGGAATGAATAATCTGTACAGATTTGTAAAGTGAGCCAGGGAACTTTAACCAAACACAATTAGAGAGAGAACTATCCTGCGAACTGTCCCACATTTCAATAGAAAAGATGAATGAAATTTGCATAATTTTGGGAGTGGGGCAAGAAATCAAGTATTTCAAAGAACTGTTACAATAACTTGCACAAAGCTGGTCCTAACACCACACAGGGCTTTCCTCTTCAATGGACCACTTCACTGTTGATGCTGCAATGACTCCATTTCTCCATCTTCCTTGATGAAGCATTAAGGGAGTTTCCTTTTGCCACATATATCCAAGACATGAAGATCCATTTCTTAAGAGGCCAAGCTTCTGTACATTGTTATCAGTTCTTCACCAAAGAACAGGAAGCATTTCTGTCAATTACAGTGAGACAACCTTCTGTAGTTTTGAGTACAGTTTACGCTGTAGGGATTGTAGCATCTGCTTCCATCCTCTTAACACAGACCAGCAGGCTTGGCAGGTCTACAGTGGAATTAAATCTTTGGTTTGTCCTGACCTTTTGCCTAAGGTCATATCCTCTCTTTAATTACCCATCTCATCTTAAGGACATAGAATCAGAAGATCATGAGAACAACCGAACAACCACTACAGACTGGGAAGTATCCACATTTATGTCCAGGTAAGCATGCACATGTCGTGGCATCAGGATGTAGACTTGACTGCCATGAATGAAGATTCTTCTTAAGGAAGGCTTGTAAGCTGTTATAAAGTACTTCCACATTTCTTTTGCACTGCTCAGACAGGATAGCATTGATTCAGTTCAGAAGACAAAGTAACCGAAGTGAGAAATCTCCATCCCAACTCTAAAATAATTATTTCCTGATCTTTTTCTGGAGGACAAACTCATCTTCAACAAGCAAGCTTTGACTAGTCTACGCTTGTCCCAGTAGAGAGTGAAATATAGTTGCTCGCATATTACTCCTCACCCAAATTGATGCAAAACTCTGGACAAATTTTCATAAACATTTGCAAAATAAAAAATCAAATGCAAATTCATTCTTGCAGAATTTACTGGAGTCAGCCTCTTCTACTGGCTAAAACTTCAAATTCCTTTGGGATGACAGAATGAGCAACAGACGGACAATGCAGAACTCTTCCCCAGATCACCTAACTTCTCACAGACTGCTTGAACTGCAGTCTGCACAGTGCTTCTGCTGCTGTTTCTCAAGTGCATTAAAATCTCAAGAATGCTCCAATTCATCTTTTTCAAATAGACAAAGAAACCTTCAAGTTGTGATTTATGACAATTATCTCTTCTCACACCAGGCCTCAAATAGAGTTAGGGTTGGGCCTGCTCTTCCTCAGACCTTGAATGCAGAGTCTTTTAGGAATACAAGCAGTACCTGTTGTTCAGAAGGCTTTCTGAAGATGAGAATGAGACCACCTCATAAATATCTTTCATATCCATGGTCAAAGCAAGTTGGACCAGAGGACATTCTAGGCCAAATTCCATTAGAGGACGTTATTTTCATACACTACTTGCTGTTCTAGTTTCAAAGCAGATGAAGGTACTTCTAGATTTATAGCGAAGACAAATCCATGAAAATGATGATCCACAAGGGCGTCCTTTCTAGCATTTATTGACAGTAATGCAGATTGTGCATTCCAGAACAAGCAAACATAACCTCAGCCAAAACACTGTCTCATTTAGCTACTTTATCAAGCAGTACTCTCCCAAATGTTTCCAATGTGACCAAACACATGCCACAACATTCAAGATATAGACCAGTTGGTGATTATTTTCGCAGGGATTTTGATTTGCAAGCTGCACTCCACAAACATGCAATTACTGACTGAATTCCTTTCAGTCTGACAGTTACGTTATTGGTCCTTGAAATTATCTTATGTGAAGGTTCAATGACCGTTTCAGAGAAAATAAAGTATTTAAGCACGGCAGTAAACAAGTCTTCAGAATCTTGGCAAACTAGACAGTGGAGAAATAAAATTCAATAAAAAGAGCACCTTGACAGATGTTTAAGCTGGTACAGAAAGAACATCACCTGAATTTGTCACTCTCTGCCTTGACAAAACTACTAGTTTGTTCAAAAAGGAAATCTCCAAAGAAAGTAGCCCTAATTGTGCTAAGGTTGTCATGAAGCACCCAGAAACATCAGTCCATGGAATAGAAAACCACTATCCTTCTAGAACACATAGCCCGCTATAACATGACAACAGGTTTTACTATTTGTGTTCATGAACACTACACCAAGCTCATTTTCTTACTCCTAAAGTTGCTTTACTTACTGACTGCAATAACTGATGATTTTCGTTCACTTCAACTTCTTATACTAACGACAAACATATTAAAATCCCAAGTATCAATTAATCACAGTCACTCGACGTTTCTTCACTTTACTCAAACGGCATCTCAAGAGACACTGCTTACAAGGCCAGTGCAGTGTGACCTCAACACAACCATTCAGATAATACATGGAAAACCAGAGTCTGCAATTCAAGTGACCTAAGATGGCTTTCATTGCCTGAAGAGACAGCACCTCTACGAAGATAAGCAGCTGTCGACCAAAAAATAGCCGACTTACACCTACTTCTTCAAACACATGCCACAACAGATAAAGATTACAGCAGCCTACAATTATTTGACAAACTATCCTGGCATTATCTTGGAACTTGTACTGCAAATTCCTACATTTTTATTTTTAAAAACATCACTCTTATGTCTCTTAAAGCTAGACCACTGCATTTTAGGATGTAAAGGAACAAACTCGGTTGCCAGCTAACTGCAAAGCCATTGCACATTAACTGGAAAGATGCCCCTCACACACATCAAGCAGATCAATGATGCAAGTCACAAATGTAGATTATCCACAGAATACCAGACAGCTCTTCAACGCTCCAGCACTCAAGGGAAGTCATAGTCAACCCACGTTAAGGAAACCGTTAATAATTTTCAGGTAAGTCACTTCCCTGAAGTGTAATTTACACAGTACTGCATTCAAATATGATCAAAAAGAAAAATCCAACCCAAAAATCATTATTGAAACATGCAAAAATGAAGAGCTGATTGCTGAAAAACCCTCTATCACTGATTAAGGAACAGTAAGAAAGAGAGTGCAGCTGACTGCCAGCCAGACCTAATTTTCTATAAGCAAATCCATTAAAAGGAGAAACAGATTTCAGCTTCATGGAGACAGAGATATTCCATCAAATTTAAAGTTACAACTTGTCTCCGTGATCTTCTAATCCATTCTCTTTCTGACTTTTATTACCAGTTGATTTACCCCAAAGATTAATTGTCCTGGTCAGTACCAAATGCAACATATAATTGGTCTTAATTCCTACCTTTCCATTCATATCTCTGGCAGCATCCTTTGCATCTGCTGGACTCTCAAACGTGACAAATGCGAATCCTCTGGACTTGTTTGTTTCCCGATCTTTCATCAAAAGGACTGCAGAAACAAAGCCACATCAGCCTTCCCTGCAACTCCCTGTAAGGAATACTTAACCTTTATTCAACCTTTTAAGCTCAGAACTTCTTAGAGGACAAGTAAGCGCCATCATTTCAGATGATCAACGCAAAAAAAAAGTCATCATAGCTACGCTGTTGTTTGTTTTTAGTATTATCACCTTAAGAAAAATTCTCTTTACCTTCCACAATGCGTCCATATTTGCCGAATACAGCCTCAAGAGCTTTCTCATTAGTCTCTGTGTTCAGGCCCCCAATGAACAGCTTCCCAGGACGATCTGCTTCAACCATTTTGATTCTGTGAATGACCTACTAAGAAGAACGAGGCCATTATTAACAAAACATCAAACTGCAATAGAGACTTCACAGTACATAATAAATTACTTCTGTCCTCAGAAGCACAAGCAAATGTTCTTTGGAAAGAGAAAGAAATATGAGGTATAAAAAACCTTGAGTAACTGCAGTTTTTTGTAATGGAAGCAACTGAAACTAGTATTAACAGCTACTTCTTCACATTATATAGTGTATTTAAAAGATATTAAATAAAACTTCGAATAGTAGAATAAAGCACTGTTAAAATGAAGCAACATTGGTGACCATGAAAACTCTTCCAGAAGTGCTATTCTTTTTGTCCTAGACTGCAATCCTAGCACACCTTTATTCTAAATCCTGGACACTTGACGTATTTACTAAATATGTCAAAATAATACAAAATTACTAACTCTTCAAAGCATCTTCAGCCAGTACTTTTAAATTAAGCTCATTCTTTGTACTATCTACATGGAGCCTACGTTGGAGTCCTGGCCTACATAACACGGGAGACTGAACAGACGCACCAGACCACCACTACAGTTCTACACAGCAATGTCACAGCTAGAGCCGCGGGGACGGGAGAGCTTAAAAAGAAAAAAGCCCAAGAGCCGAAGACAAAGCCAAACCTCTCCGTACCTGGCAGGCCGCCGGGCGCCTGTGGAACGCGCGTGTCTCCAGAGCGATGGCGGGAAGGCCCACGCCAGCTCCGGCACACACGGGAGCGCGGACAAAGCGCTCCCGGGGGAGCCGCCGCGGGCCCGGGCCGGGCCGGGCCGTACGGGACCCGGGTTCAGCCGCGCTCCGGGGCACGGGGAGCGGGGGGGTGTCAGACCCTCCGCGGGCTCAGCCACCGCCACAAAATGGCGGCCACGTCTGGCAGCGGCTCCGCTCCGTCCCCGCGCCCGGCGGCCTCCTCGGCCCTCACCCACCGCGCGACCCAGCCCCGGCCGGACACATCAGCGCGGCGCTCCCGCCGTGCCCCCCGCGCCCTGCTCCGGGATGCTGAGGAACCCCCGCACCTAAAATGGCGGACACCGCGCCTCACGCCGCCGGGACCCTCCTCTCCCCACCGCAANGGGACGCCCGCGGCCCGCCGTGGCCCCGGGGCCGGCGCGAAGCTCCCGCCGCAGCCGGGGAACGGCGCAGCCCGGCGGGCACGCGGACACCGGCACCGGAGAGTCCCGTCCGGTCAGGAGCGGGGAGCGGGCCGGGCACTGCGAGCGGCGGGGAGAGGGCGGGAGTGGGCCGTGCGAAAGGCGGGGTAGAGCTTTGTTTGCCGGCTGCACATCGTCCCGATGGATTGAGGCCCCATGTGGAGTGCTGTGTCCAATTCTGGGCTCCTCAGCATGAGAAAGGAGCTACTGGAGATAGTAATCATCACAAAGATTATTAGATGTCTGGAGCATCTCTCTTACGAGAGATATGGAAGCCGGGGCTGTTAAGTCTAGAGAAGTGAAGAATGAGAGGGGTCTCACTAATGCATATAAATATCCCAAAGCCAGGTGCCAAGGGGATGGTGCCAGAGTCTTTTCAGTGATGCCCAGTGACAGGACAAGGAGCAATGGTCATAAACTAAAATACAAGAAGTTCCACCTCAACATGAGAAAGAACTTTGCATTGAGGGTAGCAGAACCCTGGAACAGTGAGATCATGGAGTCTCCCTCTCCGAAGACATTCCTGTGTCACCTGTTCCAGGTGACCCTGTCTTGCCAGGGGGATTGTACTGGATGATGTCCCAGAGGTCCCTTCCAATGCTAACTGATTTTGTGAAGCAGCAGATTTATCATTTCTTTGGAAGGAAAATCACGGTAGTATCAGTTTAACTTTGGAGTTTGTGCAGGAGCTTAACCCAGNACCGGCGCGAGTCCCGCCGTCCGAACCGGAGCCGGGCAGGGAGAGATTGCGGGCCGAGCCCGGCTCCGCCGCACCTCCACTCCGCCGCGAGCGGCGCGCCACGCGGCCCCCACCCCGCGGACCTTTCGCCGCGGGTCCCCGCAGAGCCCCGCGGTGCCGCCCGCAGAGCCCTAGCCCGCAGCCGCGCTCACCTCCACCCGCGCCGATCTGCAACTGCGCAATGGGGGCGAACAAAGGCGCTGCGGGCCTTTATAGCTTTACGTCACCCGCCAGACGGAGCCCCGGATGCGGCGGCGGCGGCGGCGGCGGCAGCGCAGAGCCCGGTAGGGGACGCCCGCGGCCCGCCGTGGCCCCGGGGCCGGCGCGAAGCTCCCGCCGCAGCCGGGGAACGGCGCAGCCCGGCGGGCACGCGGACACCGGCACCGGAGAGTCCCGTCCGGTCAGGAGCGGGGAGCGGGCCGGGCACTGCGAGCGGCGGGGAGAGGGCGGGAGTGGGCCGTGCGAAAGGCGGGGTAGAGCTTTGTTTGCCGGCTGCACATCGTCCCGATGGATTGAGGCCCCATGTGGAGTGCTGTGTCCAATTCTGGGCTCCTCAGCATGAGAAAGGAGCTACTGGAGATAGTAATCATCACAAAGATTATTAGATGTCTGGAGCATCTCTCTTACGAGAGATATGGAAGCCGGGGCTGTTAAGTCTAGAGAAGTGAAGAATGAGAGGGGTCTCACTAATGCATATAAATATCCCAAAGCCAGGTGCCAAGGGGATGGTGCCAGAGTCTTTTCAGTGATGCCCAGTGACAGGACAAGGAGCAATGGTCATAAACTAAAATACAAGAAGTTCCACCTCAACATGAGAAAGAACTTTGCATTGAGGGTAGCAGAACCCTGGAACAGTGAGATCATGGAGTCTCCCTCTCCGAAGACATTCCTGTGTCACCTGTTCCAGGTGACCCTGTCTTGCCAGGGGGATTGTACTGGATGATGTCCCAGAGGTCCCTTCCAATGCTAACTGATTTTGTGAAGCAGCAGATTTATCATTTCTTTGGAAGGAAAATCACGGTAGTATCAGTTTAACTTTGGAGTTTGTGCAGGAGCTTAACCCAGTTCGCTAAAAGATCCTTAAAGGCATTTTTAATTAGTTTGATTAATACATGTGCATGGCAGCACCCCTTCCTTGCAGGATAACAGCAAACCAAAACAAGTGTGGTTTAAAATTAAATATATTGTTGATGGCACAAAGTTTTGCCATTTTTGTTCAACTAACTTGATTTGTTAATTATTTATACTCGAAGTTCAACTGTGATTTTCTTTGGCTGGCTAAGCCTGATAGCGGAAAAGTTAGGAGGAAATAAGCTCATATAAAAATTGGCTAAATTTTCATTGTTTGAACTTGTAGATTATATAAATTGATATTATATTAATCAGCCATCAAGGACTATGTTCTTAGTGCCACCCAGTCTAATCACCATACAGTCTTTTAAGTTCTCCAGACCTTCATTTCTGGGAGGTGTCGCAGAATATATGGACTATAAGGGCACTGCCCAGTGCTGTTAGAGTTGCACAGCTGCATAATTGGTACATTCTGATAAGAGAACACTGGATTCTATCTTCAGTTTTTCAGTCTGTCAGAGACTGATATGCAGCTGCTGCTTGTGCTATGGGAAGCAGAAGCAACATTGCTTCAGACTAGCTCATAGATGTGTTAAGACCACAAAGGGGGGGAGCTCTCAAACACTTCACTAAACTCCAATATGTACTTGAAGAGCTCACCTTACCAGTGTGGATGCTCAGTTTCTGGATGCTGTTACTGTGAAGGGGAAAAGGGAAAGATGACCTTTGTAAGGAGGTGGGAGGGTACTGCCTGTGATATCAATGCAGTTGCATTGATCAGAACACATTACCAGATACTCATCCAATTATCATATGATGAAAAGCTTCAAATTCTAGTTTCATTACAAAAGAATTTAAACTTCAGAGCCTCTCAGGGATGGATAGTGAAAACTAAAGCAAATTGTTAGTCCTGTAAGAAATATGCTTAGGTTCTCTGGTGGGTTGCCTGGTGTAATTATTGACTGCCTCACAACTGAAAAAATAAGCAAATGCAAACAAAAGCCTCTTCTTCCATCTCCTGTGATTAAAAGAGTAAAATATTTCATTGATAACTCTAGGCTTCATTTTAGTGACATTTTGTTAACACATACTGTCTATGTAGTTAGGTGGGATTAGCATGAACATAATGACATTTGAAGCAGCATTTGAACATAAATGCTGTAATTGCATCAGGGCCAAATTCTTCCATCCATTGTTCTAAAAGGTATCTTCATGAAGCTTCTCATCAAGACTTAGATGCATCTTCGTTGCAAACTGGAACAGTATTTTACAGTCTCTTACTATACAGTGTACATACGGGCTGGCTCCGAATTCAGTCAGATCTTTTCCTAGAGGATTAGAGGATATATAACTCTTTAATTCTTCTCATCCTCTCCTCTCCTCTCATTTTTTTTTTTGCCTGTAATTTTCAATTTTTGAAGAAAAACTACAGAAATCACCAGGAAACAAACTGCAGTCTGAATTGAAACTAATTCCTCTTCAGTAAGAAGTTCAAGGCTGAAGAGCTATGACATTTTCTTTTGCAGATGACCTTTCAACTTCGAATTTTCTGACAGGAAATTAGGTAGTAATAAGAGTTCCTATACTGGACCCTAAGGAATATGAAACAGACTTGGATGGGACACTTGGGGAAACAGAGACCAGGAAAACTTCACCAACCAGGAAAACTTCACCAGCCTTTACACAGAAAACAGTTGCTCCCTAACTAGCATAGACATACTCGCCCTTGCATTATTGCATTTTTGAGAGTAGAAGAAATGCAATTAAGTATGTTACTTACAAATCCACATACATATAAGCTGATCTCTTCCTGCCTTTTCATTGATAACCCTAAAAGTGAGCCCAGTAGACGGGAGAGGTAGACAACATTCCATGAAAGTAGTATTTTATGGATTTTTATGATAGCTTTCAACTAAAATGCCACTGTCTCAAATGAATCCCTGGATGTTTAACAATGTTTTTGAATTTACACTGCAAACTTGTTCATGTAAAGTATTTTGGATCCCCCTGTACCATGCTGCATATTTTCATCAAACATATTGGCCTTTTACCAAGTGCATCATGCTTTGGTTTTAAACTGAATAAAGAGCTTAGGAGAACTGAGGGATGGGGACTAATGAATACATAAATAATCTGATCACAGAAAACTCACTCAGAATTAATAAAAAAAGGGAATATAATTCACTCTAGATAAGCTAGATAAAACTAATAACTGAAAAATCAGTTTAATCGTTTTATAACAATGAGCAATTTTCTAGGCACTGTCGGTTGATAGGTGTTTATAGAAAATCAGGAATTTTCTTTTGTAAAACTCAGACTACAGTAGATGAGAACAGCACAAAATAATTTTTTCTGGCACGGACTTCGTCAGCCAATTCTAAACTGGAACTCCTTAATGTGCTTCTCCCAAATCACCTATTTGGGATCTCATTGTGGCTCCTTTCAGTTTAGCAACACAAGGTGGATCATAAGTTCCTAAGACATAGCTGGAGCTGTCTGAAATGACAACTCTAATTTCCAGGCTCAGCTGAAAAGACATGAGAATTCCTGTGCACCCCTTATTCTTTTTCCTTTTGCCTGTTGCTGTTCTATGGTAAGGGCAATTCATTACAGACTGATGAATTGGTTAAAATTATTGGATGGATGGTTAAAATTAAATTGGTTAAAAATTAAAAAATTAAAATTAAGTTTTATTAAAATAAAATCATTGGTCATGGATGTTTTGCAGAGTAATACAAATGTAATGTCACAGTCTGGGAACAAGAGTGGCAACAGCTTGCCAAAATGGGAAATATAGAAAGATTGAGGTGTTTGCTACGCAGTATTGACAGCAATGCCTTTAGCACAATGTCTCGGACAGCTGTGAGTACCAGTCTTGCCATGGTAGCACAGAGCTGGGCTTGCACCCATTTCTTCCGCTTACTCTGCTCCTCAGACAGGTTTTGCAGCTGTCCCAGAGCACTGCTCCTGCTATGTCCACCTGAACAGGTGACCCTGGAGCTTGGCATCATGTTTGTGGCACCACTGTGACTTTGTTGTACCAAGAGGCCATGTTGTGGCTGCAAAAAAAATCACAGGCTGCATCAAAAAACCACCAAATAGAATTCTTCCAGGTTGCTATATGAAAACTTGGATTTCCACCCCTAATTTCTGAGCTGGTAATATCTGACTTAAGCCTTTCTCACTCACTCTCTACAACTCCCCGAAAGGAGGATGTAGCCAGGTGAAGAAGGTCTGACTGCTCTCAGGTAACAAGTGACAGGATGAGAGGACATAGACTCAAGTCATGCAGGGGAAGTTTAGATTGGACATTAGCAAGAATTTCTTCACAGAAAGGGTACTTAGACATTGGAATGGGCTGCCCAGGGAGGTGGTGGAATCATTGTCCCTGGGGATGTTTCTAAGGAAAGACTGAACATACCACCCAGTGCCATGGTCTGGTTGACATGATGGTGTTTGGTCCTGTGTTAAAACTCGATGATCTCAGAGGTATTTTCCAACCTAATTGCTTCTGTGCTTTTTGCTGGGGGCTAAAACCTGAAAAGAGATATCATAGAATCCTAGAATGGTTTGGGTTGGAAGGGACTTTCAAGATCACCTGATCTCACTACCTCCACCTCGCCCGCCATGGGCAGGGACACCTTCCCTTAGACAAGGATGCTCCAAGCCCCGTTCAATCTGGCCTCGAACATTTCCAGCGACAGGGCATCCCCATACTCTCTATGCAGCCTACGCCAGGCCCCGCACCCTCCCAGGGAAGAATTTCTCCCCCGTATCCCATCTAATCCCGCACTCTGGCAGTGGGAAGCCGTTCCCCATCGCCCCGCCGCCTCCCGTTCTCCAGAGCGCCCTTCCCCAAGATGGCGCCCGGCGCTTCCCGCGCTCACCGCGCAGCCGCTGTGGCCCCGACCCGGCCGTGACGCGGCCGCCCCCGCCTCCGACTGTGCCGGGGCCGCCTCCGCAAGGCGCTGCCCGGGGTGGTCGGGGCTGGCGCTGCGCCTCATGGTGCCTTTGCCCTTTCAGGCTGCACGATGAGGCTGCTGGCTGCCGCACTCTTGCTGGTGGCGCCTCTCGGCGCCGCCTTCTACCTGCCCGGACTGGCGCCCGTCAGCTTCTGTGAGGAGGGCGAGGAGACCGAGAGCTGCAAGGTGAGAGCCCGCACGGGCGGGCCCGGCGCGGGCCGTCCCCTCGCTCTGCCCCGCTCTGGGCTCCCTCGGCGAGGGGACTCCGCGGGGCATATCCCAGTCGTGCTGCTCGCGGGTGTCCTCCCGCGGGCGGCAGCCTTTGCTCCGGGAACACAGACACCCCCGGTTGGTATTCCCTTTTCCTGCTGGACTTCCCAGCAGCGCTGGGAGGACCCTTAGCTCCTTGTTCCTGGCGTGGCCGGGGCCTGTCAGCAGGCAAGGGTAACTCCGCCGTGGGGTAGCAGCATTTGCTGGTTAGCCGCGCGTTTCGTACCGGCCACACGGTTGTTTCTGAAAGTCCGTGTTTTCATACTTTTTTTCTTCCTTTCCTGTTTCAGTCACTAATTGAGCTCTTCGTGAACAGGCTGGACTCAGTTGAATCAGTTCTGCCATACGAATATGATGCGTAAGTACATCCCAACAGGTTCCCAGCAGCGTTTGGAAAGGCGCTTTTCTGTTACCGGAAGGGTGTCAGTGCTCTGGCTGTAGGGATGGAAGAGTGAGTCCAGTGCTCAGTGGCAGGAATGAAGTACAAGAGGGTGGAAAGGATGAAGGCCACACCTGTGCCACCTGACCGTCCTCTGTTATTGTTAAAAAAAGGCTGCAGGATTTCTTATGGATGCATTTTTTTGAGCTGAGCACTAGATTTAGTGTTGACTATTTGACATATTTGAAAGTTCTTTCAGTTAGGCAAACCTAGGACGTCAGATGCTTTGAGTTCCTTTTTTTTTCTGGTAATTGAAGGAAACTCAGAGACTAGTCAGACCAGTCACTGTTAACTTTTTTTTTTTTTTTTTTTTGCCAGAAACGCGTAGCTAATTCTTGGTTTGTTGGTGTTGGTTTTGGTTTTGATTCTTTTATACGAAAACTTCTATTTGCTTTTGCTGATATTTATAGGCCTATAAAGCAAGGATGAACAATATGATTTGCAGTCTTGCTGTTGGGCACAGAAAAGAAAACATGCAGGTGTTTTAATTCTTTCCCTGGGCAATGCAGCAGTAAAAGCAAGACCGGAGACTAGCTAAAAAATCCCCCTGTCTCTGTTTCCATTAAACTTTATGGAAGCCAGTGAATTTAGGACCATTGATTGAGGAAAAGTACTTATGTACCAAAGATAAGTATGGGTTTGTTTATTGTTATGTTGGCGTTTTCTAACGTAATCTGCTGCTACCTGTGTTTAATGAAAAGCCAGAATGGTTACATTTTCCTGTATTCAGCAGTTTCAGGCTGAATGTAATTGAAAGTAATTGGTGAATGGTGTTTGACAGTGTGGCACTGTAATACTAAAAGCACTTTACTTCTTTGAAATGTGTTTCATGTTAAATGCTGTCTGCAAATATTCCTTTAAGAAAGGGGTGTAGTTTTTCAGAAACTTTTTGCAAGAGAAATGCACGGTCCCTTTTCTTCCACAAAATGAAACCTTCTATTGTATGTTTAAATTGCTTAATTGTTTAATTAAATCGTTAAATTTTTAAATTAAATTTAAATTAAATTTGAAAAGGATGGGTGGACTAAGCATCGTGCATTTTGTTGAAGATATGCTGGAATATGTATTGGTTGAAATTGATATTAAAATAGATGCCAGCTTTCTTCGCAAAGGCTCTCAAGATTTTTAACTACTAGTGGCTGAACAGTCAAAAAGTCATGAAAACTACTATGTTGGGGACATAATTTAAGAATTTGTTTTAGGCTGGTATTTACAGTTATATGTCAAATAAAATAAAAGGGAATATTTGCTACTTTTTTCCAGTTTTGACTTCTGTCAAGATAAGGAAGAGAAAAGACCGTCAGAAAATCTTGGACAAGTGCTGTTTGGGGAGAGAATAGCATCATCTCCATATAAGGTTATTTTATCCCTTGAAGTTGATCCTGTTTAAATTTGATAGCCATTGTTCTGATGGCTGTAATCTGTAGACCTAGCTGAAGATTTGATGGCTGGCTGTTTATATTTTTTAGTATAAGCACTGTGGAGTTTGTTGACAAAACCCAATAAAACGCCTCCCAGCCCAAAGGCATCCTAGGTTGGTTAATTACAGTTAGGAAACTGAGCCACTGATCACCCTGCTTGCCTGTTGCTCTGTGGTAGAGAAGTTCAGAAACTATATTTTAGGTAGCTATTTAATAGCTGGATATAAGGTACATTAGATGATGTGAAATAATTTGTTTATTAAATATAACTTTGGAGACCATAAAGTCATAGTTCAGGAACTGTTTCGTATACTTTGTTGTAGTATTGGGCAACTTCCAGAGTGGGAAGGGAAAATTAGGTTATGGCTCATTTGTCGCTTTTCTCTGCTTGTACATGCTTATAATCTGTTGTCTGAAACCAGATTTTTCAGTGTTGATGCATATCACTTGGAACCTTCTCTAAAATAAATGTATGGAAATACTTTGTGGATTCGGTATGTGGTATATTTCTGTATCATGCCCTACATTAGCAATGACCAAATGTAGCATATCAAAAAGGCTGTGCCATCAACTTGGGACAGTTATTAGCAGTGGAGGAGTTGTAGTTAAACAGTAATTCTTGGTGTTTGAGAGCTGTATGGTGTTCAAATGGAGTTTCCAGACTTGGATTTGCCAGTGAAGCTGAAAACTGTGCTGTGTGTGATGGTTGCTGGATAATCCAAACCCCTGTGAGAAAAAGAGGCAGCAGTTTCTGAGTCTGCTCAGTCTTCAGGGACCTGATCACATCTTTTCATTAGTCTGTCAAGTAGGTGATGCCCCCTCACTTATATGAACTGCTCTTAGAAATCTCCTTGATTCTCTGAGCTAATGTAATTTTAAGTCTTGTGACTAGTGGTCCCAAGGAGCTTTTAAATATGTAGCATAATGGGTCATTTGGACTGGATACGTACTGAATAGATGAAGTGTTATAAAAATGGTTTGAAATGGCTGCACATTGCAGTAATTAGAGAGTGCTGTTCCTGGTTAGCATTTGGGCCTTGATAACATTAGAATTTTCAGCTGTGTTTTAAGCTCACTAACAGGTAAATATTAACGGGGTTAGAAGCTGGAGATGCAAATGTCAGTGTGTTTGTGTTAGGTGATGTCTGTGGTGAAGCTTAGATGTTGTGCAACTTGTGCTTTTGGCAGCCTTATCTGACTTGGTCGTCATAGGGAAAACCAGCTAAAGTTGACACGAAACATTCAAGAAGGGCGTAGTGAAAGTCTGTTTTAGCAGATGATGAAATTATCAAAATAAAATAAATTGGTAAAAGAAAAAGCAGTGCCTTTTCTACTAATTTTCAATTTTCAGTCCTCAGGGTTTATCCTTTAGAAACTTACAGTAAGGAGGTAAAGTAGCTAAAAAAAATCCCTACTTTACCTGAAAAAAACCCCGAATGCTAGAAGAGCTTTGAAGCAAAATTGAAGTGACTTTTTTTGTGTGCTTTTTTAAACAGTTCACCTTTAAAAAGCGAGAAACTTGCAAGAAGGTTTGTACAAGATCATATGATCCAGGAAACAGTGCTGATAAAAGCAAACTGGCCTTTTTGAAGAAAGGAATGCAACTGAATTATCAGCATCACTGGTAAGCCAAGACATGCTTGAGGCTGGGTTTATTTTCTGCTTTTGGACATTTGTTATCTATGTTTTAAGTGGTTGCTTTTTTCCTTGTGTGTGATCGTTGTCTCTCTACTGTGCATCTTGTAGGCACTGCTGAAAAGTGTCTGTGTTACATGAATGTGAAGTGTCACTGTGAAATGAGGTGCATCCCTTTCTGAGGATGTGTTCTTTGATGATTTCTGTCTAGGATTATCGATAACATGCCTGTAACGTGGTGTTATGATGTGGAAGATGGACAAAAATACTGTAATCCAGGATTTCCAATAGGATGTTTTGTTACTCCAGATGGTAGAGTTAAAGATGCTTGTGTTATAAATGTAAGTGGTGGAACTTTCTTTGTTAGTACGGGGGGTTTCATTTGTGGTTTTACTTTTAAGCTTTCTTTTCCTGAGTAAGAACATGTATGTTGTAAACATGCTTAATGTTCAGACTGTAGGCACTGACAGAGCTGAGTGCTGCTAGCGTGTGCAGTGTCTCACTGATACAGTTGTCCATATAAAATGTTCATACGGGTCTTTGGCCAATACATGTTTTATAAACCTATAAAATCACGGTGTGGGTGTTGAAAAGCCTTAGAAAATTGAGGTTTTGTTCTGAAATTTCACGTGTATCCATCCTAGTACCTATTAATTCTTTGTCTATGTTGTGTTCATGTGCAAAATGTTCTTTTAGCAGTATCAGATAGAAGCTTTCTAGTGAAGTCCTAGAAATAAGCTCTGTGTTCTAGTTGCAAAAGTTATGTCTAGCACAGTTTACAAGTTAAATGTGTCAGGCTTTTCCCAGATGGCTGAAGGATAACAAACATAGCAGTGACAAGGAAAATTATGTTGATAGTTGGAAATGTGTCAGTCATCCTGGGAGTTCCATTGTGAACTAGTACAATTACAGATAATAGCAATAGAGTTTTATCCCTCCTGGGTGAGGGACAGCACTCCTCTTGGTGAGGAGAGAGCTTTCCATGACTCTGCTCTACCGTTTGACCTGCTGCTTGCCTGCAGTGCACTCAGTTGATTTGTATGCAGCAGGTCTGATCACCTCTTTGAAATGTTGCATTTATCATGCACATTCAGTTTACTCTGTCTACAGTCACCTTCCAACTCAGTTACTCCTCAGGCTCCCCAGACTCTTGAAAGTGATCTTTTATACAGGTATATTAATATTGGAGTGTTTCCCTTTGTTGCTCCTTCATACAGCACCAGTCTTATTTTAAAGTTCTTGACTTCTTGCGCCCTCTCCTGTTGGAGAAGTTGCTCAGTCTCATGATCATGTTTTGTAGTCAGAGTTCAACAAGAAGAACACTTTCTACCTCTTCAACCACGTTGACATAACAATCATGTACCACAGCGGGAAGGATGAAAACTGGCCTGGTGCAAGACTGGTGATGGCAAGACTGAGACCACAGAGGTAAATTGTGCATTAATGCAGCAGATTCTGGTATTCTGGAGTCCAAACAGCAGTTCCAAAGAAAACAGTTCCTTAGAGATGTTACTGGTGTTAATAATTGCTGAGGGACTTGTTATTCTGACTTCTGGTAAAGCTTTTGGTATGCTGGTTTATATCTGGAACTGTTTACAAGGACAGTTCCACAACTGTAAATGTCATTTAACTTTGCTTTTGAAGTGTTTCCCAATGTCCCTTGTGATGGAAAAGCTGTTTATGCAGACTTTTATAACCTGACCCAAAAAAACAGAGCCTTTTTCATGTTTTGGTTGATTTGTATCTGGATGTGCATGTTTTCAGATACACTGAGAAACATCCTTTCACTGAGTAACAGTTTCCCGTGTCAGATCTGTTACCTGTCTCCCAAACGTACTTTGGATGAATGTACAGGTGTACTTTTTCCTGTGGAAGTTTGGATACAGAGGTATAGGTGAAAAACCATGTTAAAGCTGTATGTGGAACTGCAGATGACAGCAACTAATTTCCTAAGAAGACTAACTGATTTTCTCAAATAATAGCTTCTTAGTTTTTGTGTTGACCAGAGCAGAGGTTCAGTAACTCAGAGAATAACTTCAGAGGTTCAGTAACTCAGAAGACTGAAGCAACTACTTTGGCCTCTAGTCAATCTGTTCATACACAGTTCGTATTTATCTATATTTGAAAACTGCAGTCCAGTTATAAAATTTCAAAGTAGGTAATTTTTTTATAGCTAAATTTTTCTCTCTTTTCTGTAGAAGTTAAGTAATTTAATAAATTACACTACTGCAGTTTCTGAAGTCATACAGACATGCTTGGTAGAACATGACTTGATTGTGCTTGGTTTTTCTCTTGCAAAGGTACTTTATTTTGTCATTCTCTGACTGGGTGCTTTGCTTCAACCTTGAAGCTCTCAATTTGTGGTTGGAGCACAGTGCAGAATGTTTTAAAAGAAAATTAAAGTTTTGAAAAATTTTATCTAACTTCTTTTCCCCATTAGCTACAAGCATGCAGATGAGAACAACTTAAGCTGTGAAGGCCCACCTATGGAGATTCCTGGAGAATTCACCAGTAAATTGAATTTGGTTTACACTTACTCTGTAACATTTGAAGTAAGTATTACATCTGTTACGTGAATACGTAATTCCCCAGAAGAATGAAATCAAAGCAATTGGATAACTTGCTAATAGCCATAACTGGATTACAGCAGTGTAAATTCCATAAGAATGGTCTTGTGAAGTTTTTTTCTGAAAATCTTAACAGGTTTTTTTTTCCTGTAATTTGAGGGACACTATGAAAATATAAATGAAGACATTTTTTCCCCCTGTGTTTTATTAGTAATAGAAGATCAGTAGATTGAAAATGACTGGAAGAGTTGTTTCCTTGAGGTAAACTCTGCTTTCAGATTTCAGTCAGGGTGCTGAGAGTCTTATGTTGAAGAACAGTTCATCTTTATATCTGGGGACATTTCTTTGTTAAGTGTTGACTGTAAAGCTTTATCTCATGAGGTTGCAAGGTTTGTCTCATTTTGTGTGGTTTTTATTTTGTTCAATGGCTTTTTCTTGAGTAGATGATAATTTATTTTTTAGAATTAATACTCTAATGTTAACTAATACACAAATGCTTTATTCAGTCTGTAATGAGCTAGGAGGATATTGCTTTCTGGAAAATGGCTCTTTACACCAGCATGAAAAGTGAGCCTCCTGTTGGTATGACAATAATTTGGTTCAAGGTACTTCAAATCTTGGTACCTCTGTTTCAGTCTGTCCTGAAAGTGTGGTTGTTTTTCTGATGTAACACACCAATCTAAGAGGGTCTAGCTTGAGACCACCAGCTTGTTTTGTACAGACAGTGAAGCAGCTGTGATATGGCAACAGCTTTCGTCCTGCCAAACTGGATTTGATTTGAAGCAGTGACCTTGAGGTGCAAGGCTCGGTAGCCTGTTACTTTCCCCTTGAGACACTCAGTCCTCTTTTGACTGATTTTCCTACATGATGAGCCTTCTTTCGTTAACATTTGTGTTTAAATTTGGGGGTAAATTGTGATTCAGAACTTCAGTGTGAACTTTGTCTGGTTACTCATGCAATGGGTGAGGTGTTTGGGTACCTACACTCTTTTCCCTGTTGTGGAGAGGGTAAGGCTCACATCCAGTGGGTTTGGATACTTCCAGCAGATGGCACTTCAAAACTGCTTATTTTCTCTGTCATCCATAAGCCTTGATTCAAAATAATACCTCATGTGTTTTACTTTTTATTAGTAGTAGTTTCAAAATAACTTAAAAGGGGGAGTGTTTATCAGTGAGAAGTGTTTTTGAATAGGAAAACATCCGTTTCAGTAAGCCTGACTACATAAAGCAGTAAAATATTTAACTGTTTTATGTTCCTTTCTAATATGGCAGCTGACTTCTGATGAAATAGTTACAATGTCGGCTTTAGGTAACTGAAATGGACAAGGTATTTAGCACTGTGTGAAAAATAGACATCATCATGACTCTAATGTTTAGTACACAAGTGTACAAAAACGTAAGCATCAGAGCAGTTTGGTACTCAGCTGTACAAACTTGGCACCTTGTGAGTAAATGAAGGAATTCAGCAGAACTTCATGTCAGTCAGGGGATAGAATTTGGTAGCAGGACATGTGTGTACATCCAAAGAGAACAGCTGAGGAGGACAAGGCTTGCAGGTCAGAAAGAGTCCTCAGTTGTACATATGAGAGTCCATCACAGGAATATCTGGAAATGAAAGTTGTCTGCCAGGAATCAGAATGGAAAATTGTCTTTATCAGCCAACACTATGGCAGAGAGCAAAGAAGCCTGTGCTAAATGCATTAAAAGTGATGAGAAACATATTTCTAGTTTCCCCTGGAATTTTTCTCTGGAGTATGTTTGACAAAGTTGAAGTTTCAAGGTCTGTGTGCTATCCTGGGAAAATCTTGTCATGATGGCATGATTGTTTTTCAGCAGTTGGGATCTGCAGGCACCTACATCACAAATCATGGAAAGATGAGGCTTAGTGAAGCCTATTTTAAAGGTAGAAGACGTGGATAGAAGGTTTCAATGAAAAGACACTCTTTTAGAGTCTCTAGAGATTAATTAATGCAAGAGAAAGGTCTTACATCCAGGATTGATAGCAAACTTAGAAGTGAATGCTGACTGGAAGGTTTGGGGAAGGGGTGTGGTATGCTTATTCTGTCTCGGAGACTGCAATACGCTTGTACTTGCTTCTGTGAATTGCTATTTCATTTCCTTATAGGAAAAGAATAGTATTAAGTGGGCTTCCAGGTGGGACTACATTTTGGAGTCCATGCCACACACGAACATCCAGTGGTTTAGGTAAGATTTCCATTTATTCAGTGAGTAACCTTGCAGGAGAGCACAAAGATTTCTTAGTTGTACTTCTAGAGAGATTGAACAAAGTCCATAGGTTTTCAGTCAAGAAAACTTTTTGCTTTCGTATGTGAAGTAAGTTTTCATCTCTTGGGAGCGATTGTATTACTGCGTTTTGTGAAAGGAATGCATCATCAGTATCCAAAAGGAAAGCAGTTTCCATTGTTTTATTTTATCATCTCCATTCTGGAGAAGTTTTTGAGTCATCGCAGCTCTACAGTGTTCTTATGTTACTGTCTGGCTTTGACTGCCAATTGAGAGGTACATATGCAGAATGCATGTTTGATACTCAGCAGCTGCTTACAGTAAAAAGGCCTTTTTTATGAGCAAAAGATGTATGTGAAAAGCTCTTGCTTATCTTACTTCCCTCCATAGCATGGGAATGGTACTAAGTAAGTATATAATTTGTGTTGTAGTGTTAATGTTTTGCAGTGTAAATCTTAAAAAGGCTAATCCAAAATACTTGTTCTCTACAAAATATTAAACAGCACAGTATCAATTTTGTTGGTTGATAAATATAAAACCTACTTGACAGTCTGCTTTAAGAACTGTAACTGTTTCACCAGGGAAATTACTTCTGAGCTATGTAAGGAGGAAAATAAAGAAAAGCATATGTCACTGCCTACAGAATTAGGAAGGTATCATGAAATAACTTCATGATACCTTGATATCAGGAATACTGTTTTCCTTACTTCTGTCTCCTAAGAAGTCACAGACTTCTGTGTACCTTTATCTTCTCTGGGTGGGAAAGTACTGAAAGATCTGAATATCTAAGGCTTTTCCTCAGATCTGAGCTGTACATGTAGTATGAATTGGTACATCTTCTGAAACCTGAATAACTGTATTCAAAGTTTGACTTTTTCTTTATCTACAGTATAATGAATTCCCTCGTAATTGTTCTCTTCTTATCTGGCATGGTGGCTATGATCATTCTGAGAACTCTTCATAAAGATATTGCAAGATACAACCAGATCGACTCTTCTGTAAGTAAAATTTACAGCTTTTACATGAGCATGGTTTTGTGCCCATAGTGATGTCTGTGTCTTAGTTTTGAGTACAGTCTAGAGAGATGCATAAATATGATGAGTTTGATACATGCTAATATCTCTGGGGCTTAAAAATTATTGGAGATGTTCAGATTAACATAGGCTGATACAAACTGATGTCACCTGTGGCTGCAAAGTGTGGTGGAATCACTTTGTTTAGTTAGGAGATCATAATATTGCAGTTCATGTGCAACACAACTTCTGACCTCTAGCTGTGTTAGAACTACTTGTTATGTGTGTAAACTATGTTTTATTTTATTTGTAAATATAATGCCTGTGGTAATCACTGTGTTAAACTGAGTCTAGTTTGTTTAAATTAGTGAGATGACAGAAGCCTATTGCCATCTAACTGAACCTGTTGTGAGTTCTTGGGAGACATTACTCCTTAAAATGGGAAAGCAGCAGGTTCCTGTAGGGGAAGAGAATATAACTGATTATGAGTTGAAAAGACTTGACCAGTAGACTGAAAGTAATTTTTTACTTAGCCTTTTCTTCATTGGTAAAAGTAGTATCTGCAACTCAAAGATGAGAAGTAATGTCAGATACAACCAAGGTTTGCATTTTCACTCTTGTTGCTGTCCATCTGGTTAAAGAAATACTTCAAAATGCACAAAAATGTTTCACATTGAAACTAAAACGTCTGAAAGTACTTCTGTTCTTCTTTGTGGATATTGAGTATCTTCTGTTAATGTAAATCCAGACAGTGATTTAAAGTGGAATGATTTTTCTCACATCCTTTAATTGATAGTTTTTGTGAGGCTTCTGTTTGATCTCTCAATTAAATTATGTTCAATATTTTATACTGTGTTGTCTTAGTCGATTATTCGTAATGTGATGAAGAGCAAGACTTGTGGAAGCTTGATTAGTTTTTATGAGTAACAACAGGGATAGGTGTGACTTTCATAAAGCCACAGTTTTTTTATTTTCTTGCCAGGTGTGAGAGACTTAAAGATCTGTTGCAGTTCAAGGAGCTTATTTTAAAAGGTGTGAAATAATTGTGCAAAAGAGGACCTGAGCTGAGGAATATGCAGGGAAGCAAATTAGTATCTCACACTTAGGGGGGATGCAGGTGACTGTACTTCAAGAGAGATCGATGCACCAGTCAGTGACTGTGGTCTTAGAATGTGCATTTAATGTTTCAGCTGCTGCTAGCTGGCTTTTAGTGTGATGTGGATTTAGTGAGACATTCATTAATGAAGTGTTTAGAAATCATTAGATTACTTTTAGGGTCTTATGACTAAGAGAGGATTCCTGAACTGTCAGTGTGTTTTCACCAGTGAGAGGTAAAGGTCTTTTAAAGGTCTCTCTGGTTTTTTTTTGGTTGTTGTTTTTTTTTTTTTGTTTGTTTTGTTTTGTTTTGTTTGTTTTTTGTTTGTTTTTTTTTTTGCAATTTAAGGTGCTCTGTGTCATTGACCAATGTGGTCTGCTTTCTTTCTTACCCTGTTTTTTGGCAAGCTTTAATTCTAGTGGTAAGCAGTCCTTTGAACTGAGCTCAGTATTCCTACATTGAATGGAACCTGTAGCTTTTAATTTTATGAGGAGTAGAGGGTCTTCTTGTAGGGTTAGTTATCTGTGATTCTGTCTGTTTTGAGTGACTTTATTGAAAAGTTTTGTTCTTCAGCAGTGGTTCCCTAGAGCCACTGGACTGAGGTTTCCCCCTCCCCATTCCATCCTTCCATCCGTTCACCTCTGGCAGTGGGACAGAGTGTTGGTACTCGTCCCTCATGATTCCAGGGAGCGAACTTCCTCCTGGAGCACAGAGACAGTTTCATTCTTTTCCAGTATTGTCATTGAGACCAATGGGCTTTGAAATTGAAACAGAAAAAGATAAATGCATGAACTAGATTGAAGTTCAAAACTAAACTGAATGCTTTGTTTGAGTTTAAATTTAGAGTGATGTTCTATGGTTTGACTAATTACATTTGCTTTTTCTTGCTTTAGGAGATGAGAATTTTCTAGATAAATCTTGACTTTTTCACTGAACCATTAGGGGGTTATAAAATCAATGAGTGATGAATCAGATGCAATTAGTCTGGCTTTGGATCTTAACTGGAAGCTAATCAAACTTTAAATATGTATTTTGTATCTTGTTTGTGTTAATTCACTGCTGCATTATGTATTGCTGCTAAAGACATTGTTGATTTTATACAGGAAGATGCCCAAGAGGAATTTGGCTGGAAGCTGGTTCATGGAGATGTGTTTAGACCTCCAAGGAAGGGAATGTTGCTGTCTGTCTTTTTGGGCCAAGGAACCCAAATTTTCATTATGACATTTATTACATTATGTAAGTAACTTCATTAAGATGATGTGTATGTAGTGTAATAGTAATAAGAAAGATGTGATATTATTAAGCAAATTATAGAAGCCTTCTTTTAATGAAGAAATGAAGTCCTTCCTTTAGTAACATATAATATTAATGCAATTTCATAACAGTAATTAGATAGCTTCAGTAATGCTCTTGTAAGCATTGTCACTGAAAACATTGTGATGTCTGGGCTAATGCAGATTCTTCATGAATTCGGAAATCAAACTTCCTTCTTACAAGTTTCTTTTTAAAAAACACCGTTTTGCATGGTATAAATCATCCAAGGCTCCAGTAATGCAAGTTCAAAGATGTAATCAAAACTTTAATGTTCTGGGAATGCTTTCTGTCCAGTATGTTTGACATGAGCCTGCAACTGTACAGAAATATGAGCAAGAGTGCATGCCAGTGAAATAGTACTGACACAATGTTGAGATAATGAGAAACTACCATAAATATATATATGCATGTGATTATGTTACCTGTCACAAGATGGTATTTTATTATTGGCTATCTGTAAAGTTTATGAGCATTCCTTTTCTTACTGCACAGTAGAATTGGAAAGTACACTGATACTTAGTACAAAAGAAGAATCTTTCAAATTTTGTTCTCCAGGTTTAATTCAGATTTTGGCCTTTCATAGGGGAGCTGCTTTTTTCCTGTTTATTGCATGATACTGTAAGATTGCTAGAGTTTTCTTGATAGGCTTGTCTTTCAGTTGATCACAACTCTGTATCTTGCTCAGCAGTGGTAGTTTCCTGCCCAATCAGTGTAGTAGTATAGAAAGAAATTAGGGGCAAGAGAAAATGCTTTTGATGGATGGTGGCATTTTATTTTTCAGCCTTTTGGCTATGAGATACTTTCTGCTTCAGAGACGAGGTGGAAATAATGCTTTTGAATGAAACAGTGCCATTAGGGGCATGTTCGTGTGATGAGGTTGTACAAGAGCTTATGCACTCAGCCTTCATTTAAATATGTGGTAGTGAAAGGGATAAACCTTCACAGTGATCTGTGTTATAGGGGTATTTTGACATGTGTCCACAAATAACTGAATCTTTCTTTAGTCCTAGCTTGCCTTGGTTTCCTCTCTCCTGCCAACCGTGGTGCTCTGATGACCTGTGCAGTTGTGTTGTGGGTCTTACTGGGAACGCCAGCTGGTTATGTGTCTGCCAGAATGTACAAAAGTAAGTACATGCATTTATTTAATGTGACACAACATGTTAGATTCAGAATTGCTGGGCTGAATATGAACCTCCAGCTGGAGCTGGTGTCTCAGACAGCACATCTGCTTCTTGCTGCCATCCTGCAAAACAGTTGGAAAAAGTCTTGACCTTGAAATTGTTTTTACTTTTTCTCCTCAGCGTTCAGAGGTGAGAAGTGGAAGACCAATGTCTTGCTTACAGCTCTGCTCTGCCCTGGGTTAGTATTGTTTCCCCTCATTCTTTCTTTTATTCTTAAGTAGAAACTAATCTGAAGTGGGAAGGAGTTGGGGAAAAGCCAATTGTTATGATGCTTGTCTGTGTGATTTTGTTTAGGGTACTCCCAAGCTGCTGTTCCTTTTGTGCATTACCTGTCTGTGAATATAAAGAAAAGTGAATTCTGAGGAGCTGGAGTCTGGTAGTCCAGAACACAGCTTCTTGGCTTCTTGTTTTGTTGTCAGCTGTGGGGGTAGGAGGAATGGGGCAACTCTCTTGCAAGGTTGTGTCACAGCCTTTGAGAATCACTGCACCAAAGCAGGTGTGCCAATACTGTCCTGCTTGGGAAGGGCAATAGCACTTTTCATAGCTCTTATGACCTTTTGTGAGAATTAGTGGGGAGAGAGAGCAGAAACCAATTTCTTCTGCAAGTCTTCCATGTTTCGTGGTTGCAGCTTTGAGTGCATGAAGTTATCCCTTGGCAAATGTCCTTGGCAAAAGTGGAAGAAAAGATTAGAAATTTCTTAAGGTATTCCTTCCCCCCCAAAACCTCAGAATGAATAAAGCATGACTTGGCTTCAAGTAAAGCAGAATTTCATCAAATGAAAGGTAATGAACTTGATAACAACCAAGTGTAGTATTTCTGTGAGAAATCTTCCGAACAGAATGTGCTTCAGTCTCCCTGCTGTCATTTAGATGTTATCAGGAGAGAGAAGAAAATATATATCGATGGAAAGAATGCCGTGCTTATCAGTTAAACTCCTAAATAAATTGAGTTTCAAAGAGGAAGTAAAATGACTGGGGCTGATAGAATATGAACAGATGCCCTGATTACACTGTGCTAGTTAGGGAATTTGCATAATATCATAAACAGCCCAAGGCCTTTTTAATCTCAGTAGACTGATGGGAGTTCATATTTGCAGTATTTTTTCTAACTGTGGAGAGGGTAAGTGAAGTCTGTGTTATGAGCCTGTATAGATGATAAAGATTAGAAAGACTTCTAAAATTGAATTCTTTTTTTTTTGTTTGTTTTTTCTTGTTCAACAAGATGCTTACACCAGGGGTCGCTTGGGTGTGCTTATTGAACAAGTATGTTCCCCCAAATAGTTTTGGCAAGTGTCAGGCCTCTCCTAGGGAAAAAAATTAGCCTAATTGCTCTAATCCTTCCTTCTTCCTTTTTAAATTAAATGCAGTGAAAGCATGCATGTTCACTTCAGGGCAGCTTAAATTCTGTCTAAGGAGCACGTTTTTAATAAAACCCAGAGAGTGGTGCACTTTGCAGGATCCTTTCTGAGCTGAATTTTCTGTGATGAATCTTTGAATCCAGGAATAATGGCAATTAACACAAGCTTCTTTTTATATGGGGTTCCTTTGCAGAATGAATATTCTGCTTTGTTTTCCGAATGGGATGTTTGAAGTCTTCATCTTGCCTTGATTCAGCAACACCTTGATTCTCATCTCTGAGTTGTTTCCTGGTTTTTGTCCAGGATGGTTAGAAAATGAGGCAGATGTGTTTAAAGGGGAGGGAAAAGCAGGTCTGGAGACAAATCATGATTGATGCAGTCTTTATTTAAATTCTCCAGAAGCGCGAGCTACTTAATATGTGTAACTCCATGCTTACACAAATATTTCTGTTGTAGAGCAGAGCCCTCTTTAATCCCGCCCTTCTCCTTGTGACAGAAATTGCAGCAGCACGTTAAATTTGCTGTGAGAGTCCATGGGGCTTCCTAAATAGGAGATTTTGCTATCACTGTATTTATACAGAAAGGATTTACTATTTGTAAAGGATAGAAATAAAGGAAGTATTTATGGTTTTAATAGGAAACAAGGTTCAGATAAGGAGTTTTTAAATTTATTCTGTATTTTTCCATTCTTTGTATGGATTTTTTCAATGGCACGTTCTGTTACTTTTTGGTACTTTTTTGGACAGAGTCTTCATTTAAATGGCTTTACCATGGGTACCTACATTACAAGCATTGGGTGGTGCAGGCATTTTTACTTTAACTGCACCAGTCATGAAAGGAGCTAGGACTGCTGGGAAATTGGAAATTAAAAGAAGCTACATTTATTTTAAATATTAAGTGATATTTATTCTTTCTTGAATATTTTAATATATTTTCTGATTTTATTTTTCAGGATTGTCTTTGCTGATTTCTTCATTATGAATCTCATTCTGTGGGTGAAAGGCTCCTCAGCTGCCATCCCTTTTGGCACTTTGGTTGCTATCCTTGCTATGTGGTTTGGAATTTCAGTCCCACTAACCTTTGTTGGTGCCTATTTTGGCTTCAAAGAGAAGGTAGGGCCCTTTGAATATAGATCTGAAACACACCTGTCCTCTGTAATTGAGCTATTGAATCTCTAAGCAAGAGTTCTAGATAGGATCTGGTTGGATTGAAACATCTGTGATCCCATGATTATAAAATGGTATTTTACTGTCTTGATATTGAAACAGAGCATATATTTCTAATATCACACCAAACAGTTTTTTTCTGTCTGTTCACTAGAATCAAGTTTTAATAATGTTCTTGGAGCTCTTGCTTGTTTTTTGTGCTTCAGCAGTACCTTGGTAGTATTGCTGAGTTTTGAAGTGGTGCTTCAGAGAGGCTTCAGCTTTGTACTTCATTAGTTTGAAGTAATGCCAGACAGCTAAGAAAAAAGCAGTGTTACTGGATTTTTTTAGATTTTATTTTGTTTTTAATTAAGGACTGAACAGATTTATTTCCTTCGTGTTCTGCTTGCTTATTGGCCCACAGTTGGAATGTCTAAAGCACATGTGCTTTTTCCTAATGAGGGACATCAAGTTTGTAGGTTTTTTGTTTGATAACTTGTGATGGCCTATGAACAAAAATACAATTATGTTTATCAAATCTTTATATGCTAATACTAGGGAAAAGTAATCTTATTTATGATGTAATAATTCATCTTTTATTTCTTTCATTTTTTTCTGCAGCCTATTGAACATCCAGTGCGTACAAACCAGATTCCTCGCCAAATCCCAGAGCAGTCATTTTTCACAAAGCCATTGCCTGGTATCATCATGGGTGGTATCTTACCATTTGGCTGTATTTTTATTCAACTTTTTTTCATCCTGAATAGCATTTGGTGAGTATCACCTTTTTTCCCTCTAGTAACACAGGTTTGATAATACACATAGTGAGTTTGAACATCCCAAAGCAAATAATATAAGGAATAAACCAATTGTAAAAGTTTTTGATAATTTGGCAGATTTTATGGAATTTCCAGAGTCTTTATTTCTGTGCTTAAAATTTACAAAACTAATTCTTCTTAAAAACATCTTCAAAGTATGATATGAGAGTCCTATTGCCTTATCTTCCTGGCTTTGTACAGCACAAATGTGGTTTCATGCTGTTGTGGTTAGGTAGAGCCTACTCCATTGTGTAACTGTATTATGATTTGTGAAACTAATGTGATCTAGCATTTTCAACTGTGTAGATCAGAATCGGGTCAAGATTTTGGGATTCAATATTCTGCAAAACAAAGACTCTACTAGCCATGAACAATCCACTCCACTCCTAAATCTTGCAAACCTAATCAAGCAGTGCATGCAAAATTAAACCAGTGCCATCTTTCATAATTTTCACAGTGTAAACATGAAATGTCTAATGCATTGCATTCAATGGGAAATATTATCCTGAGTTGCCAGGTTTTTATGGTGTCATCTGTATAGGTTGAGAGATCTTACAGAACAGTTTTCTAAATCAGTTCTTAAATGCAAATACATTAGTTTAGCTTTTTATATCAGTCCTCAAAAAAATAAAAACGGTGTAATGTAGCTGTGCTGAAAAACATAATCAGCTGACAAACAGGTATATTGTGGACTGTTGTAGCTGAAGTTAGCAAATTCTTAAATTGTTTCTCATTCTTTATCCTACAAAAGGGAAGCAGGGAGGGAATATGCAAATAATACTCCCTCTGTCAAATCTTGTATTGCAGTAATTGTCACCTTCACTCAGTAAAGTTAATTTGGTTACTTCCCTTATCTGAAAGACACCAGATTAAAAGTAAATGAACATATTTTCCTTGTGGAAAATATTATTGTGGGTGATTTTGTGTTTGGTTAGCACTTGGTTTCAAGTCAGCCTTGGTCTGGGGATAGAATGGGAGGGGAGGAATGTTTGATTGGATGTAGTGAGGAGATGCAGAGACACCTGGTAAACTTAGCTGCAGTAAGGAAGGAAGTTAGTAGTGGAACTGGGGAAGACTACAGGTGATGCAGGAATTGGGGAAGCTGGAGGTCTTCCCAAAACAGAGACATGAAGTGATAAACATCTCTGGTGGAAGTTGCCTGTAACTGTTCTCTGTGAAAGTTCATAGATGCTGATTTCAGGTATAATTGAAGACTTTGTTGCTCTGTAAAGCAATGGTTTTATTACTGGTAGCTTAAATAAATGCATGTTTACAGAGTACATTCAGGTGAAGAAAACTTTTTATGAATTAGCCAGTAGTGGTATAGGCATAGTTATCTCAGTGATGTGGGTTTTTTGGTTTTGCTGATTTGGGTTTTTTTTTTGGTTTTCAGTTAACTCAGCATCTGGTAATGTGACACTGTGAATTAACTCAGAACTTCAACCAAAAATGAGACTCATGTTTTAATTTGTTTTTAATTTTAGGTCTCATCAGATGTATTACATGTTTGGATTCCTGTTCCTAGTTTTTATAATTCTTCTAATTACGTGTTCAGAGGCTACAGTTTTGCTGTGCTACTTCCATCTGTGTGCAGAGGTAAAAGTTATAGTTCTGATGTAAATATGACTTGTAGCTGAAAGATGTTAGAAATACAGGGGAAGTATTCACAGACGCTGTCAAGTGCTGGACGCTGTGAACTGATTGCCATTTTCAGCCTTGGCATGCCTGTCTTAGTCACTCTTCTGAAATGTGCCTTTTGCTTCAAAATCAACTGCTGGCAACAGATAAGCAAAAACCAATAGCTTTGATCTTGGAGTAATTTCATCTTCCTAGTGGAAGCAATACAGCTGACTTTGAAGAAAGAAAATATCTACGTGCCATGTTGGAATTTTTTTGAGCTAAATTTTGCAGAATTAATTGTCTTTCATAAGGCAATGTTATTTTTTCACCATCTTATCTGTATTTCATTTCCTATGTGATGACTCTTAGTGAGTGGTTTAATGTTTCTTTCAGGACTATCACTGGTGGTGGAGGTCGTTCTTGACCAGCAGCTTTACAGCAGTTTATCTCTTTATCTATGCAGTCCATTACTTCTTCTCCAAACTCCAGATAACAGGAACTGCCAGCACCATTTTATACTTTGGTTACACAATGATCATGGTCTTGATTTTCTTCCTTTTTACAGGTAAGTACAGTGTTCAAACTAAAATTAATGCAGAGGGCTCTGGTTTTGAAATGAGAAACATTAGGTGAAATTTAGATTACATGAAATATTAAGTACATTTTATGACTCTTTAGGCAATGTTACTTATATGGTTTGTGACACCACACAGCACAGTAAGATATTTTTTACATTTTCTTCCTAACTTGAAATTACATTTATTTATGGTAGAATTAATTTTCCTTTCTTGAATATTATAGTAGCAGTGAGTTCAAACAATTATAATTTCAAAGGCCCCTTCTTGTTCACTTTGATATCGAGTATTAACTTGATTCTGGCTTTCATAATTTGTTCTAGAAGTTCTGTAGTTAGAGATAATTTCACTCTGATAAAAGATACTTTGAGCTTTCACCATCAGCAAGTGAAGGAGGCTGGTGCTGGAGAAGAAGTGAACGTTGACAAGGTAGAGTTTTAGTATTGTTAGAGTTGTCTTTCCTACTCATTAAACCACTTCATAAGGATGGAAATGTACCTTAACTGGAGGAGCTGATTTGAAATATGGCTCTCCAGTGTTAGTTGTCCAATTTTTCTGATGTAACTCATGCAGACCAAGTGTCTTCCACAGGATTATTTTAATGTTCATAATCACTTGACTGAAACAATAATTTCTAGGTTGATTTGGTGAGAAATCTGTGCCAAATTTACCATGTGTTAGTGAAATAAGAAGCTCTTTGAAGGGTACTGGCCTTGAAAAATAGTCATGGGTGTTTTATCTTGGTGTTGATCGTACTGCTGCTGTTGTATATGTAGATTTAACACATGAAGTCAGATCTTTTAGGTGTCACTGCTTGGCTTCATGAAATACTGCAATGACAGAACCAGAGAAAATGCTTGTTCATATATGATGGGCTGTTCATAGAAACAAACAGCTGTGATAGTCACTCCAAAGATTTTTAATACAGGATTTCTCTGTGGATGGCATGGTAGTTTATATTGTTACTTTTTAACTTCTTTTGCCTGTTTGTTGAAAGCTGCTGTGATTACTTTGTGTTCACTTGGTGAAATGCATCTTTTAGTTAAGCGTGGTTAAATGCGGTTGAAAAAGAGTGGCTGAAATAGGTAATGAACGTAAGTCTGTCAGACTTGAAGTTTGTCAGTGTAGCAGTGAGAAGGACCTCTTTCATCCTTGTTTTTTCTACTACTGGTTGACACAAAGCAAAAAAACCCACTGTTCATAAAAACCTGAAGAAAATTCCTGTATGTGTTTGAACAAAGCAGTTAAGCTGTAGAAGTGATATGAAATAACAACAACTGTCACTTATTGCTAGTTCTTGTTCTTTAGAAATGTGTCTCTTCTAAGAAGAACAGTAATTAAAAGTTCTAAGAAGAAGCAGGGGAAAAAAAACAAGGAGGATTTAATTTTTCTATTTTTTAATTATTAGAAGGCAAACGTGGAAGTTTGCATATTGCCAGTTAAACCTCTGCTTAAACCATGGTGAAACACACAAGCTCTGGATGTCTTCTGTAATACATAGCTATCTATCTATATTAAAAAAAAACAAAATGATAGTCTAAAATGGTTTAATTACTTTTATACTAGAGCAATATGTTAATAAGTGCCTGGGTTTTAGCATAGGTTAGTTGCTATCCTGCCAATTTCAATATTGCTTATAATATGCAAATTGGTGGAACTAAAAATGTCCCTTTCGTATATAAAATGATAATTGAAATTGTCGTGGCAGCTGCTGAAATGGTGTTAAAAGCTTCAGATACGCTCATCCTGGAGTTCTTGATATGAAGGCCAGTGAGGCCCCTGAAGTACAATAATAAACTGTGCTGCAGTTATTTTTGCAGTTGGTCTTTTTCATTTGAAAAAAACCCACAATGGTGCTCCGTATGCTGCTTTTGTAGCTCGTGAGGAAAGCTACTACATGGTCCTCTTTTTTTTTTTTGACATTTTATAGAACAGCTAGTCACTAGAAAGCTAATGGGCACAACAGATACACGAAGTGTGTCATAAATCCTTGCTAATATAAAATGCTGTGTTAACTTTCTTTTCCATATTTAGTTGGGTGATAGATTTTTGGGCCTGGAGTGTAAGCTGTTCTAGACAAGTGGCACAAACAGAAGACACCTGACTTTGCTTTGTTTTCCTTAGCCATTGTTTTAGAAAACAAGGGTTCAGTCCTTCACAGTTTCTGGAGGTGAAGGAGTTTGCTAATGTAATTTTACACACTGTTTGCATTGATAGCATTCCAAAAATGGGACCTGGATCTGTTGCACTTAAGTTAGCACTAGGTATTTTGGTTTTCTCTATTCTTGCCTACTAGGTCTCAGCAACTCTGACAGAAATATAAAGGGCAATGTTAATACCTCCTCCATAGCAGTGCATTGCGTTACCCAGGGCATTACAAAAGGGATCATAATGAATAAGTAAATAGGAACTCAATGCTTTTATGGCAACACTGAGTAATGTAATCTGACCAGTGAAATCTGACGGTGTGCACACCCCAACCAGGCAATTTGATTTTTATGTACAAAGTGCAGCCAATCTTTCAAGAAGTAACAACTGTGGTTGGATGGGGATAGCTACATGATTACATGTATTTTATTCGTGGAGGCAAAAAAATGCTGAACATAGTCAAAGCATGTTTCTTTACAGTGACCTCTATTTTTGAACATCATTTTCACTTGTGAGTTAATGCCATTTTCAAAATTGAGTTTTGATCTTCTGGGTAGATTGTGTTTAGAATCTGAGATTCTGAAGCACCCACCACTGTGCAGTGATTGAAACCAGTATGATACAGAGAGCTTTTAAGGTACATGAGAAGTATCAGCCAAGTGCAGTGCTTTTCTGTTTGCTTTCTTTCAATCTGCTCGTGCTTTGAATTCTTTTTTCTTCATTAAACAATAAAGCTAGAAGAGATGACTAGAGCAGAAGAGTCTGCTTAATGTATTTTGACATTGTTTTTAATTCTGAATTTAACCTGGTTTACTAATAATTGTCCCTTACTCAGTTAGGTGCTGGCTTTGTGTATAGCATCTTGTTTGTGTGTATCAGGAAGTGGTAGTATATATATTGCAGACCAGACTATTCAGCAGAATATAAAGCTGAGGACAAGATTATCAAAAGACAATGGAGTTGTCATTGTCTCCCCACTAAGTATAAAGGAATTTTTGGACATATCTTGCTTCTTGGCTAAAGAAGTGTCTTGAGTCATCTTCATATCTGAGTTTGTGAGTTTTAAATGTCTCCTGTGAAAGATCCTTTACCTGTACCTCCCTAGAATGATCAGTGACATGCAGTGAGCTGCTGCGCCCTGGGATGGCATCACTTTTCTGGGCTAGTAGGGTTTATTTAAAAAGGTAGAATCTTAAAATATGCAGGTCACCCCCTTAGGGGAAAAATAAAGATCAATCCCACAACAGTGAGTTCTTCAACACAGACCATTCAGGTGCTTTTTCATGCAGTTTAAGCTGGTGGGTGGTTAGGATTGGGTAAAGTAAACACTAGCCGAGAAGCTAATTTGTTGTATTGGATTAAGCCAAACAAACAGATTATACAGGCTCATTGGAGGAATTGGTGTTAGGCTTGGTGCTGGGTCATTTGATAAAGACCTGCATGTGAAAGTTGTAAAAACCTTAAAATGTAGAGGAGTTTAGACCAATCAGAAAATAAGTGTAATGGTCTCAACTCTTTCAACTAGTGGAGTATTTTCTTTACTTGTTTGGGGTTTTAGGGTTTTTTTTCATTGGTTTTTGTTAGTTTTTTGCTTTGTTTGGGACTTTCTGTGGTGTTGTGGTTTTTTGGTTTTGGGGTTTTTTTTAAGTACTTAGTGTTAGAATTTTTTTTAATGGTTTTACCAAAAACACCTTTGGGTATCTGTTCTCTGTTGTCTTGTGTTCATTGATGTCAGTGAGAGAAGCCTGAGCTGCAGAGGTGTGCTTCTTGTTGGTCGTGCTTCAAAACTTGGATTTCAGTTTGGATGTGTTTTGAAAGAGACCAATAAAAGCAACATCCTGGTGTGGTCTTATCTAAACCTTACCTAAATACTTCTCCTGTTCTAATGACAGGCTCATTATAATAGGGGATGATTTTAATTTTGGTGCAAGATGAGCTTAGAAAAATGCTCAAGATTGAAGTGCTACCTATATGCTCTTCAAGCAAATACATTTCAAGGCATGCTATGTGAGATGGCAAGGTTGGATTTTAACTAGTGCCACTAATAATAGCAGTTTTACTGGGTAGAAGTACAGGTGTGGGAGACAGTGTGTGCAGTTATCTGTGTTTTAAGATTGGCTTTAGTCAAAGTACTTAAAAGGAGAATCTGAGAACCTGTGATATTTATTTACCAGTACCAGCCTAAAGATCCATTGTGAAGTGCTTTCCAGTATAAAGAGCTCAAATCTGGAACAAGTCACGAATTTGTGGAATGGGCTAAAACACAGAAAATGTGGAAAACATTTTGGCTAGAGTTTTCAAACAAGCGACACTAGTTCAGAGCTATTTTTCTTCCCCAATTGCTACTCATTTACACATCCCTTTGACTGGGATATTTATTACTATGTAGGAAATCAGAAGCTTTTTTAGTGCTTTGCCTTTTGTGGGCCTTAGTGTTCATGGAATCACAGAAATTCCAAGGGCTGAGGTGGAAAACAAACTGAATTTCAGTGGAACCAGGCACTGGGCTGTGTTTCATATTCTTAAAATTAAAGGCAAAAATTGATGTCAAGCCTACAAAGGAATTACATTCCTTGTGTGGTTGGTGTATGATCTCCTATCAACAACCATAAATCTGCTGTCTCCTACTGTTTCAGAGAATAACAACTGCAAACTTGGAAGGAAAGGGTAATCTGTGGCATATAATAATAGTGTGTCAAAAAGCCTGTAACTGGAAATATACATGGTAGCACAAGGAATGTAGGAATTGACATACAGATAATGAGCATCCCAAGATGGGCTGCTTGCTTGGGAAATGTGTGGATGAGGTCTGAAAGGCAGAAATGTAACTCATGTGAAAGACCCAAATGCTTAATGAAGAATCTTCTAGTTATTAAGCCAGTCACAATAGTGAAGGACATTGGAGCTGATGTTAGACGTGGGCAGTGCAGACAGAAAAGGATAATATAAAACTGGAGGAGCTGAGTGCATGATCTAGCGAGTGTCTGCAGTGGAGCTGGGAAGGGCTGTCCCAGGGCTGCCATGTAGTTGTGTCTTTGAGAGGGAATTCAGTGTAATTGAGATCTTCCCTTTTTTTATCTGTTAAGGGTTAACATCTCTGTGGCCGTTTACAACTAGGTAAAAGTGTGGGGAGCAGTGCATTGCTTCCTTTAGGGGCTGAAGACTAAATTACTTGGCTGGGACTCTGTCTACCTGCATATGAAATTCTTAAAGTAATTTTTAAGTAAATGTGATGGGCAGTGTCTTTGCAGTTGCCCAATAATAGTGATTGTTGGTGAAAACCACAAATTTGTTCATCAGTTTAAAAATAGAAAATTGGTGTATACTAATCCCAAACAGTATTTTGGTTTGTCACTGCTGCTTTCACTTGCTGCTTGCTTCCAGCTGCTGTAGCACTCAGAGCATTCTTTTGCCAAAAGGAAGTAACAGGATACCAAGAAGAATTTCTGTTCTATAGGATAAATAGAGCACAATGAATATGAAACTGGGACAGGTGAATTTTTCCAAGGCCTAGTTATGTGTCATAATTCATTGGTGACAGTGAAGTATTGTAGACCTGAAAAACCAGGTAGGGGCTGACTTGGTGTGTTTATAAAAGTTACTTTCTGAACTGGTGCTTGTGTCCCTGCTCATAGTGGTGGCAGCGCTGTCATCAGTGGCTTAAATGTATGTGAAGCAGCCTGGTCCCTAAAAGTCATCTTTGGTCTAAATCAATAACCTAGCCTGGGGATGAATGTGTGTTGTTAAATTTAAGAAGTGCTGTTTTTCTGAGTACTTAGCTGGATTACAATGTTATATTCTCTCCTGCTGAGAAGTACTTGTTAGATTTCTCTCTCAGGGCAAACTGGAAGATAAACTAACCATTTTTACTTTCTTGTTTCAGGCACTATTGGATTTTTTGCCTGCTTCTGGTTTGTAAGTAAGATTTACAGTGTTGTGAAGGTGGACTGAAAAGCTTCAAAGCCTATTTTGAACATATCTCCCTTGTTGTTTGATAATTTTTACCATGTATTGAGAAACATGCTGAGTAATTATTCTAATTTGTAAGAGTGGAAGACCAGACCACAGCATAAAGTACAGATTTTTATTGAAGAAAATGGCACCATTGCCATTTTGATATAAACAAAAATGTTTACATCAATATACTCATTGAGCATGTTAATTATAGTAATTCAAAAATTATATCCAAAATTTGATTTAGGACAAATAAGAAGTCTATTAATTAGTTTATTTGAAAATTTGAGTGCGTTATGCAGTCCTCCAGCTGAATTTCCTTGTGACTAGGGTTTGGGTTTTTTTGTTACCTCTTTTGGTTACCATTTATATACCATGAAAGCCTAGGACTGTCAAGTAAATCTATGTAAAATGTGAATTTTTTTAACTTAACTACGATTGTACATATTATCCTGCACCTTCTTTACAGCTAGGTTATCTTCTTACAAATGTACATGCATTTAGTGTAATGTAGACTTTATTAAAAATATTGACACTGGTTTTTGTTCAAATAAAACTGCACAACTCCAGCTGACACGTTTCGTTTCTTTTTAATTAGGTCTTCACTACTTGGACACAGCTCATATTAGTTTGACCAGTTGATTGGTTTTGGGTTTTACATTGTTTATAAGCAGTTTGAGTGTGGTCTTGGCTGCAGCTTGTGCAAAGACTGGTGGGTCACTTGGATCTGTGGCTGTAGGGTGGGCAGGGGCTTCTGGGCCTGTGCATCATCTCTGTGCTTTCTCCAATTTACCCAAAATATCTTTTTCTTGGCAAACTGTTGCTTTCTATCAAAGATTAACCCCCTTTTGCTTCTTGTAACCATCTGAAACATATGTCTCCTTATTCTTCATCCTGTGCAGGTGAATTGAGCTTGTTGGAAGTTTAGACATGAATCTAGTGGGCTTGGAAATGGGTGTTTATAAAGGTCAAGCCTTTTTCCTCCTCTGCAGAGCTTGTGCTTCAATGCTGGATTACATGTCATGGAGTATTTTACTAATCTCTTCAGCTATAAAATGGCAGAGGTTCTTCTCTCAGGAATGTCAACATTTTAAAGAGGCTCCCCAAAATCTTTAATTGCCCTGGAAGCTGAGCAGAGTCACTGCAGATGTGTAATTCCAGTGGCTGTGTTACAGATGCTGTTGGAGATGAGTAGGGGGATATTCACTTAGATTAATGGGTGAAATACTCAAAGCTTATTAAATGGCATATGGAAACATTCAGCAGTGGAAGCTACTTTTCAGCACCCAAAATGACTCTGTATCTTTTCATAGTCATATAAACACCAGGTAACTGCAGTTAATGTTTATTATCCTTTCAAATCTTTGGTAGGAGGATTTCAAGTCTCACCTCTGTGTAGTTGTTCCTTCCAGGTTGCTGAAGTGTTGGGACAGATCGCCTGGCTCAGGTGGGATGACTGCCATGCCACGTCTTTTGAACGGTGCCTGTGGCATAAAAAGGAAGCTTTAGGAAACTTAAAAAGTGTCAAACATTGGTGTACCAGGAGGGGCTGGCTACAGTAAACATAGTTCCCAATAAGGTTCAGATGTGGTCTTGATGGCAACTCAGCCTCACAAATATTTTCCCCTCCTACCAACAATATCTCCATTTCCCTTCTGTTCTCTTGCAAAGGTGGGAAACAACAGCACTGCCACCAGAGAAATCAGGCTGTGGTTTGTTATCAGCTGGTTCAAGAGCACCACTCTATTAGAGATTTCATGCTCTTGGAATTGGTGCTGCTCTGTTTATATAGGTCCTTCCTAGTAAATTTTATATTTAAAGTTGGGGGATTTTATTGCATACTTATGTTGCACGAAGCTGCTTTTAAATTTTACGTGTTCAAAGGGAAATTAATTCATGAGAGAATTTGGAGCTACAGTTGCCATAAACTCCCAGCAGGAAATTTTGCCAGATTAATAAATACACATTTCACAAGAGGCAAAGTAAAATGGGTTGTAAAATTGTATTTATGGTGCTTTTACTGTGACTACTACTGAGCTAAAACACAGAAAGTGGGTTGAACAGGTTTCTGAAGCTTACCAGTAGTCCAGAACCAAAGCCATGAAGTAAAATTGCTTGTTCTCAAACTGTTACCAGTGAACTTCGTGTGTGTGTGAGAGATTTGCTACTGCTGCTGCCCTTTGCCTGCCAAAGAGACAGCCACACCCATTTTTCCTCCTGAGGTCCTCTACATCTAAAAACTTTTGCTGTCCCCATACCTAAGATTTGTGCGGTTTTGTAGAGAATCTGAATATATGCCCTCAGAATTTTCTGACCAAAGAAAAGGTGCCAGCTGTCATTTGGCTTTGTGCTTATAGAGAAAGCCCCTTGACTGTAAGCTAAATACAAATGGCTCTGAGCACATGTCAGTTAAAGGTGGTTAAAGTCCTAGCCAGAAAATAATAGACAAACATTTTAGTTTTAATTTTATTGAGCACAGAATGAGCTGTAATAATGTGATTTTTCTAGTGATTCTCAGCACTTTGGAAGATTTTCTCCCAAAATGGCTGAAGATCTTGTCCACTCTGTGTTGAGTCAGTGATGGGTTTTGAAGATGAAATAGTCATTATGGGGACATGAATGTTTTGAGTACTTAAGATACCAGCAGCTGATGTCTTGATATCTCATCCATTTCATATTAATTTTTGAATAATCCCTTGCTCTCTAGGATACCTCAGAGAACTAATTAACCTGCCAGACTCTTCAACAACATTACAAAAACATCTAACTAAATACTGGACGTATCTGCTGCCTGGTTTGCTTGTTTTAAATTCAGAAAAGGTGGAAAGGTGGGGAGAAGAGGAGAATTCTATGCATCCAACTGGAGAACTGATGGTTGACAGCTAAGCTGTGGTGATTTATGGCTGGGTAATTTTCCAGCTGCCGTAATTTGTGTTAGCTCAAATGAGAACTGATGGCAGTTTGAGTTAATAGCTGATGCAGTGAGGACCTGGCACATGGCAGCTTTGATCTCCTCAGCCGCGGGAGCAGGCGCCTCTCAGATCACCCAGGCTTCCCTGCCAAAGCCCCGAGCAGCGGCTGGGCTCCAGCTGCAGGGAGGGATGGGCTGTGGGAGGAGGCAGGGAAAGTGTGAACAGATCCACACAAGACCCAAGCTCATGTGTGGGACCCTCAAACGGGGTGTTACACTCTCTATAAGGTGCTATTTTTTCACCGAATTATTTTCTCAGTTTTAACGCTGATAAAAAGAGGCTTTTATTCTGATGTTGTTTGTTTTCAATGATTAAGAGGTATAATAAGACAATGGCTGGCAAAGTGCGTTGCTTATAGCAGAAAATAGTCTTTGTTTTGAGGTTTTCTTGTGTCAAGGTTCTTCAGTGGCTCTCATCAGGAAATGCAGCACATGCCAGCCTTTGACAAGCAGCAGCAGGAGGAGTGTAGCCTAGCAAGAAAAGTCTAAAATATTTAAATATAAATAATTTACCTCAAAAGTTTACTCTCTGAATGTTTCTTGCCACAGTACCTGACTAATTACCATGTTATCAAAGGAGTGTGCAAACCTATAAGCTGTGGGTTTGGAGTGGCTTGACAGATAAGCGTTCCTGATGGGAATGGCTTTAACTTCACTATTATCAGTCGGGTTCACTTTTGAATTTTGAATTACTTTTTTTTTTTTTAACTAATAGTTGATTTTATGTAAACTGCTCAGCAATTAGGAGTTGATTTCAAAGATCATCCTCCATAAAGTCTCTTGATCATATTTTATGGTTCCTGTGACTCATGGATGTAATCTTGTATCCCTGGGATATTCATGGCATGCTTGTCTAATTCCCCACAGTAGCTAATCTCACTTCTCTACCTTAAAAAAAATATTACAGTATCTTTAAAGCAAGCCTGGTAAAAAGGCAACTTTTGCAGCCAATCTCCAGCTCCAATTGCTCCTGCTGGGGAAGTCATAATGATGAATTTGTGACATAATTTCTGTGGCAACATGCTGGGATTTCATAAATGGGGATGGTGATTATAGAGCAGGATCAGGTGAAGCTGGATTGTGATGGAAAAAGCCCTGATTCAAATGCAAATTGTTCAATAATGGCATAGGGGATACCAGAAATTACTGGCAATTTATTTTATTTGGGTTAAGCTCCTCATTCAGTCTTCTTCAGTTGGAAGTCACTCTTCCAAGGATGTGAGCGAAAGAAATGGCTGGAAAATACATTTTTCTCCTCTCAAGAGAACAAAATTGTTCTAATTTAATATTAATTAATGAGTGTAATTAATAAGGATGTTCTCTATTTTGATGATTTCTCCCATTGAAGACTCTCCAAGTGCTTCATGAACCCTAATTGATTCCACCTTACTACTCCCTGTAGCAGGACCCCATAATTTAACCTCATTTTCTGGAGACAGGGAGGTGTGTGTGCCAGGCAAATTGATTTAACCTGGTTAAATGATTTCCCAAGGCCAGACAAGGAGCTGAAGTCAGGAAAGATCTGTGTTTCAGAGATCAGCCTCTACCCAGTTGGGTTTTGGCTGTGGGAGAGCAGGTGCAGCTATTGCACAGCCATGGGAGTGGGGGCCATGCAGTTGCAGCCTCCAAATAAATCTGGTGGGTTTGTGTTGTCCAGCACATGAAACTAGGGATAGGAACAAGCCCCATGGGCACACACTGGTGGTGAAACCAGCTGAATTGGCTGTTCATTAGTTATTCTCACTGAAACTGGAAACAACTTGGTTTGTTTTTTTTATTTTCTTTTCCCTTTTTTTTTTATTTTCCTCCAAATCACTTGGAATTTAAACTGTTTATCTGAGGATTAAACTAATTGCTTCTGTAAAGTGCCATTCCCACACCATCTAGTGTACATCTGTTAACTGGGGAGGGATAACTGAACCAGTTGCCAGATGGTCTCTTGGATTTGGGTGGCGAGGAGCCAAGGAGCTGCCAGTTGGTGGTTTGTGGGGTTCTAGCAAAGAAGTCACGCTACATGCACATTCCCCTCGGTTACTCTTCTCTGCCTTAATGAAGATACTGCCTAATGCAATAAAGCAGCCGTTAGCCCCCTCTCTGCACTCCCTCCTCCCAGAAGGGGTGAGTTTGTAAGCCTGATTTGTCTGACTGAGGCAGGCTTTTCCAGGAGCTCAGGTTCTCCGCACGCTATGAGTGCAAAGGCACTTCCTCAAGTATTCAGTCCTGTGTCTGCCGGCTGCCTCTTTCTGTGCCATAGTGGAAAGATGCTGTTGTGACAAAGCTGCTCTTTTAAAAAGGTTTCTTATAGCTAAAAACTCAAAAAAGCTTTGCCTAGTCTTGATTAGCAAATGATACACATACATCTCTATGTAATACATATCGGCCCACATCACACTGAATTTTAAAAACTTCAAACCTGAGGGCTGGATGCTGTGCTTTATATTTAAAAAGCATATAATATTTGCTTGGAGTAGGACACGACACCTGCTGTGCTGGAAAGAAGTGTTATATTAGTCTAAAGAGACTGTTCAGGGTGATACAGGTGTCCTTACCAACACTCAGAACATCTTTTCCAGGACTGGGCCAGAACTTGGGATCCTCAGGGGTGACAACTAGATGCTGTGCTTTGCATGGGACTGCTGCATGGGGGGCAGCTGTGGCATCCAGAACCCAGCCTGCTCCTATTTTTGACTATGCCCTTGGCGTGGGCTGTGGTGCCCATGAGCTGTCACAATGGGTTGTGGAGTGAAAAACACCCATTTTGAAATGAGTTAGTGACAAAGGGGCTTTTTTCTAGCTGAGGAGGTCTGGGATGGTGCAAGGTGGTACAACTCTTTTTACCCCTTCTTACACCAGCAAAGTCTACCCTGCCCTAAGAAACTCACAGGAGGGAGGAATTTAATTAAGGCTTCGGCATTACAAAAAACAGTTTGGAAGCTGAGATTTTGGTTTACTGTCAGAAAGGTGGTGGACATCAACAAGATTCAACCAAAACCATTTGTTGGAGGGAAATCAAATCAAAAGTTTCTTCTCCATTCTGTGGAGCGACAGGATTTCCAAACTCCCCAGTGCTGGGCCAAGACTATGGGGCTGCACTCCCATCCACACCATTTGGCTACATTAATGATGGTGTTAGATGCACTGCTAAGCAATTCCTTGTACTTTGAGAGATGGATTTCTTTTTTCTGAAAAGGAGTTTGGCAATGGGCAGAAGTGGTGTGTGCTTCTGGGGTGGTCTTACACCACCTGCAAAGCTCCCCAGGGTGGGTTCTGCTGGTGAACAAATCTCCTGGCATTGCAAAGCAGTGCTGTTTCCAGATATGGCCAGTGCTGATGTGCAGAGCTGAGACCCCATCTGTGGGGAGCTGCCCTGGGCATGTGCAGGTCAAAAAGCCCTTTGCTTTGTCTTGGGGAAATGCTTGGCCAAGATGTGCAAAATCTTTATTGGGGCAATGTCCATGTGGCATCACGTAGTGAACTTGGTGGAAGCAGGGCTGGGATCTGTGAGGCAGCCCTGGTCCTGTGGAGTTTTCTCCCAGTTCACTGTGGGGCCCTGGGTGCACTCCTGGCCGTTCCCTGGCTGTGGCCCTCGTGCAGCACATGAGCACAGGGCAGGCAGGGGCTGTGTGTGGTGAGAACACACCTGGCTGTGCAGGGAGGTGTCTGTGCTACTGTGCCAACTCACATTCCTCTGTTCCTTCTCTGGAGGAGCAGCATGTTCCCTGCCAAGCCCTGTTCTCTGGGGGAGTAACAGCCTGTCCTAAGGCTGCTGGGAGCAAGTAGCTGCCTGAGCCAGACACTCAGGAGATGTGAGGTACCTATGCCTTTTCCTTTTGCTCCAGCTTTAGTGTGAAAGTTCCTCTAGAAAAATGCACCTGAACACCTGGTGGTTTGGGCAGAGACCTGGGCAGAAGCAGGGAAGGGAGGGAAAAGGTCTCTGATGGAGTTCCCTCTAAATTGCAGTTTAAGTTTCGTCTGCCCCAGCCCTGGGAGTGCACAGAATTTGCTTGTGGATGCAACCACCACTGTTGTCTGTGTGTCACCATTGTCCCTTGACTGTCGCAGCTCTCCTGGGACCAGGTCAAACGTGCTCTCTGCCCTCCTGCTGAGGCCTCTGTTGCCCATTTGGCTTTGTGCCTGCTTGGTTTCTCATGTGCGTGCAACACCGAGGGAGGACAAAATATGCATGTGGCACTGGAGGAAGCAGACAAATGGAGATTTGGGCTCAGATGGGAGTTTTGTCTGCTGTCTACATGCAAGGATGCAGTTCAAGCCTTGACTGGAATTGCCAAGGAATATGAAGTAGAAAACAGCACACTTTCTTGAGAGTGGAGAAAGCAAAAAAAACATCCTGAACATGATCCATCAGGAGCACAGTGCTGCTGCTTGGATGCTCAAAGAGAAGGGCCCAGAGGCTGCCCTTGGATATATCACCAAGAGTAGATATGGCAATGTACGAGCTCCATCAGAGGAGTCACACACTGCCTATCTTTGAGAAGGGAGCTGGTGCTTTCTCAGCCACTTCTGAGAAACAGAAGATGAAATGTGGCAGAAGACTTTATAACTGTTTTTAAGGATGAATCAGATAAAGGCAAACTGAGATGCTGAGAAGGTGCACATATGGAAGAAGCTCCTTTATTGAAATTACAAGCACACAAATCCAGAAAAGCCTTGTGGGTTAGGTCTAGGTGATGATTTTGGTAAGCTTCTTAATTGGCATGATCCCTCCTTGCCCGGGTTATGGGGGAACTGACCTTCAGAAACCTGGGGATGAGCATTGGCAATCTCCATAGGGCTGTGACACAGGGCAGAAGAGGAAGGAAATGATCAAGGGCACAGGACAAACCCCTACTCTGAGGCCAATTTCCCAAGGCAACACTGAGCTGGAATACTTAAAGAGGGTCCTTTAAAAATGACTGATGATGAAACACTAGCTTTGGTTTCTGTACCCATCCATTGCACTTTTAGCAGGGTAGATGTTTAACCTGGTCCAGAAGCTCAGATTTATTGCAGCCCTTGTGCAGAGAGGATTCTTGGAGGCCAGAAAAGCCGTGGGCAGCTTGGAAATGCCAGGCTAGCTTTAGGGTGGTGTGTGGCTGTGCAGGGAGCCTCCTGCTGCGTGGAGCTGCGTCACGTCTTCGCACATCCCAGTCCTTAACGTGCAGAAAATTCAGGGCATCGTCAGTCAAAACTCTCTGTCTCTCACACAACAGGATTGATTTCTCTGAGCTCATTTGGAATGTGTTTGGGGGTCAAATGAGAAATGAAGCAAGATCAGAGTCAGCCTGAAGGAAGCTCCCACTTACGTGCATTTCTCTCTTTTCCAAAAGAAGTCTCCAGCATATGCATGTGCAGCAGAGAGAGGTCTGGGCAAGGAGCACACCCTCAAAGCAATTCCAGTTCTGCCTTTGGGATGTGCCTTACATTTCACACAAACTGAACTGGGTCCAATATGCTCTGCATGACAGAATATGGCTTTGTGAGCACGTTCATATGTGAGACTAGCATTAGTAGGCATTTGCACTTCAATTTATGCTAAAAGCCAACAGATGGGGAAAGTAAATGCCAGGAAACCAGGCCCTGATCAGGTGGCTGGAGCTGTGCTCGTACTGTATTTAGACAATAGGCTGTGTTGCATATTTGGAGTCTGATCTTGTGAAAATGAAACCCTGCTGGTGCTAACCCAGAGAGGCTTTGCACACTGGGAAAATCGCCAAATTCCTCTGGAAAATGGTAAACCTCCAGCTGGGAAAATTAATGAAAGTTCACTTTTGCCAAAAAAACAGAATTTCATCTCTTTGCATGAAAAAGATTGGCTCTCATTGTTGGAGATTCCCTCTCTCCTGCCACTCCATCTTGCTCCCATACAAGAGGAAAGATGGCAGTCAAACACCCAAACCTGCTGCAGGGATCACAAGTAATTTGTTCCCTGTATCTGCAAGGATTAAGGTGAGAAGTCAGTGTTTGGGCTGCAGCAGCAATGGGTAGGCTTCATGCTAAGAAACCCTTCCTAAATGTGAGGGATGGGATTGCCCAGGATGTCTGTGATACTGTGCAGTGAGAGCAGCATGGTGAGCATATTTGTAGCCATGCAGGTTTATCCAGTCTCTGCTGGAATGGGGGAACAGACTAAGGCATCTTTTCTAGCTCAATCTCCAATGATTTCTGGCACCTTCCAAGCTGTCTGTTGGGCACCTTGGACCCCGCTGCTGGAGGAAGGTGCACAGCTCTCCTGCTCCTAGCACTGGCCTCCTGGAGTTTCACTGCTTTTTGGAAAGCTTCATAATGATTTGGCTGTTCATCAGTTGAATCTGGCTTTGTTTGGATGTTTCCTTAAGTCTGTCCATCCAAAGTGAGACCAGGCTTTTTTTCTTTGTACCAGCTGTGTAAGTGCGCTCACAAAAATGCTCTGTCCTCTCCCACTGCCCAGGCTGGCTTCAGGGAGACCAAATTCACAAGGGTTGCATGGGGCTAGGTCTCTAGAGGGCAACAGCTCCTCAGTCCTCTGTGGTTTAAGACTTTCAGAGAATTTTGACTTAAATAACTTTCCCAGGCCAATTTTTTCAAGTTTTCTTTTCTAGCTTCCAACACTCAGTTTCTGATGTGGGCCTGCAGTTCCCCTTCACAAGGACAGCTCTTCCCCTCCCTTGGCACAGACTGCAGGATCTCTGCTGGTAGCACAGGCAACGTAACCACCTCAGATGAGCACCAAACCAGGGATTAGTTTCGTTTTTTTGGTGCAGCAAAGAGCATTTCAAGGATTTTGCTCTTCTAGCAGAGTTGTCTGCCTGTTTCTGAGCAGAACCCTGATCCAAATGCTCTTGTAAAGCTCCTATTTTCTTCAATAGCACAGTGGTTAAGTTCCTTGACAGTATCTCTCAGCCAAACTGCCTGATAATCACAACCTGACAAAGCAAGGACAGTTTATCATCAAATACATTGATTATATGCAGAAGAAAAATAACTCAGCATGATGCTCTGCTGTATCTTGCTGCCCTGCTGAAGGAGGATGGGCAGCAGGATGACCTGAAGGATGCTGCTGTGCTGGGGTTGAGGGCTTGTCTGAAATCCAGCCTTTGACCTTGTCCCATGGGATTTTAGCTTATCATGGGGAAAAGAGGACAATTCAGGATATTTACACATTTTTACTAACTTTAAAAGAAAAACATATTTGGGCCTCAATTTTTAGCCTCCTTGAATAATATTGCTGGAATTCCTAAGAATAACCTGTAAGAGGGTTTTTCTGCCTTGGGGAATGGCAGGTCACAGTGCTGTTGGAGCTGGGGGGCGAGAGAATTCATTGCTTCTACTGCAGATGTGGAGCCATCACGCACTCCTTGCTTGGCTCCAGCAGGTTGAGTTTGCCCAGCTGTATGTTTTTTACTCCCTGTAAGGTAAGCTTGTCTGCTCATCTTAAAAGCTAAAGGCTGAAGACTTCTGGCAATCGATGGAAAGGAGTTTTTGGAGCCTGCTGCTGTTGGCAGGCAGAGTAATGGAGAGTGTGTGCAACACTTGGGAGGGTCAGGGTGGCCAGATGGGAACTCCCCACATTGTGTCCCTCCACATGCAGGAGCTTCCCTGCTGCTGCAGGGGTGGCCTGAGTGCAGCTGCAGCTCCTTTGCAGGTCCCTGTCCACGGAGGGCTTTGGGGTCACAGTGTGAGTCCAGCTGCAGCCCTGGCTCTGGCTGCCCATTCCCTAGCACCTGGCATCCCACTTTCAGCTGAAGGCTGGCCTTGGGAACTGCCTTGCTGGATTTAACGAATATGGGCTGTAGGGAGAAACTGGAACATCTTTAGCCACCACAGAGAGATTTGGGTCGTGCTTATGACTTGAATGTTTACTCGATGAAGAGTGAATTGCTTCAGTCCCCTTGCAGCCCTTGGGAACCACTTGTGAAACGAATAGCAATTGTTCTCTGCTCAATTAGTCATGTGTAAGTGAATGCCTTGTGGTGGTCAAATGGGGGATATGCATAATTGATGCTTTTAACTGGTGGTTACACCAGAAGGATCTCACTTTCTTTGCATGACAAAGTATGGGGAAAAGATCCAATGCTAGAGGAGCTGTCCTGGGCCCCTGGGACAGGGAGTGTGCCGTGGCTGTATGGGAAGCTGTTGATGCCCAGCGTGGTGACCTTGAAACATATTGAGCTTATTAGAAGTGCATGTTGACTCTGAGATTTCAGTGTGACTGCGTGGCAAAGCAGTTAGGCCAACGAATATGTGATAATGTTTTTTATAAATGTGATAATTAGATAAAAGAAGAGGGAGTTGGAGTTTAGACTCGAAGACACTAATTAAATTCACATTGACAAATCAACATATTGGTCTCATATGGATTAAAGCAGCTCTGAAATGCTTCTTTTGTTTAGATTACACTAATTAAATTCACACGTTTTACCAATCCATAACAGTTACCTTGAAACACAGAAGGCTGAACCTAAAGCTTCACAACGCACGTCGATGAGCGTGCAGAAGTCAGAGCATTTGTGCAGAGCAAATAGCTGAGGATTTCAAGAAATTTTGGGACTAATGTTTGTGAAGTTTTCATACCCTCACAACTGAGCACAGTCTGAATGATGCATGCTCTTACTTAAATGCTGAGTGCTTAACTGCAGTTTTAAATTATGCTCAGTGATGAGGTAATAAAGTATTTCAGCAAATATGTCTCAGAGGGGAACTTGAGACATCCATTCTCAGTAGCCAGTCTTTTCAGGTCAGTATTTAAAGACCATAGGTCAAACGTCAGAGAATTATGAGCTGCTGCTGGCAACATTTTTGGAAGTTGGGACTTCATAAATATATCAACTACTTGGTGCAGGGCTGCCCCAGAGCAGCCACCACTGAGCCAAAGCCAGGGGATGGGAGTTTTGAAATTTAAGCTAATATTTGTGTTCTTTCTGCTGGGTTAAATCTGAAAAAACTGAGCTTGTTGATGTGCACATTGCCCAGAAATGGGAGAGGTGTTGTCAAACTGGAGCAGCCTGTGCTGGGCTGGTGGAGGCCCTTCCCTGCAGGGCAGGGAGGTGCCATGGGAAGATGGTTTTTAGGGTTGCAAGGCACTGGTCCAGCCTCCCCTGGCTGGAGAGGAACCCAGTGGCATCACAGGGTTGTGTTTTGTGCTGTACAGTCCAGGCAAAGCCTCTCTATCATCTTTAGGGACAAAAATCTCGGTGTAGGCATTACTGCCTCATCTCCAGAGCCTTAGGTGTGAGGGCCCCGCAATAATCCTGAGTCATCACCATCTCATCATTAGTGAACATTCTATTTTCTGCCAGAAAACACGGTTTAACTATTTTATAGTTTAAGCTTCTTAAGATTTATAGCTGATGAGGGCACAATTAGGACAGGTTTTAATGAATACACACAAACTGGGCGGTTCCTGCTGGGGGAAAGGAGAGGTTCAGGCTGTCTAGAAAAGTATTCAAGGCACACGGCAGTAAAATGCACTTAACAAGGAACTCTTTACTTTGGGGCTAATTATGCTAATCTTTGCCGTGTTGTCTGCTTCAAATATGGCTATTGAATGGGCAACTGGACCTGAAAGTCTCTGAACTGGGGAGGTTTCTACTGAAACTGGTGCTATGTTATTGCAATAATTTACTCTATTTCCTTTATTAGAGGAAACTCATTGTGTTTCTCCCAGAAGATTTAATAGTTACAGGATTTGATCCAAGTTGAGGGAAAGTTTTGGGACTTCATTTTAAAGGCTGAACTTTAGATACGTTTCCAGCTGCAGGTGGAAGGTGGGCCTGCCTGGGGCAGTGGGAAAGCCAAAGGGAAGGGCTCTGTGAGAAGCTGGGGACTGTGAGAGGTGACAGCACTTCACCTAGGAGGTTTTTAATCTCTGCCGTGGTGGGGTTTATTTATTTTTTTTTTTATCAAAGCACTGAAATACTGGTGGATTGAGAGTGCTGTATAAATGCAAATTTCATTCACCTCTGTCTGCCGTCAGGGGTGCAGGTGAATCACAGTTCCCAAGCAGGGAACGACGTGGGAATGCAGGGATGGATGAATTCAGCACCTCTGGGGCTCTGCTCTCCCTGCTCTGGTTTAAACAGCCGTGGGAACAGCTGGGCAAGGGCACATCCCAGGGATGGCACTGTGCCCCTGGAGCTCTCCCAGCCCTGGTGTGGGTCATATCTGTGAGACTGCCTGTGGGAGTGAAAGGGGAGGCACAGTGGCTTTTACCTTGAGGAGGGTCCACTGGAGTCCAGCACAGAGCAGCTACAAGTCCTTGTCACCTTCAAACTTCTTTACAGATGTTGATTAATTAATCCTACGTGATTTGACCTGTTTGTCAGTGATTTGCCCTCAATTATCACCAGCCAGGTTGAGGAGTAGCTGGCTGCTGCCACATGTGTAAAGTGAGAGCTGGCTGCTGAGAATCTTCTGCTAGCAGTCCTCATTTTGGGGAAAAATATTGGTCTGTTGCAACATATGTTTTCTGTCACCAGTCTTTGCCCAAGGTGGGATTTGTGTGCTGCTCCTGCCCTGCACTGTGATGGTTGGGCTGGCACTGGTGCAGAGGCTCCGGCTCACGAGGTGCCCAGCAAGGAGGTGGCACTGCATCTCTGATTTGGGTCAAGGAGAGGACAGTCCCTGGGCAAAGCTGTCACTTCTCTGGAATGGGTGAGAGTTCCTGTCCGAGTGCTGAAAGCTCCTGAGGGGCTCCAGCCCAGTCTCCACACAGGGCGGGAGCTGCTGCTGCAGCTGGGCTGCAGTTCTTGTGGAGCCCTGCAGTGACAGTGCCAGCAGTGCCAAACCCACTGCAGTCCTGCAGTGACAGTGCCAGCAGTGCCAAACCCCCTGCAGTCCTGCAGTGACAGTGCCAGCTGTGCCAAACCCACCCGGGCCCTGCAGTGACAGTGCCAGCAGTGCCAAACCCACTGCAGCCCTGCAGTGACAGTGCCAGCTGTGCCAAACCCACCAGGGCCCTGCAGTGACAGTGCCAGCAGTGCCAAACCCACCCGGGCCCTGCAGTGACAGTGCCAGCAGTGCCAAACCCACTGCAGCCCTGCAGTGACAGTGCCAGCTGTGCCAAACCCACCCGGGCCCTGCAGTGACAGTGCCAGCTGTGCCAAACCCACTGCAGCCCTGCAGTGCCAGCTGTGTCAGACCTGCAGGTTTGCCAAGCATCAGCTGCCCCTGTGCCAGCCCTGCTGGGATGGCATCACCCAGCCCTGTCCCCAGGAGTGTGCGGCTGCAGGCGGATCGATGCGAGCAGGATTGGGATTGGGATTGGTGACTGGGGACTGAGATTGGGGATTGGGGGTTGGAATTGGGGATTGGGGATTGGGATTGGGGACTGGGGATTGGGGGTTGGAATTGGGGATTGGGGATTGGGATTGAGCTCTGGGATTGGAGAGGATGTGGAGTTTGGGATGGGAGCATGTTACACCTCCAGCCTCTGCTGCTCTTGGTGAGAACTTGCACCTTGTGGGCACCCTGGGGCTGGCAGCTGTGGTGTCCCCTGGGTGCCAGGGATGTCACTTACCACGCCAATACCTGCTGGTGGAGAGTAGTTGGGCATGCTTACATGCACAACTCGTTTTTCCTCAGGCATTTTAGCTGCAATATGGCTCTACAGATAAGTTTTCCCACCTAAAGGAGTCTGGCAGGTATTACAGATGTCTTTTGGGTAACATAGCAACTCTCTTTTTTGGCTATTCCCAGGCTTCCAAGACCAAAGCTGTTTCTTTTTCAGGACAAGCTATGCTATTAACAAAAACAAACAAACAAACAAACAAACAAACAAAAAACAACCCACACAAAAACCCCGCAAAAAAAAAAACAACAAACAAAAAACAACAAAACAAAACAATAAAAAACCACCAAAAAACAACCCAGACCAACAGAATAATTTACTTAAGACTGAAATTCACAGCAGCAAGTAAGATATAATTGCACCCTTTGATCTTCAAAGATCTCATCCAGTGTCTGCTGAAGTCAGTGAAAGCCACTCTGTCTGACTTCAATAAACATTTATAATATACAACTCAGAAATATCCTTCTATTTTATCTGTACATGTCTGAAGCCTCTCTGGTGGAAATAAACTTCAGTATGTAAGTTTGGGTGTTTTAACATAATTTTATGTGGCATGAAAGTGTTTCATATTTGAACATGAAAGGAATAAAATTTGTTTGCCCTGAAAACTACAACTGCTATTAAAGAAGCATGTGGCATCAAGCCCAGATCACCTAGCAGAGTTAATACAACACTTGTAGCTGCATCAGTATTGCTGGAACAAGTGCTCAGTTGCTAATGAGCTGCCTGCCAAGCAGTGATGTTGCCATCTGAAAACCTTTCTGGTCCTTGGCATCTGCCTCTAAGAGAGATATGAGATATATAAACCCAGAAAATTATCTTCATTATGTCAGATTAATTCTGCACATAGACCAGTGTTTTAGCCTACTGTAAGACTGGAACTATCTCTATGTAAATGCACTAAATAATTATCTGAAATTTGCCTTGGTGTGGGGGTTTGGCATTTTCCTTCTCCACCCCTATGTACATCCTCAGCACCAAGTGTTACCGACTAGTCTGGAGGGGGAGGTTTAGCAGCATGAGGAATTTGTAATAGAAATCAAATATTAGTACAAGCAAGATGATATCTTGCCCAAATGAGACTTGATTACATAATTAATCTTGATAGTTATACATGATTTTTTGTGCATGTGATTTGAATACTGGATTAAAAAGCCAGGAGATGAGCCACTGAGATGATTTGCTTTCTAGGGAAATCCAGGCAGAAAGGTGAGCAAAATTTCCAGGACTCTGGGATCAGTTTGAAGGATTTCATCCTGCTCAGATTGTGATGGAGGCCCCTCCCTGCAGAAATCCTGGACCAGAGCTCCCCATCATCCAGGCTAAACCTGGTGAGGAGCCACGAGCACGGGTGATACTGCAGGGAGCAGTGGGGCATGTACAGCTGCGTGGCTCAGACTTAGTGCTTGTGGATGGTTTTGTGGTTGGTGCTTCAGTCTTGCTGCTTTCAGGGGAATCATTGTGGGTGAGGGATTTTTATTGTATAAACTGGAGCAATGTGAGAGGAGAAGAGGATGGAGCAGCAAGCACTGAGAGTGAAGTGCTCGCCATGGTGTGGGAGATGAAGGTGGCAAGGAGAGGGGCCTCTGTGGATTCGCAAAGTTTAGGTGCCAGCACTGGGTGATTCTGCAAATCTTACTGCAGCTGCCACATTCATAACACAATGCTGTTTTAGGAGAAACCTTGGGAACCAGATACAGCCAGGATGAGAGATGGATATTGTGCCCATTGGTGTTTCTGGTGTTGCATGTCAGCATCAGTCCATGACACAGAAACCTAATCCAGCATCACAGCTGGAGTCAGTAAATGCCACCATGTTCCCAGGAATATTTTGAAGCTCCTGCCATTAAAGATTGCCTTAAGTACAGATGGGATCAACTGGCCATAGCTCAATTTTAATGGTGCAACAGTGACAACCAGTGGCCAGCTGGGCTAATCCGGGATGAGTGCCATCCCTCCAAACCAGAGCCAGGTACCTCGAGGGGCCTGCAGTCACCCTGGCACAGCTCTCTCCAGGCACTGGGAGATACCCCACCAGAGAGGCTTTGACATTTCCATCTTCGGGGTCATGATCCCACATTGCTAATGGGTGAAATGTTGGTGTAGTGTTTTGGGGCTGAATTCCTGCTACTGAGCACTCAGCCGCTGGAAGACAATTTGAGGACATTTGGTGTAAATGGTTGGAGAGGGCAGAGCACAGGTGGCAGAAGGGTTAAGATTCTAATGATGCCAATTTACATCTGGAGTTGTGCCTTGCCTCCAACAACTTTATTTCCTTCTTGCACACTTTTGTGCTGAAATGGACATGACCTCAGACACAGCACAAAACAGCACATGGTTGAACGTCTTGTGTAAGACTTTGTTTTTCCCCTCTCCTCAAACTCAAAGAAATCATTTAGACCCCGGAGTGCTTGTTCTGCTCTTTGTGTGCAGAGAACCCCACGGTTGACCAAACACTTTTACTGCAGGGAAAGCAGAAATTCCCCTGCCTGTCTCCACCTGGGCACTGCTGTATGCACTGACAGCCTCACAGGACTCTGCTGTGCCTAGCACATCAGCCTAGTCCAAGGGAAGTTCGGGGCTGTGTGGGAGCTGGCGGGGCTTGAGGTCCTCCTGCTGCACGTCTGCCATCTGTTTTGGGCAGGCCTTGGTTCCTTTCCCAGGGAGGTGACAGCATCCCTTCCCAGGGCCATGCAGGGAGGGCACAAGGGGGAGGGCAGCCTTTGCTCTGTGCCTGCACGTTTGGCACTTCAAAGGCTGCTGCTCCTCGTTGCTGCTCTCAAATCTGGGCGTGACACAGATGTGGATATCTGGTGATAGCGCAGAGGAAACTGTGGTTCTGTAAGCAAGGGTCTGAACAGCTCAAGGACTGCCAGTAAGGTGTCATTTGCAAGATCTGGACTTTTGGGAATTTAGGACAAAGGTAAGATGCTTGTGAGCTGGCACAGGCAGCCCAAGGTTATTGACCCTTCTTGTATAGTGGCTGGTGTCAGATCAAGTGCCCCACAGGCACCTCTGCTGCCCCTCTACCACTGTGGGTCTCAGCTGGCAAATTTTGCTGAAACTCAAAAAGCTTTGGGCAAGACTTTTTGTTCTTTCTTGTCCCAGTGCAAACGTGCTGTGTGTCTCAGTTTGCTGAGTTGCAGCTACCAGTGATATGATGCCAATGTCCAGCTGCAATGTTGGTCACCTTAGCTGAGACTGACTCATTTGATTAAAGTTTGTAGTCTATAAGATCTTAAATTGTTTCCTCCTTAGCCACTTTGGGGCTCTTTGGAACAATTCTGGTTTGTCTTGGATTTCTAAATGTGATAATTAATTTAGAAACTGAAGAGTTTGGGGTATGGGAGCATGATGTGGAACTGCTCCGCAGTGGGGGAGTCAGAGCAGAGCCCACGGGGCAGGAGAGCCAGGAGAGGATGGAGTGATGGCCTGGCAGCACGGTGCCCTCTTCCAGGGTGCCCTGGCCAGGACCTGCTCTCCTCCTGCGCCTTGCTTCCCTGACCAGATTGGGCTAGAAGTAAAAAAAGTAAAACAGGAGGTGAAACCTTTTTACTTCTGTTTGCTAATCTTTCTTCTTCTATCTTTCTTTCTCCTTTCTTTCCCCCCCCTTTCTTTCTTTCCTTCTTTCTCTCTCTCCCTTTTTTTTTTTTTTTTATTAGCAGGGCTCCTTTTTTCTCTCTCTTTTGCCTCAATAGAAAGAAAAAAAGTTTTGTCAGCACTCCTGTTTCTTTTGTTGTTTTCTTTTTCTCAGAAGTCTTTTCTGCTTTTATCCTAATCCCAGGCATGCATGAGGGAACAGTTGTGCTCTGTTGTTTGTCTGTTCTGGTAGTTTTGAACCAGTAGGGCTCCTGCTTTGTTCTCTTTATTTTCTGAACACAGAAAGGTAAAAGAGTAGGGATAGCGATTGAAACTCTTAAGAAGTGAAACCTTCGATATTTATTTAGATTTAATTCATTTTTTGCCATGTTGGTAATAATTAAGGGATGATGGCAAATTAAAAAAAAAAATAGAGGGGGAAAAAAAGGAAAAGGAAAGAAACCTCTTTTCACTCCCCTGTGATCAGAGTTTTGCTACCCAGAGCATTTTTAGCTTGTACCCCTTGAGATGCACATTTTTAACTCTGTTGTCCAATTTATTCACTCTCTGGAACCAGACAACAACTTAACATATGCCAGGGTTGTGTTTTTCCCTACACACAGAATTACTCCTTTGTAGAGTTGACTTCATGATTTGAAAAGCAGTGTTAGCCTGGTTTACCTGGTGCAATGTCAGCCTGACTTTCAAGTCACGTCTCGGTTTTAAGCCTTATATTTATGGCTTTAAATCCACTCTGGTGCTTCTTCTTTTTGGGGGGCATGTTGGAGAATTGTCACAAAAGCCTTTTTTATGATTTTCTAGGTATTTCTTTACTAGTTGGGCATGCTGGCTGATAAATTGCCTGAAATGTTTTTAAAAATTAAACTAAAACTAACATGGATCCATCTGTCTCTGTTTCATTCCTGCAAAACAAACCTTTTATGATTTTGGTATCCAACGTGTGCTTGTTCTCTGTTGCCATGGAGATGCTGTAGGCCTGAATTTTTTTCACAGGCTCTTACGATGAAGTTTTTTTTGAAAAATGTTTTGATTAATTTTTCCTCCACTTCAACTTCTCTCTCACTTAAACTGTTTTCCCCTTTTGTTTCCCACTTGATTTATGGCAGGTCGCTGTCATTAAAATAGATGCGCGTTTTGAAATTCCTTCTTTCTGTTCGAATGCAAAGAAAAAAAAAAAGAGAAAAAAAAAATAACCCATGCAAGTCATGCTCAAAGACTTGGTTATTGTTGCTTGTTGGATTTCTGCTCTCTGTGGTTGTCGGGCCTAATTCAAAGTAATTCAGGCTACTCAGTGGGGGCAGTGCATAGCTCCACAGGAAATTATGATAGCAAAAGTCTTCCTGTAGAGCTCTACACTTGGCACTACAAAGTGCCTCGGGCTGCAGTTACCTGAATAGGGTTGAATTAGACCAGACAACCGCATCATCCCACTTCTTAATCTATTAGAGCCATATACAAGTGGCAATTGTTGATTGCAGAAATGGGATTAAGAGGCTCTTCAAGTGAATTGATTTTCTTGTGAGAACAAAAAGAGGAAAGAAGAAGGCTCGTTTGAATCACACAGCCACAAAGTTTCGTGAATGGGTTCCACTCCAAATGTTAGAATTAAAGCAACCAATATTTCCCCATGGAGCATGCAGGTGAGAGGAATAAACTGCTGAAAAATAGAAAATGATGTCTAAAAGTCTGTGGTGCTCTCAACAAATTGTGGCTCTTCCCCCACGACCCCTCCCTCCCTCCCTGCTCCGGGCAGCAACAACAACAAATCCTTGTTTCAGCCAAACACTTCGTGGCTCTTCGTCAGCCTCTGCTTATTATTGTTTAATCTTTATTTTTACCCACACATTTCACTTATTTTGTTGTATCTCGGGCAAGAAATGGGGTGAGAGAATAGCTGCTTTGACTACTGCTGGTTTTCCCTGAACCTTTCCACTTTTTTCTTCACCCAGCCAAGACCAAAGTGCCCTGTCTCTCCCAAGGGACCTCCAAAATCTGTTGTCTGCCCCGCTCCAGAGCCCCACCCCACAAAGGTTTCTCCCTGTCCCCCTGGTGCCTGCTTTTCCCCTCATGGCTGCAGTTTGCCCTGAAACCACAGGTTTTGTGTGGACAAGTGTCACAAATTTCCCATTCACCTCAGCGTATCATCCCCTGTGAGAGCAGAGCCTGGCATGTCCCTTCACTGGAATGGGTCCTGCTATTTGTTTTTGCATGGCTTTCAGTGATGCTGGAATTCTTTCACCTCAGCTGAAGGACCAGCTGGTTCTGGGCTGCCTGGGGAAGGCAGAGGGGAAGGCAAGCCCTGCCCTGGGTACTGGAGACCGACGCTCAGACAGGGCTCGCTGTCAGCAGTGTGGAGAATAGAAATGACACCCAGCAGGAAAAAGGAACTGCCGGAGCAGATGGAGGGAGCCTGGTGCTGTCATTTGCCTTGGGAAGGGACAGTGGGGAGGGTCCCCTCCCAGACACAGGGATGAGAATCCTCACCTGCCACCATAAAAGCATGAGATCTCACCCTGGGTGCTGGCACCAGCACAGGGGTGAAGGGGATGAGGCGCTTTCAAGTGAGCTTCAAAGATTTTGGGGCAGGGAACAGTCCTAGAACTAGCTCCATGGGTTGGAGGGTACACGTCCCCCCTCATCACGTTATCGCCAGCATCTGTTCAGCCTTGTGGTGTGGTTGGTTTGCCCTTTCTTTAAATTTGCTACAGTAGGCTTGTTCTGTCAGCTGGGCTCTGCTTGGGAAGGGGCTGGAGAAGTGTCTCAGAGCAGAAATGGCTGACAGAGTCATTGCTGTGGGCTGGAGGGGGCACAGCCACCAGGGAGGCTCTCACATGATGTTTTGGGAAGGGGCAGAAGCAAATTTGGAGCAAAAGCACCATCTCAATGCTCCAGCTAATGATTTTTTATTTCAGGGGATAGTTACGCTGTCGAAAAACTTTTCCTTTTGGGTAGGTGGTTGCAGGGCAGATATGAACTTCTATGGCATCAGAGACCCCTCTTGCACCCCAAGAACCCCCTGTGCATGTTTAGAAGTACTCCAAATCCAAATGAAACAGGACCAAATGGGCCTCCCTTAGGATGCTGCATTCAGACTTCCCTGAATCCTTCACCCAGCCACATTCCAGCCCTTCCCACCTCTTGCTCAGCTCTCGAAGTTTTAAGGGGTGCTGTTTCCAAACATGCACTGGCATTGGTTTCCCTTTTTCACCTCTTTTGCCCCATGGAAAGGTTTTTCCCAAAACTGCAGTCACAGGATGCCAGGAGCACCCACCAAGTGTTAGCATCCATGGGGAGCAAGCAGGCACAAACTCCTCCTTTGCAACAACATCACTTTCTCTAACTGCAACTCGGTAATTGCTCTGTATTTAATTACCCGAGATTGCACCAGGTCCTCGTGCTGTATTTGTGTGAGTGCTATCAATTATGTCATAATAAATGAATTTCCTTTTCAGGATGCCTGCAGCCGATGACTGGGCTTCTGTTCCTCCTTGACTGTTCTGACTTTGAACAGGTTTATTCAGCTGTTGTCTGCTAAGCCCTACAGAAAAGAACAATAGCTTCTGATCTGCCTTTTATGGGTTATTGGAAACTGGTGGTCCGCACTACAGCTTTGGTCAGTGATTAACCAGAGTGAAAACAAACTACACAAGGCTAAGTTGATGTTGGAGGAGGAATGAACCCACTTCATTAAGGCTTTAAGAGGAAACCTTTTCTTCTTCAATGCTTGTTCACAACTTTTCAGGTCTCTATTTAATCACGTAATTCTCCCTAAGTAGGAAGAGAAGCTTGCCTCACAGCGAGAGGTCTTTTGCCACATGACAACTTAGAAAGATAAATTATATATAAATATCTTCATGGTTTTGTGGAAAGGAAACCAAATTCAGTTTCACTGCATGCAGCTAATTTACAAGTTTCTTAGGTGCTGTGGGCATCCCAGTGTCTGTTGCAGGTAAAGAAATTTTCGCTGCAATTGCCTTAACTTTGGGTGAGTGTGGGTGTGTGTAGGGTGAGCAAATCATACCTGATCAGTGCCAGACACGGGCAGCTGGCAGGGGCCGAGGGCAGGTGAAGAGGCAGCAGTAATAGCAACCCTCCTTTACAACCACTGAGACAAAATGGAAATGCTCCCCAGGGTGGGGGGTTGTTCCATCTCTGGAGATATCAAACCCTCCTGCCTGCTGGGATCTCTTTGCTGTTGGCAACCCAGGGAACAGAAATGAAAGACAGGAGATTTAGGGTGGATGAATTTGGTGCAGGTGAATATGATGAGTGATTCCAGCCCATGAGGTCCAACCCTTGTGCTGTGCTGGGTAATCACACAAAGTGCATCACGTTGGGGCAGCCCCTGGGTTTTCGTTTGGGATTATTTTTTTTTTTTCCAGCATGGCAGTTATTTATGGTTTGGAGAGGATACGACTTCAACCCAAGCACAGCCATAATAAATCAACCCACTGGTTCTTCTGTGGGTGTCCAGCAGCAGCAAAGTCTGTTTTTTTTCCACAGCCCCTGTTTTTCCAGCATTGCAGGCAGCTGCTCCTCCTGGCTATCAGTGCATGCACAGGGATACCCTGTGCAAAATACCAGGGAAATTCCAGGGAGCTGCTTGCTGATCACTTTCAACATTTTTATCAGTTCCTGGTGGATAGCAGAGATCTTCAGCAGGTAGATGCCTGAAATGTTAAAGTGTATGTGTTAAACTGGTGCTTGTGGGACGGGCATGGCTGATCCAGGCTCCTGTTTGTGTGTTGGGATAAACAGGGATTTGTTTGGGGTCCAGGATGAAGTAGGTTGTTGTTGAATGGATGCAGGCCATGTGGTCTTCTAATTTTTCCCTCTAAGAGCTCCAGTGGTGATAAGTAGGAGATTCCACCGAGCAGAGGTGACTGCACCCCTGGGCACCTGCTGTGGGCAGGGCTGACCCACCTGGGTGCAGCAGTCTGCATTCTCTGCAGTTCATCCACACCCTGAAACTGCCCATTCCACACTCCAAATCCAGCAGGAATCCTGGATTTGAGTGCTCAGAATCCCCAGCTGTGGTTGTAGTTGTGCTCCCAAGATCTGGGGCACAGAGGCAGGGTGAGTCCCTGCATGCACCCCAACACCTGCAGTTTTTCCAGGGCTGCTCCCTTCTCCTGCCAGCCTGAGCCATAGTCCTGTTCCTGAGTGCTCTTCCCATCTCCCAGGGTGGGTGCAGCCTCAGATGATGCACATTGCTCCTTCACAGCCATCTGCTAAACTCTGTAAGCACAGCACGGGCCTTGGGGAAAGGACATTTGAGGAGGAGCAATCTCTAGTCCCAGTGACACAGGAGATGAGCAAGAAAGTGTGACTTTGCTTGGGGTTCTCTCCACACATGGAGGAGCCACGCATGAGGTTTTGCTCTGGCTCTTGGTGCAGCAGTGCACTGAGGAAGGATGGATCCATCTGGGCTGGGAACAGAAAAATCATCACTCCATTCTTGGGGGAATGATGGCTGCAACTCAACAGGTTGGGAAATACAGGAACAAAGAGGGTAACATGTATGTAGAGATCTCCTGCTTCTCATGAAATCAAGAAAAGGAATGGATGATAGTTTCCTCCTTAAATTAAACAGCAGGGGCACAATTTTTCCTCCAGAGATTCATTGGAAAGCATGATTTTCCATAAAACTATAATTTCATTTTCTCCAGGTGTTTTCTAAATTGATTAATTTGGGGTACAGAAATGTTTAAATATTTAATTAGCTGAATATTGAACTCCAATTAAAGAAGCTTGTTGAAATCATTTAATGAAGTGCTTTGGTAGGAGTGGAGGATGGAGGAGGAGGAAAGCTGAGGTGCTGGGATAGCAGCAGCCTGGATTTGCAGCAGGTGAGGATCTGTCCCAGTGCAGGGTTTGGCTATTAAATTACAGTACTAAGCTGTCTCAATTAATAATTAAAATGTATATTTAAATAATGCATCAAAGGAAAATGCCTAAATTGCAAACTTGAGATTTTTGGGGTGAGTTCATGTTCAGACTCAGGCTTCACATGTGGGAGGAATTCAGATACCTAATGTACCAACATGAAACAGGGATTTCAAAAGCTTTTGCTTTTGTGTTATAATGATGAAATGAGATGTAGGAAAAGAGACTGCTGAGCTCCTTGGAGTGTTTGTGAACAAAATAGCACCTTTTTGGGGAAACAAAGGCAACTGTTTAGAATCTATCAAACAGTTTATGGCTCAAATGCTGCAAAAATTGGGCAGCAAAAAGTGTGAGAGATCCTTTAGATGATTCCACCAGGGGAAGGCTGGACTGCAGATGGAGCAGAGAGCACAAGGAGCAGATGTGCCTTGGACAAAAGGATTATCAGACTAAGACCCATTTAGGAGTCTGCAGCTGAATGTGGAGGAGAAACTGAAGCAGAGTGAGACTTCCAGCAGTGTTTCATATCTGGCACAGAGATCTCCTTGGAGACAGTGCAGGGTCCCACAGCATCAAACCAAGACCTGCAGGGTACCTGGAGGTGCAAGATGTGTGCATCATTCCTCCAGTGAGGCCCAGTGCCCTCCTGTGCCCGTGGCAACTGGCCCTGGTCAGTTCATGGCTGTAATCAGCCACTCTTGGCTTTTCCCAGAACCTGGGTGGTGCTGGGTGGCTTTTGCTCTCAGACATCTCTGCTGAGCCAGGCCAGTGGCAGAGCTGCCTTGAGCAGGCACTGCCTTTGGTTTGGCTGGAGAAACAGGGAGGCTGGGCTGTCCCAGGCTCGTGTCCCTGCTCTGGGGGTGGCACAGCCCACTTTCACCCATCCTCCATGAGCCTTCCTTCCCTTTTGGGTGCCTGCAGAGAGGCAAACCTGCCTCCTGCTCTCAGCTCCCAAATCCTTCTCTCCCCATGGGATGCCCAGGGATGGGGTTGGGTGGCAGTGGCATGTCCAGGCTGGCTGTCACCATGGTTTTGCTGCAGCTGTGGGGCTTGGCCACACCGATGTCTGTCTGGTTTGACTCCAAACACAAACTTCTCTGGGGCTGAATAGAGGGGATTCCTCGGTGCAAAAGGCTGGCTTTCCCTTCACACATGAGGGGTTAGCTCCAGTATGCTTTGATGTCCTGCAAGGAAGCTGCTGCAGCATCAATGGCATCTAACACAGTGACACATGTAGGGCTGGAGGGCCCTGGGAGCAGTTTTCAATAAAACCATGGGCTCATCCACCCGTGCACATGAGTGGCAATGGCAGGAGCCCAGCAATCGATTGAGCTGTCAATGTGTGCCCATGGAACACATTTTGGTCTTTCTGTCCTGTGCAAATATGGCTGGTCTTGGTGCACTGGGCCTGATCCAAGCCTTGGAAAAATATTTGGCTTTTCAGGAAGTGACTGGGACGTACAGGACCTGTCCAGTGTGTGTGTGTAATTAGTGCAGCATGGCTTTCTCGAATCAGTTGAAGGGAAATAATTTAAACTGCAAATTGTTTCCCTCCATAGCTGAGCACTGCACAAAGGAAAAAGTCTCTTTTCAGGGTTATTATTACACCCCGAGGCTTCGGAGATGTTGTTCCTAATGGAGAGAGAAGTAGGCAGTGTTTAACCAACAGTGGAAATAGTGTTTAACCATAAGCATGTCACTCTAATTTCTGCTTACAGTCCTAATGATGAGTGGGTCTGAGCATCAAAGGCAATTTTGCTGATGCTGAGACCACAGGGATTTCATCCCTTTTACCAGGGGACAGGAAAAGGCACTGCTTTCCAAGGACAGATTTTTTTCCCCAGCTTGCTGCTGCTAGTCCAGGCTTCTCCAGGTGGAGATGGCCTTGGAGGCTGTGATCCAGCCTGAAGCACTAGGACTGTGCCTGGGCACCTCTCCTTGCAGCCTGCACACGCTGCTGAGCTCTCCAGCACCTTCCAGTGCCACCAGAGCCTTTATTTACAGCGAGCACCTGAGCAGGCGTGGCTGGTCCAAAGCCACCTCCTCCAGGAGGGAATGCGAGTTTGTTTATCACCCACCAATGGTGCTGATGCTTCTTCTCCTGTGTGCAGCTGTTTGCTCATCTGTGAGGTGCCTGTCAGCATTCCTTGGAGCACACAGATGGGATCTTTGGAAAACTGCACCTGTGCATTCGACTCGTGAAGTGATGCCCAAGTAGGCAAGTTCTACATGGGATGTGGTTATGACTGAAATTTATTAAGGACATCCAGGTTTCTATTGATTTTAGCTGCTCTCTGTGGCCCCAGAACCCCACTTTTCACCTGGGAACAGTTGGACAGAGGCTCCCAAAGGAGAGGGGTGTTTCTCAGCACCTGCACTCTCCACATGGGCTGGGCAAGAGCAGTGGGGGAAGAGTTTGTTGTGGGAGCGTGTTTTTTCCCTTGTTCTCAGAATGTAATTTCACCATGAAAGTGCTTTTCTTAAAATGCAGATGGGGATCTTCTACTGCTGGTTTGAACACTGTTGTCCTCTGCCACCACAGCTTCAATTTCCATCAGCCTCTGTCATCCACAGCCAAAACATGGAGATGCTCAATGGAGGCAGTGTCTTCCTTGGGGAGCTGGTGCCTAAATAAAATCTCCAACTTTCTGGAGGATGCTAAAGGGGTGAGGGCTCTGGTGGGATGGAGATATGAGGGGTGAACAGCTTTGCAGCTGGGATGGGAGGGAAATGCCAGTGAGTGCTGGTGACACCTCCTCGGGAGCTTCTCTGCCCCCACTGCTTCCTTCCAGGACTCTGAGGACACTGGAGAGCAGTGGTGGGGCTCAGGGGAATTACTTAATTGCATTTAACTCACTTCATCTTCCATTGGAAAAATGGCATGCACAAGCATGTATGTAGTTTTCTCTCTAATTTTTTTTTAAATATATGTGTGTATATCTGTATGTATCTAGATACACCTAGATATATATAGTCTGAAGACTTCTTGTGAATAGGGGTCTTGGAGGGTAAATACAGGACTGAAACCATGGAATCTTAATTTTGGCTCAAATTTTGGCTATACTGTTTCTATAGAGACCAAAAGGAAGCTTTGGCTCCCCCACTCAGCTATTAAAGTTTAGTGCATTGAAAACTGTCTTCATGCTGTGATACCCTTTCACAGAGTAGAATAGGGTCTGAGCTAATCCATGAAAGTTGTCATGCTATGAACTAGTAGTCAAGCTTTTTCCTTTCAATTGAGTCTAAAACTATACTGTACTTCACACTTGATTGGCCCTTCAGATGGCAGGACTCAATATCCCTGCTGGAAATAAGCTCGTCTTCACACAGTGATGTTGAACGTGGAAAGATCTTGTTTCTGTGGCATAATTACTAGCACTGCAATATGAAAGTCGTCAGGATGAGACTTCTTTTTTTGGGTCTAATTAATATATATCAAACTTTGCTTTCTTCTGCTCAGAGATCGGTGAGGTTTGGGTGCTAGCAGCATGCCAAGAACCTGGACCTGAGCACAAGCTCCCACTTGCTGGGAGCTTTCCTCTCCTCAGTGTTGCACATACAAATGTGGCAAGGCAAAGTTATCATCTGCACACCCGCTCAGGCTTCCCCCATTGAGTGTACTGTAGCAAAGGTAATGAATGGGTCTTTTTTTTCCTTCTTTTTCTTTTTCTTTTTCTTTTTCTTTTTCTTTTTCTTTTTCTTTTTCTTTTTCTTTTTCTTTTTCTTTTTCTTTTTCTTTTTTCCTTTTCTTTTTCTTTTTTCTTCTTCTTTTAATAAATTTTTTATTATTTAATTTTTTTTTTCCTACTGTCTATCAAGATAACTGTATAAAGCAGGATTTTGCTGGGGCAATTTTTCTAATGGAAATCAGCCCGTTCCTTTGACCTGAGCTGCTGCTGGTGTGAGCTCACAAGGGTAAATCGATGGCAGGGACACTGGACTGTCATTAAGATGGAGCAGCCGTGAGACTCTCGATTAAGACTTCACCTGTGAAAAGTTACTGTATTTTTATGATTAAATTTTTAAACGGGGAAAAAATGCCTTGAACAGTATAGACCAAAAGGGGGCACCAAGGTATT